>VZSE01009781.1:90486-156218 GCA_013398275.1 Promerops cafer
TTGTTGTTGCTTCCCTTTTTGTGGTGGTGGTTGATACTGTATTTATTTAAATTTTTAAACCATTCTTATATCAACCCATGGTGTTTATCTTTTCTCCCTGATTTCCCTCCCCTCCCCATCCTTGAGAGGAGTGAGGTGTGGGGTGTGGTAAGTTTGTGGCTGCTTGGTATTTAGTTGCTGTCTGTGGTTAAACCACAAAACACCCCCAAAGGATTTCATATGAGGTGTCTGTTGCATCTTCATGGCTGCAAATAATCCTTCCAACAACCAACCTTTCTAGGTGCAGCTGGCTAACTGTGCAAACAGGTCCTTGTCTCCACTGTACGTGATACCTTCAGATAGAAGCATACAGACTGCAGAAAGCTTGGATCGGCATTTGGTGTTATGCCTTATACAGGTTCAAAGAGAACTATGTCTGTCCTGTGCCTGGCACCCTGCTGAATGTCTGGAGGTAGCCCATTGCTGTTTTACCAAAGTAGCATACTCCAGCAAAGGTCTGCCTGGGGGGATACCTTGCATTCTCTCTATCACTGTAAAATAATTCAGTATGACAGATATTTCACACTGCAGGGAATCCTATTCCCAGCCCCTCCCCCACCCAGACCCACTGCAAGTGCTAAACTGATTGTTTTATGTAACTTGTTGTTTTCTAGGTCTTCATGCTGGAGACTCAGTGCTCCCCAAAAACCCCTAGCAACAAGGAAGGGTTTGAACATGCCCAGTCATGTGTGCTCATCATTGACCTGCCACCAGATAAGAAACCAAATGGGCATAACCAGAGAAGGTAAAATATCTCCCAAGGAAGACATTGTGTCTCTAAAAGCAAGATAAAAATATTGCTGGACAGGAAGAGATGTGAACTGAGCCTGGTAAATCATACCTCTCCATAGGGCTCATCAACAAAAACAAATACACTGATCAAATTAGGTTTTGTTGACACTGTTGGGGTTTTAGTGATAACTAGTAAATGCAATGTCTGCTTCACTAAGGGTCTTTGAAATTAGGTATTACTTGGTTAAGACGGTAGAAGAAGGTAATGGATAACCTGGGCCATTATAAACTGAAGAGACCACATCCAAAACTGCAAAGCTGTCAACATTGAGCTAGGGACCATTGTTTTTGCTTGGCACATTTTTTTTGTGGAAGTCTTTCTGTTATGTTACCACCTGAGAAACTCATCTATTTGCACTGCAGTCTGATCCTGTGAAAGAATATTTCCTTTTGCTTGCACTTGGTTGTTTAAAGAACTGCTGTACCATCATTTGGGCCAAGAATCAGAATTCTGCATTCAGGGTTTGTGTTTGTATTGCAAGGCATAAAATTGTCTTTTACGAGATACAGAACATGGTTTTATACCATTCAAACCTAAACTATTGCTTGCAACAAGGAGCCAGAATGTGATGGTCCTCCTTTGGATGGACAGGGAGAAAGACCATGCAAGAATAGATGTCTCTATTCTTACACTGCTGTACAGAAGTTTTCCCCCAAGAGCAGGTGCTCTGTTGCCTCACCATCAGAGAACAGGGCCCTGCACAGAGACAAAGAAAGCTTGAGATCACAGGTTAAACTGTTCCTTTATCAGGGAAAATACCTACTTTATCCAAAGGCTAGCAGGTCATTCTTCTTGATACTATGAATGCAAAGCAAAAGACTGGAATATTCACCTCTCATAGCACATAAGGCCATGCAATCTAACAGTCTGCATTTGTAAGGGTAGCAAGGGTCTTGCTTGTCTTTAAACAAACAAATAAAGCTTGCAATTAATACGAACTCTGAATGCTCTCACACTGCGCTTTGTCCAACCAGCTGCTAAAGGTGTATATGCCCGTAGCCAAGTGTTATCCCAGCAATGCTCATTTTTTCACCAAAACACAGCTCACAAGTCGACTGTGCCACTGTTTTCATATTATTTGCTACAGAAGGGCAGTAATATGGCAATCATGCATGATAGTAAATGTGGCCTTTCCAAAGTTTTACTTTAACCTTAGCAGGGTTTCACTTCTCCCTTTTGGTTTTGTTTCCTTAATGCTGCATCGTTTCACAGGAAGCTGGGGTAAGGGAGCTTTTCTTCTTCCTAAAAAGTAATCATATATTTCAGTTTGAAACTTTGGGCAGAATAAGAAAATACTATCCTTAACCAGCTTTGGCATTGTGTTTTCACTTGTAGTTCTCTACCAGTTTCTTTTGGGATTGAGCAGTACTTTACACTGTCCTTGTAAATTGCTTTTTTGGCTATTACAAGGAAAGCAGATCTCCTTCATTCCTGACCCCGCTTTTGGAACAGGATGAGTTGCTTGAAATCACTGCAAGCTCTCATTTAACTTTTTACATGCTCTTAAGAGCTTTTCTGAGTCAGAGCCTCTAATGATTTTTACAGCAGAAAACTACTTCCCCATAAAGACCTCAACTGTATGTGCTAATCGTCAATATTTTATCACTGTCAAATAATAAGACTACTAAATTTAACTGATGTATCAGCGCTGACAGCTGTGTCATGGTAGGCAAAGTGACACAGGTAATGTAACCGAAGAACAGTTTTGCCTGAACTTTTTTTAAATGTTGTATTCTCAAAATTGGGTTTTGATCGGCTTTCTCAAAAAAAAAAAAAAAAAAAGGCTTTTTGTCCTGGTATTCCCAAACACTTTCCAAAGTTGTTTAATGAAAGCGGAATAATTTTTGCAACGAAAAGTGTCAAAGGTCTACAACTGAACTTCTCATGTTACATGAAGATATCCTTTGACTTAGACCTAAAAAACTTCAGTATTGCAAGCAAACTGAAAAATCTCTTCCTTACTTGATAGCTGTGCCAATTAAAACTTGACCCATCACATCAAACCAAGTATTATTATGTGCATCAGCCCTGTATTCTTACATATTCATACATTCTATTGCCCTGTAATCTTACATAAAGACCTCTTTAAAGACCTTAAGATAGGTTTAACAGTTTATAATTTGAAATCTATGAGATACCAAACAACAATCCTGTCTTTCTTCCAAGTCTTGCTTTCCTGTAAGCCTCTCAGTGTTATTTACTAGTGAAGGACCTGAAAAATTTAGTCAGAGACATTTGCCATTCCTGTGTCCCCAGTGCAAATCAAAAATCAGTGAGGGCTAAAACAACTCCCAGCGTGTCTCTAACAGGAGCACAGCTAAGAATCACCCAGTATCATATATGAGGAACAGGGTTAGGAATAGATATGTCCATGCTAGGCTCTCAGTGTTCAAGTTGCAGTCTTAAGAGCAAGCAGTGAAATGTGCCTTCAGCCAGACTTCAGCTTCTTTGCATGCTGCATTGCACTGCTGATGTTTCTGTACATGTTTCTTTATTGGTTGGATACCTCTTCATGGTTTATTTTTAAGAAGTAGTCCTGGGCATTAGTGGAAATGGAAACTGAGTAGTAAGCTAGTTTGGCCTCAATTTGTCATGGCAAAATAAAGGTTGTCTGACAAGTTGGTGGAGGAATAATTTGTGTGTTAATAAATTCCTCAGTTATAGCAGGCTGAAATATCTGAGTGTGCTTTTATTCTTAGTACAAGCACAATGCACCATTTTAATATTCTGTGATTTTTTCCTTCCCCTGCTTGGTTTACCAAGTATTCCTTTCAGGACGATAGTGGTGAGCTTGCTGTCCCACCAAGTACTGCTCCAGAATTTATATGACATCTTACTGGAAGAATTTGTGAAAGGCCCTTCTAACTTGGAGGAGAAAATGGCAATACAAGTACCAGAAAACAAGTTGGCTGGTTTTCTCAGGTACATCTCCATGCAAAACTTGGCTGTCATCTTCGACTTACTCCTGGACTCCTACAGAACAGCCAGGGAGTTTGACACCAGACCTGGGCTGAAGTGTTTGTTGAAAAAAGTGTCTGGCATTGGTGGAGCTGCCAACTTGTATCGCCAGTCAGCAATGAGCTTCAACATCTACTTCCATGCCTTGGTTTGTGCAATCCTGACAAACCAGGAGAACATCACTGCAGAGCAAGTGAAAAAGATCCTCTTTGAAGACGATGAGAGAAGCACGGACTCATCACAGCAGTGTTCTTCAGAAGATGAAGACATTTTTGAAGAAACTGCCCAGGTCAGTCCCCCGCGAGGGAAGGAGAAGAGACAGTGGAGGGCTCGAATCCCGTCTTTGAGCGTGCAGCCTGTCAGCAATGCAGACTGGGGGTGGCTGATCAAGAGGCTTCACAAGCTCTGCATGGAGCTGTGCAACAACTACATCCAAATGCATCTGGACCTGGAGAATAATGTAGAGGAGCCTCCAATGTTCAAAGGTGACTCTTTCTTCATTTTACCGTCTTTTCACTCAGAAACCTCCACCCCATCAACTGGAGGGCTATCTGGAAAGGACACACCATCAGAAGATGACCGAAGTCAAATCAGGGACCAACTGGGAGACAGCTTGACACCTCGCGGAGGGAGTGGAGAAATATTGCTGCTACCCCCACCCCTGAGTCCTAAACCAGAAAAAAAAGAGCAAACCAAGAAAAAAGAATGGTGGGAGAGTGCTGGCAACAAAATCTACACCATAGCCACTGACAAAACCATCTCCAAGTTTATGACAGAATACAAGAAGAGAAAGCAGCAACAGGCCATGACATCCTTCACCAAAGAGGTCAAAGTGGAAAAGAAAGGGGAACTCCTGGGTTCAAGAGGGCCAGACTCACCTGTACTGCAGCGGCCACAATATCTTCTAGATCAAGGTCAAATGAGGCATTCATTCAGTGCTGGTCCAGAGATCCTGAGACAAGAGAAGAGACCCCGTTCAGGGTCCACAGTCAGCTCCCTGAGTATATCTATTAGGGATGCAGAGGCCCAGATACAGGTAGGACATTCTTGTAGAAGGCTAATAATAATAGCAATAAATAAAAAGTTACCTATACATTTTTTTATCTTATTATAATCTTTTTGTTAAATATTGTATTATATAATGAAGTCCTGATGATGAGGACTGAATCTTTCAGGAGCTGGAATTAATAAAAACCTGATTCTGTCCTATTAAAAGAAAGTCAGTCTTCAGGGAAGTGTCATCAGGTATGTACTAAGTTCAGCTTTCAAGAGTGCTTCTATGACTGGGGCCAAAGCTGCCCTTAATCCTGAGAGCTGACAACCTGCAGCAAACTCACTGCTTACTGCTATGGGCTGTAGCCCACTGAAGGCTTTTGAAAATGCCATGCTGCTTGCCACATTGCTTTTGTACTAAAGAATAGGGTTTTTTGTTAATTCCAGAGAAAAATAATGGGTTGTTTTGCTAAACAGAAGCTTGCTGTTTGCATGTCTAAGTGAACAAATCAGTGAAAGCATCCAACTTGACAGATTTTGTTCACTGTGGGACAAAAAAAAGGAAAAGGTGAGCATGATACCTGCAATACAAAGTCAAATAATGACTTAGTACTGAATGTGATTTAGAAAGACACAGTGAATGTTAAATGAATATGCTGGCATTACTCAGTCTGCTTCATGAGGCTGCAACCACCAGGTACCTTATTTTCTGCCTCAACCACTGGGCTCACCTATTTAGAAAGGTCTTCTAAAGAGATTTTTTTAAATCCAATTTCTTCGTAGGCATGGACCAACATGGTGCTGACAGTTCTCAACCAGATTCAGGCTCTGCCAGACCAAACTTTCACAGCCCTGCAGCCAGCAGTGTTTCCCTGTATCAGCCAGCTGACTTGCCATGTGACAGATATCCGTGTCCGCCAGGCAGTACGGGAATGGCTGGGAAGAGTGGGCCGAGTTTACGATATCATCATTTAAACCAAGCTGTGCTCTGTTGCAAAGGGCAGAAGACATTCAAGGTATACAGCAAAGAAGTACTTGGGGTTCGTTAACTGCCTATATGTTGGTGATAAATTAAGAAACAATGAGCTTGTCAATTTATATTTCTATCCACCTGAGATTGTGTGTCCCTCACTCGCACTAGCAAAGGAGGCAAACAAAGCATGAGTCCCTTTAGAGGATCTGGCACGGCCCCAGAACCCAGAACCTGTCCGTAAGTCAGGCTCCTACCAGAGGAGGCAATACATTTCATAGCCTACATTTTAATTCAAATTTGCAGCAGTGGGAGCCATCAGAAACTGCAGCAGAACTTACACACTTGAAATTAGCTGTGAGTGCAACTGTCATGTGGGTGTCTAACCAGGTCAATAAATCTATTTAACTTAGAAAATAAATAAATAAATACAAGTCAGTGAAAAGTTGGGTCTACAGGACAAGTAAGAAGGTGACATTTTTTAAGGTAACATCTTCCCTTCAAAAACTGACATGAGAGAGGATAGCCAACTAAAGATTATTGTAGTGACTAAATGTGTCACTCACTAGAGAAAGTGGGAATTTATTTTGCTCCAAGAAGAGCCTTTGAAGTCACATTTGGAGCAGCTGAAGAATCCCAGGTCTAAAATGGGTGAACCAAGCACAGACTATTGATCCTTTAATTGCTCTTATGGAGTATTGCTCAAAGAGAAATGGCACTGTCAAACTGCCCTCTCTGCAACACCACCCTGGCTGCCTCTTCACCTATGCCTACAGCTGAGCATTTTGCCACATGTCTAATTCCTTCTAAGGGCAAAAGGGAAGTTTGTTTTGCTCTTTCCTGTGAAGATGGGGGGAAGACACACACAGAAAATACCAGCATGTGCCAGTATCCAGCATTCAACTAAGCAGAGTAGAGATAAAGTGTTCCAGTTTAAGCACCACTGCAGCTATTATTCTACTGGAAATTTATGTTTGCTTACATAGAGCTGCTGTAGCCAGGAACACCCTTATCACCTTTGTTAAATGTATCACTCCGCTTGGAGCTGAAGCAAGATGGAAAATGGTATGGAAGGGAAGTATATTTCCTGTTTCTCTCCCATGTCTTGTCTGCTGCTGTAAATGGAAAAGGACAGATTCTCATGGAGGTACCTCCCCCTCCATGCAGCACTCCTGTTGGGATTATTGCAATTTGCTGTTATTAGTAAGAGGGAGAAGGGGGAGGATTGACTATTGTGTTGTCAAATGCATATGTGATGCTTTTCACACTATACAAAGCAAGGGGTTACCTTGCTGCACAAGTTATGTCACAGCCCTTGGGACATTTCATCTCGTACTCCCATGCTATATCATTTGTTGATTTGTTGCTAACTTGTTGAAAATGAGTTGATTTAAATTTTGGGTGACCCCGTAATGCTGTTCTCCCAAGGCTTTTAAAATGTGCATGCCAACTAAATATACAGCTTCAGTCCCTGCTCCAAAGCATCCTAAGAATGCCATCCCTTTATGTAAGGCCTGGATTTTGCACAACTAACTGCTTTTAGCATCTTAAACCTGGAAAAACAGAGGGAGCCAAGAAGCTCCACTGAACAGCCATCTCCCAAGCTGCTTTGTTTACAAAGAGTCTGACACTATCCTCCTGCCTTTTCCCTCCATTGCCTACTTCCCATTTGTCACCTGCTAGTCTTGTGCAGGGAGTATTTGTCCCGTAACTTTCTGTAGTGCCAGTCATGCTGTTCCTCTTTCTTTAAAAAGTTCCCTCTGCTAAATTGTTTAAAGGACATAAAAATTCTATCAAAACAATTCTTTTCTACCACCTAAACTGACTTTATGAATTACTAATTTAACAATGTTTTCAATTGTCAATTTTCCCCCAACAGTTTTAATACTTCCTCAGGGACAGGTTAGATTATGCTTTGGTATCTGGGAGAGTAGTAGCACAGTTTGATTTCTGTTGCCATGTCTTTCTTACTCATCTTTAGGTAGAGTGAAAGTGTAGTTACATTTTTGTTAAAGTTTTTATTTGGCATCTATACAGAACTGCTTTTAAAGCAGGACATTAATTAGGCAACAACAGAAATCAGAATAATAAACCATATTCAAAGCAGCCAAGTCTGATGCTTTTCATTTTAAATGCATTGAATGGATGCAGATCCTTGCTGTACTGATCTAAAACTAAAGCAAATCCCTAAATTATGTAGGGGAAATAATATTGAGAGCAGTACTAGTGAAATCACTCAGGACTACAGAAGAGGTCCTAAAATCTAGGAAACACCATGGTTGCAATACAAAATCTTTCTGTAAATCAGAAAAAAAAAAAGCTTTAGGAGTGCCAATACCATTACCACCTCCTCCCTCAAGCCCATGAACACAGTATAACCTAGTGTTACCTGATTAGCCACCACCTTGACCTAAAATGTAATTTCATTTTAACTATTTACACTACAAATACCACATTAGAAAATGAGGACAAGTAAATTTGCTATGTTGCTGTTGGCCTGTTTTGAACTTTGTTCTTCAAATTATGCACTAAGTGCCCATTGTCACCCTCAGTGCCTCTGCTCATTAAGACCCCTCCCTAAAAGGTCATAATTAACTTTGAATAATTCCAGAAATGTAATTTAGAAGAAGGAAAGAAGGAATATTTGAAGCAGCAGACTTTACAGAGTTCAACATGTATTGCTCTTCCTTTTCCTTGTGTGTATAAAATGCTAATCAGGTGAAGGGAGCAGCCCATGGCCACTTCAGTAACCACAACCATGAGATGTAGAAGCTGAAGCTTTCTGATGCACCTTCAAAACATAAACAAATAAAAAAAATAGTTGGTTCATCAGATTCTCAGCAATTTTTCTGCTCGTTTAGCTGTAGACATCAGTAAGCCCTAAAAAAGTAAAATAATAAATATGTGAAGTCACCATTTCATAGGTCCTGTGTGGCCTGTTTCATGGCTCATGACTGCCAGCATGATACCTTTAGACCTCATAAAGCAAGCTTTTAGCCCAAAGGAGAAGGCTGCCAGAACAGTCCCAGGAAAAGAGGACTGGCATCAGCCTGTCCTAAGCGTCAGAAGGGCAATTCCCAGCACCGCACACCCCAGTCATGTCCAGGAACATGTCCATGCTATGGTGGATTTTCTGCTTTCTACTTGTGAGTGGGGAAGCACCTCAGTCAGTAGCAGTAGTAGTCCTTGTATCCACGTGTGTGTGCACCAGTGTATCCCATTCAAATCTTACTGTTAGCTCTATAACCTCATGCACCGCAGCGTATGGGCAGCTTTACTCTTGAACCAAACATTTGAACCTTGAGCAAACCAGTCTCTCTGCATTACAGCCTGAGCTTGCTCTTTCTCTTTGCCTGCCAATCTTCTCTTTTCTTGCCCTTACTTTTTTTGTCACAAATTTCTATAGGAGTTAGTTGGTTTTTTTTAATTGAACTGGCCACTTGTTTTTAAAAATGATTGCCCAGTAAATTTTACTCAACTGAAATGCTTTAAAAAAGAAGATGTGGTAGCTTGACATCCTTCTCAGGTACCAGAGCTGCACCTCTGCTGCCTTTGCCTAGTTCACGCTGCCCTCCCTCAGGGCCAGCGCAGCCAGCAGTGGCAAGGACATCTCATTTTAAAATCTTGTAGGCAGTTGCTAACAGAGAAAGTTGCTGCTGCCCAGCATCAACTACCTTTAAGCACATGAAACAGCTCATCACTGTGCAAATATTTGAAGCTGAGAAAAGCAGAGCACTCGTCAGGTAAGCAAACCTTTTCCTACAGAACAGGGGCAGGGTTTGACCCCAGTTTACATGGTCTCAGGTCATTGCATATGTTTGCACCTCATTCTGCACTTTGAACATATGCAGTCATATGAGATGATTGACGTGTATATGTACAGATACCTGTAGCTCCAATCACTGCCACAGTCTGGGCATTCAGCATATTTTCAGAGACCTACCCACATTCGTAATATGCTTATCTGCTGTGTTATGTATTTGTGTCACACCAGCAATGGTTAACACAGTTATTCTGGTACCTTTCCTGAGCTTTCAGTAGCCATTGAATTACCACCACTATCTCTTGGTTAACATGCCTTCATGTCTTTATGTTAAAATACAGATTCAATACTTTTCTAGGGATAAACACTCATTTGAGAATAACTGACTTAATTTAGCATATATAAAGAATTATTAGAAAAAGATTTACACAGACCTTGTACAACTCCCAGCACAAGCAACACAGCTTTTGCCTCATCACAGATGAAAAATTTATGTCCTCTGCACTGTGGCTTGCTCATGTCAAGGCCAAGCACAGTTTACACCTGTGACTTATAAGGTGCTTTCCCTTTCAGTTTGAGCTTCAAGTTTTGTTTAAAACTTAAACCTTTATGTAAAATCCACTGACAAATCCTCACTCACCAAAGATAAAACCCCCATGTCTAAGTACCATGTGCAATCTTCACCTGTACTTTATATAGCAGCATCTCAGTGTTGGCATCAACACTGCAGAGCCCAGCACAGCACTGGCACGAAACTGAGTAGCAAAGAAGTTAGAAAGGAGAGTCCAGCTTCATGTTCTGCCTCTACTTTGTACCTTTTTTCACAGCTTGGGCCCACACTCAAAGTGCTGAAGCTGTCGAAATCAATGGAAATTAAGTAGCTAGGGATCTTTAATACTCAGGACTCGGTCCTTGAATTCTTCAGTCCCAACATACGGGTTCACAAGTTCTCAGGAAAGGGGGAGTCCTGTAAAGTTTTTTGTGTCACCCTCTCTGCTGCTGTCCTCCATACACCTCCTGCTTGAAAAATCCACGGGAACCAGCACACAGTCTCACCCAACCCCGTACTGCAAAACTAGAACCCTCACTTTTGCACAGATCCAGCAAGCCAAAGTGATTTATTTTTCACCTAGCTCATCTGTATAGAAGCCTGTTGAGAAACTGTGCATGTAGTTTGGCTATTGTCACCTTCAGGAATCCATTTTAGAAATGGCATTTCTCAGTACTAAATTGTTTTTAATTCATAAATAAAGTGAAGTGCTTCCTTTTTTCCCCTCTACTTTTATACTAAGATATGTCTAAGGTGTCTAAGCAGGCTATTTACTCATTACTCCAGTCACAGTAATTTATGGGAAGACCTGTGTACAGGGCTTATTGTGGTATATGACATGAAATGGGTTTTTTTCAGTTGCTGATCATTCCACAATTGCTAAAGAAGTAAGATGATACCATCAATTTATCAAAAGCAGTTCTTTTAGTGTAAAGGACCAATTTACCATTGCACAGAAGCACAAATGTTGGATTTTATGCAATGTAGATAAAAGCACGTGGCAGCTAGCGGTCCCTCTTCACTGAGCCTCCCTAGTTTGAGCGGAGCTTCTGTAGGGATATCACCAAAGGCAGCCCTCACCAGCAGCATGCCTGGGACTCTAGAAGTTGTACAACTGCAAGGAAGAAGTCATTTCCACTAATTCCCCTCAGAACACGTACTTTATATGTGACACTAATATGATACGAAACAAACAGTCTTGGCCAAACATGCAGTGCTGGCTTTTTAAAAAAGAAAAAATGAAAACACACATGGCCTCAGTTGCATCAGTCTTTTCACTTAGTGCTCAGAGGTCTCCAAGCTGGAAACTAAAAGCAGAGGGAAGAAGAAATGCCCTAGTTCTTTAGATATTAGTGGAGCTATGCTGTATGATCCTGGATTAATGCAATAATGAGCTCGCTTGTGGAACCCAGATCCCTCAAATTCCAATTTTTGGCAAAATCACAAGTTGAGGTTTGCATAGTCTACACTGCCACATTGAATCAGGGAGCTGAGTTTATGGAAAGCATTTTTGGTTAAGAAACATGGCAACAGGATCTCTTCAATCCTTTTACCCCAACATCCCACTTTTCCAAAGGTAGTTTATGTACTTTGATAAATTTTTTCTGACTCCCATGGAGCATCATGGCTGTTTCCTGTCCATGCATTTGGTCCACCTGGGCTGTGGTGAAGTGCCACACTTCCACAAGCAGCAGGCTGCAGCGAGAGAGCTGAGCTGGCAGACAGGCACAGGTACACAGGTTCAAGCAAGGGACAAATATCTCCTCCACAATCAGGCTGTGACACCTGAGCCCCCGACTCTGCAGAGGAAGACAGGACTCAATATCAAAGGGAGAACAGCCAGGAAGGGCAGAGCACCGTGGTGACAGAGCCCTGTAGCGCACACTGTTTGCTAGAGCAGATGGGAGCAAGAGATTGAAGGTGTGCAATGACAGCAGCAAGAACCTTCTTTCAGTTACCTCCACTTTCTCTTCTCTGCCTCTTTTCCCCACCCCCACCCTTTTGTAATTTTTGTGAGACTGCAAACATACTTCTATGGGCCCTTCAACCAGAACTGAAAGCAAGCCAAAGGGAGTGGACACTCCATTTCGCCAAAGATCTAAGTCTGAAAATATTAAAAAAAAATAAATAAATCAAATTTTATTTCCATGATGATGGCTGCCAGAGGAAGCATTTTACCACAAAACATGATTCCCAGGACTTAATCTCTCTAGCTGTATATTCAGGAGGAGACAATAGTACTTCTTAAGAGAGACTATAAATTACCTTGTCAAACAAGTGCTTACATTGGGTTTACCTTCTGCTGACTTCATACCTATTTGCAATTCCTTGGTGTCATCCATATTTCCTCCCTCTACCTTTCTGCTCTTCTTTAGAAGAGCACTTCCCCATGTCCACCATGTCCTGTTGTGCTGCTAGCTTTGTATGGTCCTTGGGTGTCCAGTGGTTGGGCAGTCTCTGTCAGCTGGCTTGCAAATTGTATTTTGTGTATATTTTATTCTGACTGAATTCTGAAATGGAAATATTTTAAAACAAAAATTATAAACTATTTATGTTGCTTGTGTTGTAGAATAAAGATGCAAATGCAAAATAAATTATGCTTTGGTTTTGTCTAATGAAAGTTATTGAACAGTTCCTGATGAAGCAAAGAAACAGAACGGAGAAAGGGCCTGAAATACTTGGTATGTACTAGCAGGAACTGCAGTTTTCATGGATGACCTTGGGAATTTATACACTCTGAACTGCTATGTGTTTTTGATGGGAACTGAGATCCAAACACTGACAAATTACTCCTACAGCACTTCTAGCCAGAGTCTGAGTTTGTAGGGTGGAGAAGGATGAAGCTACTGAGGTAGTTAAAGGTACAAGTAGATGCCGTGCAGAATTTTGATGCATCTTGACAGGTGACACATTTCTCCCTCCTCAGTATTCTCTCTTAAGTGAGGAGAATACTGTTGGCTCTGATTTCATTAGAGATGGGTTGCTCAAAGCTCTCATTCACAGCCAGACTTTTGTTGGGTTTTTAAGCTAGTCATTCCCTGACCACACTCAGTTTAGATAGCACTCAGTAAACAGGTGCATGGATGCTGCAATGTTTCATTCTGCTAAAATGAGAGCTCAGCAAGGGTTCTCCCTGTCACCTACATCCCTCTTTTGATTAAAGTCAAACCAAAGATTGCTCCTGTTGAAGAAAAACCTTTAATGAAAATAACAAACACCTTCTTTACAGCAGTCACCCCTGCTTCTGTATGCAGCCAAAATTTAGGTACTGAAGGAGTAAAGGTTTGCCAGTGTCCCTGTCAAGAGAATTGCCATGGGCTTCCTGAAAGCAGGAGTGTTTCAGTGACAAGACATAGCATCATACAGTAAACCTTAGGATACACCTCTCTGTGGTCAAGGATGCTACTCACAGCCCAAAAGCAAGTTTTCCACATAATCTCAAGAGAGAAAATGCAGCCAGCTTTCCACCTGGCCCCACTGGGGTCTGGGCATGGGCTCCCATACACTGAAGCAACATAAGGTCTGGCCTTCACTGGTTGTTACATAACAGCCTCATCAGCATGAAGGTTAAGAACAGATTACAAAGCAACCAGATGAGGTTGTGATGCTTTAATAATCTTACACACTTCTGGCAAAAGAGAGTGTGTTAAATCCCAACCGTCAGCTCTAATTTCATTCCAGGGAACTACCTTCTGCTGCTCCACACATCTCATTTAGATCCCATTAGAAAGATTTTCAATTCCTCCTAAACAGCATTCAGTAATGTGAAACAGCAACAGAGTAAATACAGAAAGTAATGCTCCACTATTCCACTCACTCCTTACACATAGAAACTCCCAGTTGCCTTCCCACTAATGCTGGGGTCAGGCTAGCATGACTTCTGCTGCCACTAGACTTAACCAGAAGACACTGGGTCTTGTTCTTCTGTTGAGGAGCAGAGTGTTAAGAACACTTGCCAAAGAAAACAGCTGTCAACAAATACTTCAAAAACAATAAAATTTTAAAAGGGATTGAAAACAGGCATACCATTGACTCTCAGACATCCTCTTCGCTTCAGTGGATTCACTAAACTCATTCACAATTTCACAATGTAGGTTTATCACTGGCTACACTGTGTTAATCTGTGTTAAACTAAATGTTAAAAGCTCCCCTGATACCAAGACAGACTAATTGTTTCTTAATAACTAATTGTTATTTTTGACAGGGTGCCAAAGGGGTGCCCAGTGTCACTACCACCATTTTACAGGTGGGATGAACAACCAAGCAAGTAAAAAATTTGTTCTTGACCTCAAAATGGTCCAAAGTATCTAAACACACGCTCTGGCCTCTTGCTTATCCCTTATGCTTAAAATTGTAGATCTGTATGATAATCTGACAAGAGAGGGGAGAAGAAAACAAACCAAAAAAGCAACAGTAAAGACAGTTTATAGGAGGGATATAGAAAGGCAGACTAGAGATACCAGCGGGTACTTCAGGTACAAGACAAAAGGGAAACACACTTTGGATGTAACAGGTAATGCACAGTAGGGTTGCATAGGAGACCACTGTCACATCCATACCCCCAAGCACTCAGGTAAAAACGGGACAATATTTTCAGTAAGCCTGCTGGAAGCATGCTCTCTCCAGGACAGATACTTCCTGATCATGTTTTCCAGATGAAGAAACCTTTTGGTTCACTGAGCAAACCTATGGCCGAAGTTGAAAGAAGAAGTAGAACGAGGCCAGGATTCTGTCCACAGAGCTATGTGAAATGCAGGGTGATCTCTGATTTTGGAGCTTTTGGCAAAGAAGCTAGCATCAGGATAAACCTCTTAACATCTAATAGCACTGTAAACAAACACAAATTGAAGTCTTTATCCAAATGCGTGACACAGCGTCCTAGAAGAGTGCAGTCAGTATCCAGATTTCAAAACTCAACAGAACCCAAAATAAGTCAGAACAATTTAGATGTAAGCACAGGTCAGCTAGGTCCTTCCCTTATACTGAAGGGAAAAAAAAAGCGGGGGGGGAAGAAAAACCAAAACCCAACATATTGGCCAGGCTGCATGTGCAATTTTCTGACTCCGATAGGAATTCATAGTAATAAATCTGGTTGGTATTTTGTTTTGTTTTTACAAGAGATTTGTACCTTTGTCTACACCATAAGTGCTGGGAAATACGTATCCATAAAGGAGAGATAATACTTCTGATTTGCCAGCTCTGAGAAAATATGCCCAACCTGAAATATTTTTCTTCACTGTGGTTAGTGTGACCACTTCTGATCTCTTATCATGTTCATTCCCTACCACAGCCCAAAAAAATTACTTAAAATAATGTGGAATATTTTTCTGTGTAGCTTTTATGAATTATTTACTAGGTTTTTTAATGTTACATTATATTCCCAGCAGACCACTTTGTACTTCAAATCAGGCTCTTTGTGCCAGAGATGACAGGGAGAGGAAGAGATCAAAATAAAACTGGGTAAGATGCTATACTGAAATCTATCCCTGTAAGTAATTTTGTCTCGGAGGTCAAAAAAGACAAATCTTCAAGCTTGAGAAACAATAATGTCAAACATAATGAGAAAGTGAAAAATGGTTTTGAAAAGGTATTGCAGTAACTCATGTGAGGAGAGGAAGGTGACAAGGCTCTCGGTTGGTTTGCTTACTTACAAAAACAATTCACTGTCCCTTGAGAAAACAGAGGAATTGGTTTCTGGGTAGAATTGCAATGGTGGCACCACAAGCAAATAGGCCCTGACAAAAATGTTCTTTTAAAATCCCAGCTGTGGGGATGGTCACCAGAGCAGATCTTACATCTCTCTTGCATACATTATCTTTTCTTTTAAAAGGACACTAAATAATTGAATATCTCAATGCAGGCTCTTGTGACCAGCCCCAAACCCAAGAGAATAAAGACTATTAGTTTGCAAAGCTGGGCATGAAGGTTAAAAAAAAAAAAAAAAAAAAAAAAAAAAAAGGGAAATATTTTAATCTAGTTTGCTAATTCTTTTCTCACACATTTTCAATTTTTTAGGTAGAGCTGTGCTGAGAGTAGAGCAAGAAGGATGGCCACTGCTGAGAGTCTGTTGGGATTGTGGGGTATATAGGGTATATATGTGTTGTTCTAGACAAAATCACAGATCTGCAGTGACTGCAGAAGAAAAACCAGATGAGAAGGAAGAGCCTGGGGCAGGGCACAAGTGCCAAACTACATCACTTTGAGTGTCTCTTTTAGAGCCTGAGCCATCAAACCAAGCCAGTCTGGCTGGACAAGCATCCCTTTCAAGAAGGCTACACCCTGCACATAGCAAAAAGTAATGGTTGGAGTCAAATAAAGTTTAAAAAAAAAAACTAATTCTCGAAGAGCAACATCAGAAGGTAAATGCCTCTGACGAGTCAGACCTAGAGCTGCCCCTGCAACCTGGGCACATTGTAAATGCTCACCTCTGCAGGCCCCATTGCCCCTCAGCAACCACCTGGTTCCTCCTGCTGTTAACACACCAACTCACTTGACACAGATTGTGAGGAGGGGTGAGAGGATCCCCATCTTGTAGCAGAATGAAACAACTGCCTCAGGTGTTCTTTTCACAACACATTCGCTTTGTCCAGCACTGCCCCAAGCAAAATTTACTTTTTCCTCAAAGACAAAATCCACGTTTAATCAGCCTGGCCTCAGTACAACTGAGTTGTATCTGTACATCCCTCTGTACAACTCTGTGACCCTGAAGCTTCACACAGGAACAGCATTTTGCACAGCAGCATCAATGCAGCCCATGCAGGCTGAACTGGAATGCACCACAGGACAGACACCCTCTTCCCATTCCCTGTCCAGAAGTGGGTCTCTGCAGTGGATATTTTCTCAGTACTCTCTCAAATGACAATATAGTCTCAAATATGAATTAAGGACTGCACATATGGAAGAACTGTTTAGATTATCCATTCAACCACAGCAAGCCCCAGAGCAGAATCTTCTTCATATTTTGCTACTGTTTTGACTCTTCTCGTACAATCCCTCACCTCAACACCAGCTTACTGCAGAAGGCACATCTATACACCTTAACATCAGCACATCTGTTCTTGGGCTACAGTTTGCATTTCCTAGCTGAAAACTTGGCCTGTTAGCTGTAAAGCTGCCCATGCTGAGTAGTGGTTCTCAGCAGCTCAACTGTCCAGGTATTTCTAATGTGCAATTATTCCCTTCTAAACATTCACACATCCCTCAGACAACATGTTTCTTTCATGATGGGTTTGCCATGCCACTCCCTGCTGCTAGGCTAAGCCTCTTGTTTTAGGAGACCACACTTAAACCTTTTGCCTTTGTATCCATGTTTTTTATGGAGGGTATTGCACGGTGCCTTGCCTTTTCTAATACCAAGACCCTTTCATTTCCAATCCCATGGCATACTTTCCACTTGCATCTATGTAAGCTCTGATGTGCCCAGCCCGAGGAAACTGTGGCAGTGCCTTTACCCCACGGTCCCAAGTGTTCTTATCCTTATGGCCTTGCAGTGGTCCATTCTGAAATGTTTTTACATTGGAAACATCTGCCTGTTGTGTTTAACTCATCCCTTTTCCTCTTTGCCTCCTGACGTTTTATTTTCCTGTCTATAGCTCCATTGCAGGAGCTCTTCAGCCTTCCCCTCACAGTTTTTAGCAGGTAACTTCAGCACCCACAAGGGTAATGGCTTTTTACTTACCCAGCAGACGTTGCCCACTAACACACGAGCACAAGGCCCCGCATGGAGTGAGACGTAAGTGACGCAAACGGAGCCATAAAGCACGAGCAGCCAAGGGGCAGCTTGAGCAGCTCCCACAGAGTCACACTCAGCAGTGTCACACAGCACCTGCTGCACCAACAGAACACCCCGAGGAGGAGGGTGCCCTCCTGGGAGTCCCTCACTTCCCACCTGACTGGTGGGGAGAGGTTTTCCCTTTTCTCTGCCCCTTCAGGTACCACTGCA
The DNA here is from genome assembly GCA_013398275.1 of Promerops cafer. Lineage (NCBI taxonomy): Eukaryota > Metazoa > Chordata > Aves > Passeriformes > Nectariniidae > Promerops > Promerops cafer. The sequence continues at coordinate 108,495 of VZSE01009781.1, forward strand.
GTCCATGCATGCCATCAGCTCTGCTCTAATAGCATTTATTAACATTTATTATCATGCACGTAAGGCTAACTGACCTGCCTTTGTGTAACAAGGCTCATACCCTAAAATCTAGGCTTGACTGCAATTTTGCTGGCCAGTTGAAACATTAACAAGTGCACTTGAGAAAATAAAGTTGTCGTCAACATCTGCAGATTTGGGGCCTTTTTTATATGCAAGATTTTCTTAACACATTTCATTTCTACAGCAAACCTTATTCTACAGGTTGTACATCTTCTCCATAAGTTTGAAGTAGAAATCTTTCTATTCAAATCACGAGATTAAACTTCAGGTTGTGAGGTCTGAATTGGAACTGTACACAAAACGTGTTTTATTTCAAGCAAAACAGTACAAAATTACTCAAAGCCTCAGCTGATGTTCTGTTAAATCATACAGTTCATGTGGATTCAGAAGTCCACAGACAGTTTCCCTCCTGTCCAGAAGACCAAAGGCCTTTCCTCGACAACTGAGTACAACACTGAACAAGTATATCCTGATTTTTCAATAGTTTCAAGCATTTTAGTGATGCCAAATGAAGAGTTACAGACTCATGGTAAATGATGGGCAATATCAGGACCTCTCTGAGTCTGTAATCACAGACAATAACCTGTAAGAGGGTATGTTAATAACTACAGATCTGCTGTGGAGCCACACCTGGCTTTAAAGGGATGACAAAGGACTTATAAGTGAATTTTTTCCACTCTGAGGAATAACTGAGCTAGTTTTAGAAGTTAAAAGAGCTATTGCTTCTCCAACAGTGCTCTCCTAACACTGGCTCTAAGCAACAATGTCAGAAAGAATAATTCCTTTGGAATCTAGAGATAATAGATTTTTGGCAGCAGATGATACCAACCAAATCAGGCTATATAAAGATATGATCATTCTTCTGTATAAAATCTACTGTGTTAGTAACAAGTAGTGACACAGAGACTGCTGTACTTGGATAGAGTCTCAAGAGATTTTCTTCAGGTATTCACAATATTCTAGCAGAAAATTGCATCAGTTTGAACAAAAAATTGAACACAAGACTGCAGATATGTTGAGAGTTCCGTATCTAAGGCCTGCCCAGCACTACACAAGGTCAACCACCAGGGTAAGCAGCATCAAATGAACAATAAGATAAATCTTAAAAGTTTACTTTTAAAAGCTCACCTGAAGGTTAACCACACATTCACATTTCTCCTTAGAAGTTCATTTCCCTATATTGGTGTCATGGTTTAGGAATGGTACTTCCCAATTTAGTGTTTTCCACTGAAACGCCAAACTACACACCACTTGCTCACCCACCCCCTTTTCCCCTTCTTCCCTCTCAGAGGATTTGAGAGGAGAATTGGAGCCACAAAAGGCAAAGATCATGGATTGAGATAAGAACTATTTACTAAAAACAGCAATGAGATAAGAAAATGAACAGTATTAATAATGGAAGTGTACAAAAGAGAGAGTGTGGAGCTCGACCCGACTGCAGCCATGCCACCCAAAATTGTTTCTTTTTAGAATATCATCCTTATAAAGTAGCAAAATGCTTAATTTCTCACTGAGCTTATGGCAACACTTCTAAAAGCAAATGCAACACAAAGCATAATGTGGTCAGTTGGCCCTTCAGAAATGCTGAAAAAAACCCAAATCACCAAAAACCCAACCACAACACCTACCCCTCCCCCACTCCCTTCCCACTAAAACAAAGAGTTTCTATAGTTTGGCTAAATAGGAATTAAATTCCATACAGTGTGTGCTGGAAGATAATGCACTCTTAAACAGAGTGCCAGATTTTTCTCTTAAATAAGAGAGAATGAGAATTCAGGGTAAGGATGACCAAATGCAAATGAAGGGGATCAAACCTAGACTAACAGAAATTACAAAAAAACTACAGAATAAAACTCCATAGCTCTAGACAGTATCATCAGATGGATACTGCTCAGCCACCAGCACTCTGCCATGACCACAGGGCTTTTCAGGTGTTATCACACTCACCAAACTTCGAGGGACATTCTGTAGGAGGCAACCCTGCTCTGGCAGCAGCCTGAGGTCTCTCCCTGGCTCTCTCTCTAATGACTTTGTTTTCAGCTACCCATCTGCAGCACGGGGATCTGGGATCAATAATTCAGCAGTTCCTCCTGCTGCTCCCGACAGCGATGGTGTGCACACATTTTGTAGCAGGGCCTCCCTTCCTCTGCTTCTCCAGGCTGTAAGTACATCCACCCTGTCCTCAAACACTGCTCTCCAGAGCTATGGCAGAGCTATGCCAACTTGTGTCTATCCTTTGAAGTAACTGTGGGTTTAGTTTGGTGGGGAGAGGAGAATGCTCTTCAGAAGGTGTTTTGTTTTAGAAAAAAAAAAAAGGTATTGATAACTAACAAAAAAGAAAAAGTAAAGCTAAAATTTCAATGTAATGATAATTTATCAAAAAAAGTATAAAACAGAATTGCTTAATTACCCAAGTGAGAGGGAATGGACAGAAGCCAACATCGCTCCGACCTGAAGGACAGAGAAGCACCTGCCAGCTGGTTATGGGCAAAAGTCATCATGTCCCCCCATTTCTCCCAGTGAATCTACACCTGCCAACACAGGACAGCTAACACTGGAACACCTGACCCACTAAAATTCTAGTTTTGCATTATTCAGATTAACCCTCATACCATCCCTCGCAGCATCACAGTCATTCAATCAGAGAAGTTTCACCACCGCCTGTGGGCAGCAGTAAGAGAAACTGGGGGAATAAAGTATCAAGAAACTTGAAAGGTTGTCTAAGGCACTGTGGATATTGTGTTCCCTACCAATATTAGTGGCAATATAGCCTAGAATTACACTGCAAGCCTTGAACATCTCAGCAAATCAGAGAGGTGAATAATTTATGACAGAGAGTTTGAGCTTCGAACTGATGACAGTGGAGGTGCCTATTTTCTGCAGTGGCTTCCTCAGAAAGTCTCTCCCTGCTTCTCTGCTAGGGCATTGGAAGTGACAATACCAACACTGCCCCAGTTAAAAACATCATGTTGGCATTGTTTCACAAACCTTTACCAAACTTTAATCGAAGTCAGTGGTATCATTCCATGTCAGCTATTTTCTCCAGATTGTTGTTTGACCAGGTAACTTCAGATCAAACTATTTCAAAGAACAAAGCCAGTGGAGGAGGAGAGTAGGACATTTTGTCCATGTCAAGATCTGATGATCTCTGAAACCAACCCACACTTTGAAGTGGCAAGCCTGACATCTGGCCAAGGGCTTGGAATTAAGGGTGAGCTTCTTTGCCCCAGCTTTCACATTACAGCATGCCCCAAGCTACAGTGGTATTTATGAACTCCGTGTGAGAAGGAAAATAAGTCTGTGAGCCCCACAGGGCTGGCAGAAATCTGCAACAGATTTTCCATCACAAACACAGTCTTGAATGGCTCTGTTTCAGTTCTGCACAAGAGCAGATCTGCTCTACAAAGGCAGTGCTGCAAATGGGCACCTGACCCCTGGCAGCAGAAAGAGGGTATCCCAATCACGCTCATTAATCTTGCTGCTGGGTCCACTGATGATATAAAAAGCCAGAGGGACAATCATTACTTTATATTCTAATTACCTGCCTGACAAAAGGCACTGCATTTCCCCGAATTCCCATTCGGCCTCAGCTCTACAAAGTTAAATCATTCTTATACATTTTCCAGAGGTCAAGTATTCAAAGCAGCACTTGACAAATCAGGTCAGTGAGCCTTAAAAGTGCACACCTTATTTTTCTTGGCTAAAATTCATCAACTAGAATCTAAGGATGCCAAACAGGTGTTTACACTGTAAGGAGACATATTTTTTTACTTCTCCTCATTATTCATGCACAGTCCCAAGGCAAATCTATAGCAAGCTTTTAAAAATAGCATTAATAATCTTAGGGGCTGCACTAAGACCCTAATTAAGATGGTATATGAACGTTTCCTGCTTGCATGTGAGATTATAGATTTAAGCTACACAGTCTCAAGGCTCCTTAAGGAATTTAATTTCTTAACACTGGTTTGGGAAAGATGGTCATTAGTCTTGCTTTTATACAAGGTGTTGCTACATCAAGAGAAATATTTTAATATTTTGACCTGTGATCTGTTAATCCATGTTTAGGACCTGGCTTCTCAGTGGACATTATAAGCCACAGTGTAACTGCCCTAGTCCTGGTGGTTGGACACACTCACCGCCTCCAAAAGTGCTTTCCAGCAAGTAGGCATTGAGGAAAGGAGGAGCCTTCTCACAAGCATGCAAAGGCTTTGCTGAGGGGAGATTTCTAGCTCACACCAGACTGCCTCAGCAGAAGCAAGAGTTCTGTTTCCAACAAGTGATGTGGCTGCTTCAGCAGCAGGACCAGCCCTTCGTGCAATATTGTTATTCCCTATCCTCTGCTCACCTGGCAAATTCAGGAACAAAATGGGATAGATTTATCAAACTATCACCTCTCTTTCCCACAGCCATGGTTCACCTGCAGGGTGAATCCTTCCTGCAAGCTGCAGACACTGGGATCACAGCCAATTTTGGAACAGGTTTTTCCAGGGTCCTCTCGTTACAAACGGTGAGTTCTGGCACTGCTGACTGCCCCTGCTGGAGCTGCAGGAGTAGAGCCTGCTGCTGCCAACTACACCTGCAGTTTTCTGGGGGCCATGAACCAAAAGAAGAGTTGATGAAAAAAAGTCCAAGCAAGGAATAAGAGGTTAAGATTCTAACCCCAATTTCTATCATCAGTCCTACACGACTTCTGCTCAGACAGATAAGCCTTGAGAAATCATAAAACGTGCACCACAGTTGAACAGGTGCACAGGTGCACAGTTGAAAGGGATATTTAGCAATAGCCTTTCCCTCCGCTCACATCAAGGCAGCAAAAGACACCTCCAGCTTTCCAGCACAAGCTGCAAATTGAATCAAGGTTTAACTGAGGTTAAAGAGTCCTCTCTTCAGAAGTTACCACACATCAGTGAAATAAGTTCATGTTGCTTTTTGCAGATAAACAGTCTTCTCACTGGAAACAATTACCATTTAACGAGTAGCCTAGAAAGCTGTTAACCTGATTTAACTGAACTGACAACTCGTTCTTACCAGAAGCAATCATACACTCCCACAGTGACCAAAGCTTTCCTGGCAGAGCTCTCTCTCTGGATTTATCATTAACATCTACATCCTAACACTGCTAAATAATTCAGTACAGCATTTAGCCTTGTGTCCTTGCCTCTTTACTCAGAAACCACTCTCTTTTCTGTATGTTTCAGCAACAGGGAACAAAAACCTGCCTGGATTGTGGTTCCACCTTGTGCTATGTAACCGAGGGGGGAACCTCAGTTACCCTTTCACTCTCAACGTAGAAGCATGGGTCTTATTTCTTTTATTTTGTTGGAAGTAGTGTTTATTAGATAACTAAATATAGAGCGTTATTTATCCACATGGAGTCATGACCATGTGGGCTTAGATTCACATGCAAATTCCCCTTTTAATAATCCTAATGCAGGGAGTGCTCCAATCAGAGCGCTATCAGCCCCAGCTCCCAGATACCTGATGCCAGCTTTGCTGGTAATGTAGGCCACCGAAGCAAATCCAGAGAGATTGAGTTGGAAGTGGAGAGAGGCTCTGAGATCTATTTGCTTGGCTTCCTGTCGACGAGGGGGTGTCTAACTTCTTTTTTTTTCTTTTCTGCTGTAAAGGGGATATCGTTTAAGAGGGATCATTAGCTGCGAGCAGCCCGGCTGGGTCAAGGCTGGGAGGCGGAGACGCAGTTGCAAGCAGCGAAGCAAGGTGGAGGCACAAAGACTGAAGACCAGGTTAATGAAAGCATGAGGTGGCTCTTGGGCAGCAGCTTGAAAAATTTTGGACATGCTGACAGGGGAAACTATGACTGGCTAAACAGCGAACCAGGTGGGCCACTTCTGGAAACAGAGCTTCAGGTCTGTACCCCCCTGCTCATCTCTTGGCATGTCCTTTGACTTTGCATGTGTGTGTATGTCTGTGTAATGCTTCAGTGTACAGTGCAGAGTAAATCCCAGGGTATTGGGACGTATCAATTACATAGAGTTGGAGCATTTCTTTGTTGCTATTAAGCCTTTTTAAACACATTTGTGGAAGAGAAAAGCATTAGATGGAAAAAATTTGCTGGGGCGGCCGGTAAGGAAGTTCAATTAGTTCTTTTAAGCATAACACAACCTTGATTTCCTTTCTGTTACATGCATGTTTACGCTTTGGATGTGGTCCCGTGAAGCCTTTCTGCAGATGTTGCGAGTCAGTAGCAGGCAGCAATGAACTCTTGTTCCCTAAGCTGTGCGCTGATTACTTCTGTGAGAGAGGATCACATGCAGCTGAGGGGGGGAGGGAAGTAGCCCCCAGAGATGAAAACACAGCCTGCTTTCTGGCTTTGTCTGGGATACAGCAAAAGGGTTTCTCTGATCAAAACTAATAATTTAAGGTGCACGTACTTCCTCAGTAAATGTCCGAAGCGTGTTGCATTAGGAAATGAACTGGCCGCACTACTCAGCTGATATATATGAAGTGTACTGTTGCAAAATAGGGGGTAGGAGTGTGTGGGGGTGTCAAAACAGGACAAAAAGTAGTATTTAAATGTAGCCACAATTTTAACAAAGTCTACCCCACTGGTAACATTGCCAGAGTTAGAATAGCAATGGTAATGTCTTCACACCTCGAGACTGCTTTTAGCTGACAGTGAGAAACAAACAGCATCACTATAGTCACATTCCAACAAGTATTTGAAAACTCTGTGTAAATCCAGACTCACTTCTAAATTCCATTTCATTACTAATGGATACAAAACCACATAAAAATGTTTTTCTATTTGCCACAGTTACATGTTTTTGCTTTTTACAAGCACTAATGAATCAGCTCCAAGAAGCAGTATAGAGCTTGGAAGAGAACCTATGGGGGGACCACACCCTGATGGTGTGGTCAAAACACAAACAGAACAAAGCAGACTTTGTTCCAAATCCACGTAAAACATTTTAGAAGTATCACTGTCCTGATTCAACTTCAAAAGATATTAGTATAAATATGGGCTATATTAACAAAATAATCTTAATGGAGGTCTAAGTATGCTAACAAATCATTAACAACATAATAAATCTTAGCACAACTCAATCACTTCAATGGGAATTTCAGTAAGCAAAATAAACTTTCATTTTTCTATCCTCACACAAAAGCTTCCCTTAACCTCATGTTTTGCCTTATGAGGTCATTCCCTCCCAAGGCAGGTACTACCCCTTGTTTGTCTAGACACACAGCTCAGCTCCAAGCCCATTCCATTACTCATCAGGGATATACCACACAACTCAGCCACACTCTGCATTCCATTCCTTTACCAACAGGCACGAGTAAAAGCTCATCTTAACTGATATGGGTCACATAATCTGTAAGCTGGCAACTGTACATGCTCAGCATGTTAAGAAAACATTGGCAGACAGATTACTAATGAAAGGCTTTACTACTTCCAGTATGTGCTCAGTAGTTGGGGGATACTGACCCTCTGCTTCAGTCCCTACAAATATATCAACAAAAGGAGGAGAGTAAACAATGGCCAAACTATCCTACCAAGAATCAGTTCTGGGAAAACAGGACTTTTTAGAAATATGATCCGTTTTACTACTGTGTTCTTTTCTGCCTTTCTCTGTTTTAAAAAGGATATTTCCCCATATTTATGTGTCTGTAACTTATTTCATGCTGGAAATCAGATCCTTATTTTTGTCACTTACAAACCTGCCAGTAGATGCTTGTGATTACACAGGCAGAGCATGCTGATCTCCAAAGAAGCAGCATCAAACAAAACTAGTCAATTAATGATTCCGTCAGTCACGTCACATGCCTGGTGTGGAAACTTGCAGATGTAAAACAGTAGAGGATTTTACCTTAAATATGTTCTGCAGTCATATTACCTTCAATTAAAGAAGATTGAGTTTGATTTCTAGAAAATTTAATTTTCCAGTTCTGGCTGCTATTCCTGATACTTATACACAGTGGTTACTTTTCTACTCCTAGAGCTTCAGCTGCAGAAGTTAGTTTTAGGACAGTCTAGAACTAGTTTTAGCTTAGAATTTCAGAAATTTTTTTTAAGTGACCTTTGATTCATTGTATTAAAATTATTCCTATTTTTTAGTGTAATTCTTAAAATTATTATTAGATTTTCCAAGTCTTTATGTCAAGATCTTTGCAATATTCTTCTGTAGCCCTTTAGGCAGTAATTGCAGAAATGGGCACAAAATCACAGCAGAAAAAGAGGGACTAATATTGATCAATTGTCTCCTAATACATTTATTATATTTCTATGGATATACATACAAGAAGTCCATCAGCTTTTGGAACTACATCTCAAAGTAAAATCAGTCCATGTAATGTTTGGCAGGAGGCAGCATCAAAATGGATATATAACTCCCTGTTCAGGTTCAGGGCATCTGTGGGACAGTATTAACTTATGAAAAGTTTCAGCTCAAATAATACACTAAGTAGCCTACAAATTACTTCACCCAGATAGGAGATTCCTAACATTAGCTGTGTTTAAACAGCAATGAACACTCTGAAAAACAGACTGAGAAAAACTGGTCTTTATTGTCACCTGTCAGCATACAGAAAAAGTATGAAGCTGAATCAGGGGAGGTTTAGGTTAGATACGAGAAAAACATTTTTCACTCAGAGGGTGGCTGGGCACTGGAACAGGCTCCCTAGGGCAGTGGTCACTGCACCAAGATTGACACAGTACAAAAATCACTTGGACAATGCTCAAAGGCACATGGTGTGACTCTTGGGGTGTCCTGCACAGGGCCAGGAGATGGGCTCAGTGATCCTGATGAGTCCCGTCTAACTCAGCATATTTTATAATTCTACAATATTGCCTAATTCTTAATCCTATCTGCTTCACATGCCACTGATTTGCAGATCATAGTAAAACACACTTACTGTTCTTTCACAACTATACAGCAGTCCTGAAACAAAAGAACAAACTAAACAAATTTATTATGTCTTCTTTTGCACACTTTACTGAATGGATAGCCACCAGGCACCGTTATTGTGGTTATTTTGAAATAGAATAGGATAAAATAGGAGTAGCTCAGTTGCAAGGGGTATGCAATGAAAATCTAGTCCAACCACCTGACCACTTCAGGGAGCGCAAGAGAATATGGGCTGCTTTGTAATAATCTGTGCAATTTTTGTCCAGATCCCACAGTGCAATAAAGTACTCGCAGGTTCAGAGCACTGACTTTTCACCTTCAGAGACAGCAATAGAGGTGCAGAATTTCTGGACACCATACCCAAGGATCTCAACCCAGGCACTCAAAATGAGGCACAACCAAGGAGTAACCCACAAGAAACACCTCCACTGATCTGTCTTGACCCTTCCCTAGAGCATTTGGTAGCAGAGACAGGAGTACAGCTCCCCAGGAGAACATTTGCTTTACCACACAGGCAGAACTCTCTCTTTCCAGACTCAGTCATTGCATACTCTACACATCCTGCAACACAGTACCCTGCGGTATTGCTGTGTTCCATCTCCTTCCCTAAGCAATCTATCACAACCCTGAGGAGGCACTTTCTGCACAATAATGTAATTAAAAATTGTATGTGTTGCAGAGCAAAATAAGGATTTCACAGATTTCAAAAACGCTGGCATTTATTCAGGCTTGAGACCTTGATTTTGCAACTTTAGAAGCAGTGCTATAGGTTGCTCTTGGAGGGCCTTTAAACAAGGAGAGTTTTCAGGCCAGTAACCCACTGATACCCTAAGGTGTCCTTTTGTAGCTACTTCACAGACTTTGGCCATCTGAGCTACCTCATACTACAAATAGTTGCACTCCTTCCATTTTTTTGCCATTAGATACAAACTGTCCCCTACAGCAATAATATATTTTGCACATTTCTCTTAATGGGTACTTCATTGCAAGGCCCAAGACTTCTGGGTTCATATAAAGGCTTTGGAGCAAAGTATATTTCCCTGAGACCCAAGACCATCTGTTAATTCTTTCCATCAAACTTAACCTTTCCTTCCCTTCTGGAGTCCAGTATTTGTACAAGGCCGTGTCTTCCAGCCCTAACTCTCACCTGTGCTTCCACCAGCACATGAAGGATACACTGTCCTTGGCCATTATTTAACACACAAATATAGTTTCAGTGACATTTATAGGGCAGCTGCGCTGAGTTTAAATGATAATTGGGGCTTTAGATACCTTTTACTAATCTCATATAGGAAACACTGGCAATCTCACCCTCTGTCCTCACAAAACACCAGAATGCTGTACAACTCAAAGATCCTAACACCAGCACTTAATCTGGATGAAAGCCTGCTCCCTACAAATTAAACCCAAAACTTAGACTTGGATTTTAAAAACAAGCTCTTCACTGATCATGAATAATGCTGTCCATTATAAGCTCGGCTCTTCTCAATATTTTCTGTAAGAGTATCAGCAACGTATCAGTATCAGTGAGTCTCCACTAACATAATACTGAGTGCTTTTTTCTCATTTTCTCTTGAAACATTTTATGCACCTCATAAGACATACTAAAAAGGCATTAGCAAACTTAAAAAAAAAATCCCCTCATTTTTAAGAAATTATTTAATGTCTGCATTGGAAGAACGGCTGGAAAAATTTCTTCCAATTCTGCTCTTTCCTATCACTCATTGACTGGTCAGGTAAGACAACAGCTTGTACAGCCAGAAATTCTTTAATAAAAATTTTCAATAGATATAAAAAAGTTTTTTAATATGCATTTTTTGGGGTAAAAGACCATTGGGAAAAAATAGCTTAATAGCTAATCTGCAAAGGTGTCAGTGTATTTTAATATTACTTTAATGCATTTAGCTTCAGACTCACAATACCTTATGGAAAAAAAAAGAAAAGCAGTAATCTCCCCTGCATTATTTGTTAGAAGTCAATGACTATTTACTTTATTTTTCTTAGGCATGACCACATAATAGTAATTTCATAATATGACAACAAAGCAAAGAGGTTACAAATGCCTGGTAGATGATCAGTTGAAGGTAGATTACAGTACGATTTTGCAGCTAGAAGAATGACTGTGATTCCTGGAAGAATAAGAACAGGAAGTTTTTGTAGACTAAGAAGGAGACACTGGAGTTACTGTCTTTTTCCCAAAGCCATTGCTGCAAACGGCCAGTTTGCATCCCTGCTTCCAAACCCTTTGAGGAAACAATCACTCAAATTCTCCTAGACTGAAAAGGCACCTTCACTCAAAATAAAGGAAATCTGATCCATTGACCTGTTTAGTCTCACCATGCAAATGTGAAAAAGCCACCTCACAGCATTCATCAAGAGCTTACAAAGGGAATTACTTGATAAACAGCATTATAGGGTTTGGGTTTTCCTACTGCGCTAGACTAGACTCTGAATGAGACCCAATTATTAGAAGATGGAGTCAGACTAGAAACAAGATATATTAAATTTTAAAACTAAAACTAATACAACACAAGGACACAAATGGGTTTGTTAGTTTTTCTAATAGCTGATGACTCCAGTTAACATACATCACAATTCAAAAGCTGTGGGACAGAGGTCATTTGTGCTACATTTTTCAGAAAACAAAGCTGACGCTGCAGTCACAACTGTTATTTCTCTTACACCAGAAGTTCTTTTTCTATAGTTCTAAACAGGGAAAAAAGAATCTTAGATGGCTGGCAGAACAAGCTCAAGAGGTCCAGTCCAAGCTGTCCTGTCCAATAAAAGCATCGTGTTTTATTTGGAACTGGCCTGTGAGGTTAGAACAACCCAAAGAGCAGGTATTGTAGGCAATGGTCCCTGTTTGAAAGAAGTAGTTGTCGTAATATTTGTTCATTAAACAGTTTTCCAAACACAAAGAAACAACACCAGATGGTGGATCACCAGCTTTCTTCATCTGTGATTCAATATTCTCCCAAACTTTAAAAGCTCGACCTATCTCCTGCAAAGTTGGCTTGGTCCCGCTATAATCCAAGAGTAATAAAATGTCATACAGGATTGCATATACTTCCAGGCTGTTGGAGTTTTTTTCTCCATTGGAGATAGGGCTTTCTAAAAATCCAATGCTCTTTGCAACTTCTCTGGGGTTTTTTGTCTCTGGTTGTGATTTACTTTAATTGGCCAGTAAATAGAATTCACAAGTCTGCAAAACATACTGCTTGAATGATACTAGCGCAGAGAGAAAGGAATTTGGAAAAGCAACTGCTATGTCATAAGGCAGAGATGGGGAATGTGGTTTTGCTCTCTGATTAAGAGATCTCCAGGAATCCAACACCCTTCCTATTTGCTTCGGTTACAGAGCAGACAACAGACAAGCTCAACCAAAGACGACATAGAACCATTTCTGTGTATCATATTGCCTGCCACCATGATGCTCTTCCTGGCATTCCTGCTGCTCTTCCTGTACCGCCGTTGCCAGCGCCCCACTCAGCAGGGCCAGATCTTCAGCATCGACCTGCCTGAGGCCCTGCCTGAGCACGATGTGTCCAATTTCCTTTCTGCGCTGCCCTGGAGCAGTGAACAGAGCTTCCACTACTCAACACTGCTCCCTGATGCCACATTTCTCTCTGTGTGTTTGCCTCCGTCATATGAGGAGGCCACCATGAAGACTTCCATGGAAGAGGCTCACATTGAGCTCTCTCCTGACCCTGTGCCTCCTTATGAAGAGAGCACGCTGCAGACCAGCAGCACCAAATAAACTTCCTACGGAAGCACCTTAGCTGAAGCATGCAGCACAAAGGTAGAACTGCTATGGCCTTTAAAATTTGTGAAAAGATTCCAAATGAGGCACAAAACCAATGAATTTATGAAGGAAGAAACTTGAAGTAACAGGGAGTGCGTCTCTTCACCTCATCCTAGGATTCTCTACCTTCCATTTGTGGCAAGTGTACACACGGTGTAGCACCAAATCCAACCCAGACTCATGGAGATCCTAGTTAACAAACATGTCATGCAAGGATTAAACTTAAGGAAAGCTGGGAAGCTCTTCTTCTGTAATCCCTCAGCTACAACGAAATGTCAATAACGCTACAGATTCAGCAATCACAAAAAGGGCTTTTAGCACATACATATTCCAGTTTGGGGTTTTTTTTCCTATTTTATGCATTTATATTTAAATGAGTTTTTGTCAAGCTGAGTCACTCAGTCTGTGTGTGTTTACATCACATCATTCTGCAGTGCTCTGGAATGATCACAACAGCTCTCAGGAAAGCAAATAAATATATAACCTCTACAAAATTTCCAGTAATGTCCCCAAAGGTTCAAATGTGCACTGTGAATAAAGGCTGTCTTTTCTCACAGCTGAACAATCAGGGCAACCAGAGAAGACCTGATTGTTCTGGGTGAGGAAGACTCCATACAAGAGCACATTCACTCTGTTGCTGCAAGCTGCTTGCCAAGGTCTGCAAGGTCCCAGCATTCTAGACTACTCAGTTGACTTCTTTTCCAAGTCTAAAATAATAAACCATGTGACTTACTTGGTGCAGTGTGTAAAGGAGTTGGGGGAAAATTAATAAAATCAAGTGCACCAAAAAAGCCCTGGTCTGTATTTCAAGTAGCATTATAATCCCTTCCCCTTCATCACTAGGGCAGGGTGAGGCTAATTCAAGTGTGTTGGTGGCAGTGGTTCAGAGGGTTTGCATATGCTTTCAGAAAATGATGTATGTTATCTTCAATTCTTTCTTACAGGATAGCATTTTCACTAAGTTGACAGATGCTCTTGTTGCAGAGGGTGGTTACTACAGATCCTGACAGCCTCAAAAGTTGTGTTGGCAAGCCACAGACAAATGCAGTGTCGTGGAATAGCTGACACCTGCAAGGAAGAAACTGTCACAGCAGCTTGAGCAGTCTTGGTGTAACTTACAACCCCATAGACTTGCACTTGGTGATTTCAACAACTGCCAGGAGGTGTCAATAACAGCCAGTCCTGCTTTACAAACTTAGCACATTCCTTAAAAAAACCCAACAAAAACAACAACACAATAATGGAAGAAAAAAAAATCCTCACTGTACAGCAGAAGAGAAGCCACTTTAGAGCTGCAAGGTGGTTGAATTCTGTGTTATGTCAACAGTGACACAATCACAGTAACCAAATAGTCCGTATCAAAACTGATGTTCCCACTCATACATTTCTCTTACAACAAGGAAAAAATATGCCTTTTTATTTAGAAAAAAAAGGGTTATTTTCTTGAACTACAAATTTGAGATCGTTCTTTTTCTAATGTTCCATTTGGGTCATCAAACTGAAGCAGCAGATGTTTTGGAAAACTCCAAATTCAATCTACCATTTTTCTTTTCAGAACATATCTGGGAACAGTTCCCAGTATTTGCTGATGTGTTTGAAAGTACCGTGTTCTACTGCCTCCTCGCATTTTCTTTACTTCCTTAATATTTGGTACATGCAGTTGTTTCTATGGAAAGCTGGAAAAATACAAGAGCCCCAAACAACAATTTGGAAAGGTGCAAAGGTTTGAGGTTCGAAGATAAACCACTTCTGCCTCTGGTGCTTGTATATTCCACTCACTTCAGCGGAATTGTACAGATACGCTTGGAAACTCAGACATTGTCATACCAAGTTGAGTGTATTTTGCCTTAAGAGATCTGCTCTGTTCTGAAATGAGTTACAGTGTTCTTCAGCATGATCTCTTGTTTGCCCTTAACTTGGGTAGAGCCTGATACTCAGCCTCTGGGCTCATCATTCTAAACTGCTCTCCAGTTACCTTAGTTACTGTTAAGAAAAATTTTGACTGGTATTTCTGGTGACCAGGACTGATATACTTCCACATCTAGTTGAGAATTTCTGTTCTCTGCAGGAATATAGAGAGTGATTGTGTTTCACACAGTATTTATTGGACCACTCTCAAATCCTGGTTTAGACAAATAGCTTCTGATTGTTAGCATTGCTAAAGACAATTAAAACCAGACATTTGCTTAAATCCATATTAGCAGAAACACTGCCATGACTTAAATTCTTCTTTCTAGTAAACTGCTTTTTATTCCATCTGGAATTGGTATTCCTTATCTCATTCCAACACAGATTTGTTTAGTCTTGTATGTTAATTGTCCCTAGTAGGTTTCAACATAACCGGCATCTCTACTCTTAAATCTCTACCCCAAAGAGAGGGCCCACCAAAAAAAAAAAAAAAAAAAAAAAAAAAAAAAAAAAAAAAATAGACAGTGTTTCTCATGCAAACACACTGAAATTAAATCTGCATTGCCTAGAAGCTGCCTCTGATCCCATCAGGCTGTGCTGACACACATCTCAGCAGCCACCACGTTACTGATGTTAGCGCTACTGGTTGTGAAACAGCTATCAGCTCCTCTGGGCAAACACCTTGTGCATCAAAGCAGAGAGCTCATGACCTGAAAGGAGCTCGTGCCTGGCAATAGGAGCAACCATACATGCAATGGGAAGATCTCCCATTGTTTTAGCTGCAGTAATCTGAAAGTGAAGGTTTAGAGCACCCCATCTTAAAGAAAGATGCTGGAATTAGGAACATAAACAAAAAGACTGAGGAGAGACATTAAGTTTTCAATTACATAAGAGGTAACTGCAAACCAAGTAAAACAGGGACCCCTCACGCCTGCACTAATCCAAACTGGTACTAGTGATTTTAAACTGAAGCAACATTAAATCAGAAAAGAAATCTCTAAAAGTGAAGTGTAGTCTGAAAGTGCAGTGAAGTAGTGGCAGCACCATCTCTGGACACATTGAGAAGTTAGACAAAGACCTGCCCAGAATGATGGAGGCTCCTGGTTGGAGCAGAGAGTGGATTTGATGTCTTCTCTGTGTCCTTTCCTGTTCCTATGCCCTAAAGTTATGTCAAAGTAAGTTTTGTTCCTTGTTTCCAAATTGTATGAAATCAGACGGCTGTTTCTTGGAAAATTTCATATTATGAGATTGCACGTGCATCCAGAAATCACTGTAACATTGGCATTGTATTTTGTAGCTACAAGGTTCTTTTTCTTTTTTTTTTTGTTTAAATCTTGTATCTGCTAGTACACATATAAATTATGAACTCACCTTGATGTAACTGTAATTGTAATCTATTTTTCTCTTATGAAAATGCTAAGGAGCCATGATGAGATTAATTATGTATACACTACCCCTTGTTTATATTTACTAGGAAACTATGGAACAATACAGGCCCTTTTATTAAGGGGGCTTCACAAGCTTAGAGGGCAATCTCTGTGCTTGTCTTCCCCATGAGGGCTGCCAGAGTCTCTCATTGACATGGGTCCATTGCTCTGCAGACCAAGACAAATACACATCTTGCACGCATGGCAGATTCTTGATCAAAAGACATTTAATGGAAAACAACACAGGTAATTTATACAAAATAGTTTTTCTAGATATCCACTGAAAGTATTCAGCATGCACCTCCAATAATGCCGCAGTTGTTTCGTACTAATAGAATATCCTCTCTCACTTTAGCCAAAGGAAGAAAAGATGACACAGCTCTTTGCAACCACTGTGGGATCTCAGAAACTAACATCTTGGATAAAATTGATGCATGCTTCTGCACAGATTGAGCATCTGGCACCTGATCTTTGCTGAACTTAAAACTAACTCATGACTCATTGGTTTGTACTTGCCAATGATAAAATGTGCTTTTCAAAACAGAATAGTCATTGCTTGGCCTTATGAAGTAACCCTTGATCTAAGAAAAGCAGAGTAAGCATTTCAGTGCATACATTTCACTTCAGAGAGATCCTCACCTGTAAGAAGTATCTTGACTAGAAATTTAGAAACCAAACTGAAGTGGAAAACACTTTGAAAAAAGAAAACCAAACAAACCCTGACAGTATATCTTTATGATAGTTCAATAATATCACAGTAGTGAAGAAAGAACTGCACCCAAACTAAAATTTTTCTCTTAATCCGTGCTTTAAAGGATTTTACTGGGTTCTTACGGCACCAAAGCCTCTGAATACAGACACACAACTACTTTTGCTAGTACAAACTCCACTGGCATGAAGCATATATGCTGCAGTAGTTACAAATGTAGGTTCTATCAATAGGAGAAAGTGAGTGGGTAGTCTTATTCTGGTTAGGAGAGCAATTTTATTTGGGTGAGGGGTTTGTTGTTGTTGTTGTTTTTGTTGGGTCTTTTAAACAAATTTTCAAGAACAAACATTGCACAAAAACATCAGATAAGGATGAGCTGAGTGCTAATGGCAAATAAATTATTCACTGACTCCTCTCTCAAAAACTGCCATAAGTGAAACAGCTATGAATTTTTCATAATGAAATTTCTTAATTTCAGTCTGTTAGTAAATAATCGTGTCGTGTCATGACTTGCATTACAAAGCAGTTCTGTTCATCACTTGGATAGCAAGGTCTTCTGCAGAACAGGAAAGGCATGTGAGTGTGGAGCCTAAGGAAGGTGTCTCTGGAATAAACACAACCTGCCATTCTCAGTGGCATGGCTAGCAAGGCTGGGCAGAGCTAATAAATCAGTTCTGCAGACGCATGGGTGTTGATGAAGACAGCAAAACCTCCTTGCAGACTCTTGGATACATGACTAGGCTGACAGGAGTGCAAATGTACGTTTGCACTTTCACAAGCTTTTCATTAAAAATGAAAGACATTTCAATGTCTTTCATGTTTGTTGAGGGTTTGAAATAATCAAACTTGTCTGTGAGTTTAGCTCCATCAGTAGTTTTCCTTCTTATTATTCACAGGAATATCATCTTTATGACAGCTTACTGTCAGAAATTAAGTTTAAGGAAGAAGCAGCAATAAAAACTGAAGTACTTCAGAATTGCAAAGAAACAAGTCATAGAATCATTGAGGTTGGAAAAGGCCTCTAAGATCAAAGTCCAACTTCTAGCCCGGCATTGCCATGTTCACTGCTAAACCATATAAATGACACATCTACATATTTTTTGAATGCTTCCAGGGTTGGTGACACCACAGCTTTCCTGGACAGCCTGTTTCAATGGTTGATAACTTTTTAGTGAAGAAATTTTTCCTAGTATCCAATTTAAACCTTTCCTGGTGGAATTTTTTCTCTCTTCTTGTCACTTTTTACCTGGGGGAAGAGGCCAACCCCTACCTCACTATGAACATCCTTTCAAACAAGTTGTGCCATTAATACCATGTTATCTTATCCAGCCCCTTCTATATTCGTCTCTACAATGTCAGCATTATTTTATTCTTGAATGTTTATTCTTGTTTTGTTTTTTTTTCTTGAATGCTTACTTTAGAACTTTTCAGACATCTCCACCTGTGACAAAAATAAATACTTCAAAGCAAGAGAGCATGGACAGGCAATCCTCTCCAGTCATGTCAAGCACCTTTATAGGTCTATCTTTTATTTTACAGTGTTTTGGCTTCTTGTTTTGTTTTTTCCAAGGTTCAAATTAAGAGAACTGAATGCATGGTTTTTTTAGTTCTTTGAATATTAAATAACTAAATTCCTTTAGTGGCCTTCCAAGCACAAAGAACAGGAAGCAAAGCCATACTCTTCCTGCCCTACCCCATCAAGCATCCTAAAGGGAAAGGAATGTGAAAAAGATCACAAATCAGGATGAAAAATGTAAGAGAAATGCCCATCCAGAAATAAGCCTCTCACAAAATTGCTTTCTCTTCCCTGACTTCCTATTTTTCACTTCTCTCTCCTTTGGCTTAATTTTAATTTTCTGCCAACTATATAAAAGACAACACAGAAAGGAAAACTACCTCCACAGACTGGCCCATGGTTGTAGAGAGCAAAACTAAGTGTCATGTGTTATGTTCTACTAGTAATCTGGAATATCTGTTTGTGATTATAAAAAGCTTTGCACAAAGTCAGTTTCCACTACAGGTAAACCAGACAAATTCAAACATATTTCTACAAACACATTTCCCTGCTTGTGTGCCAACAACACGCCAAATTATTTAAACTGTACCATTAAAAACTCAATATGTGTTTCAGTTCTGTGGCACTTTTTCTTTCTCTTTTTCTTCCAGTTTGGAAAACTCACAGTTGACTACACTCAAATGTTAGTATGGCCTAAGGTTCTTCAGAAAGACTGTACACCCATGTCTTAGGGAAAAAAAAAAAACAAAACAAAACAAAAAAACCCACACTTCATGGGAATTAGCTTGCTTATAAACCCTATCTTCAACTAACACTCACCCCTTTTTCACTTCTGTTAATGATGCAGAACCTAAATATTTCTACAAAAGACTGATTTCTGGTGGTTTCTAGCAGCAAAACATTGTGGTCATTAGGAACTAAAAAATGCTGCTGTCATCCAATGAAAGGAAAAAAAAAAAAAAACAGATCCATTAGCACAACCCTTCAGTGTTTGGCTGCATCAGGAAGATCAAAGCAAACAGAGGACATTAGTTTGGAGACAGAAGAAGCCACATAAGTACAGTCCTGTCTAGCACAATTCTGAGACTTTCACAGTGGCTCTTTTCCACAGCATTACCAGAAATCACCACCAGGAGAAAAAGCACGGTGCTACATGACAGGAGCATGGTGTCCCTGATGCATGACTGGTGACACCTGAGGCGTTGGCATCAGTGGGCCCAGTGGTGCCCCGCTCCACCACGAGGTCCTGCACCTCTCCCGTGCTTTCAGGCAAGTCTCCAGCAGCCCCAGTCCTGCCACTCCCACCCGTAAAAAGGAAAGGCTCAGTGGTCTCAACCTGCCCAGTAAGATCTCTGCTGGGAACAAAATAAAATCATCAAGTCTTAGACCCTCAGAGCATATTTTTTATTCCTAAAGTAGCAAGTAACATCTGGTAACACACACCTGTGTGCTAGTTATTATGGCAGACTCTATAAAACAGACACGAAGTAAAGTCTACTTTCTTTATCTAAAAAGATGACCTAACATAAACTAGAGCACAAGGAAAGAACCACTGTTTGATATTGCATTTTATGCTTTGCAGATCATCCTGTAAATCAGAGGGCTTATTTTCTAATCTATTATTCTTTATCTAGTTTATGCATATCTTATTTTAAATAATGTAAATAGAAATTGTAGGGATGGCAGGCAAGGTAAACTATAAGCATGAAGCATGCCCAGATACTGTATCTGAGGGCTTCACATGAACAGTTCTCTTTAGCTAACATCACTTAAAAAAATTATCACTTTCTATATATTTTCACAGTTATCTGGACTCCTTCCAAATACCCACTCCAACTACCAACTAACCACACAGTTGTTGGAGACATTTATGACTTTGGTTTGTCCAGTTTCATTTATTAACAGATTTTCTATTTTAGCTGGGACTGAGAGCCAGGAGATATTTACACTACATGCATTAACTTCTAATAAATACCATTTTCTACTTTTGTTAGAAGACAAAGAATATTTCCAGAATGGCTTGCATTTAGAGTGATTATACTGAATTTAAAGAGCTGAAAAAAAATTTTGATGGTAATGACAACCTGCTTCCCTGACCCAAGTTATGCTGGGCACTTCTCCCAGCTACCAGAAGAGGGGAGCTTGGCAAGGCCTTCTCTCCATTAAGGTAGCTTGCCATCATGTTTAATGGACAACAAGATTAAATTCCCAATTTTTCCAGGACTCGGCTTATTCAGTGAAACTGGACACCACCACATCCAACAGCTACTCTGAGGGAGGTTGGATTTTACTGCTGATGAGCCTTAGAGAATTTCCAGCAACTCCTGTTCACCCTGTCCCTTGTCCCCAGTGCTGTACCAGCCCTTTTAAAACTCGTATGCCTTTATTTAGTACTTCTCATAAATTACCACAATAGTACCCAACAACACAGACTACTCCAACTGGTATTTTTCCAGCTAACACTGTTTTGAACCATAAAGTTTGACAAAATACATATTATTCTTAACCCTAGTCATTAGCTCCCAACAGCCTTGCTCCTGGTTTGTGACAGCTACACAGCAAAGGTCCCGTTCTGCTCGTGCCTGCCCAAAGCAGCAAAACAGCTGCCAGTGGCTAAATAAGGACTGGCTCCTTGGGCTGGTACGGGATCAGCTGCCCTGAATGGCACCAGGGCTTCCAATGGAGGCTGTCAGGAGATGTTTTCCTGCATCCTCTAAGTTCCTGGAAATGAGAGGGAACTGCCAAAGCCATGCAGAAGCACCAGGGGTACAACACAGTAGTGCTGGACCAAGTGGTGGCTTCATCCAGAGACCCCAGTGACAGTTCAACAGCTCTGTATCAAACCATTCAGTGTCTGGCAAATCAGCACAGTTGTAAATATTTAATACCAGACAGTCTGCTCAGAGCAGACCAGCACTTACTCATTTTTGTCTCAGTTTCCTTCCCTAGGCACTCTGCACAGAGGGGACAGATGGCCTCCAAGCTCCATCAGTGTTTGCTCCTGTGGCCCCTACCTGCACACCTGCCTCAAGGGGTGTCTGTGACTGGCAGATAGCCTGACGAGGTAACAGCCTGAGCAGGTACAAGGCCTTATAGATGGCAATAAGTGAGTAAAGCATACATAGGAGGATCAGGAGTGCTTTTTCCAACACCAAGGGAAGAGCCTGGACATCCCACCAGTTTCATAGAAAGGGTCACCAAGTACCTGCTGAATTATGAAGGTTGCTGCACAGGCACAAGGATCCATCAGCACAGATTACCCTCATTTGCTAAACACAAAACTGCAGCAACCCAGAAGGAGATTCACAGTTCTGGCTTTAGAGCCTTGCAGAGGGAGGCAAACATAACATCTACTGCTGCCAGTTTTAACCCATAGCCTCCATACGTCTGCCAGTCAGGGCACCCTTAATCTAGCTGCTGCTTCAATCAAGGGCACAGAAGCTAATGAGTAGTAGCAGTCCTTACAGCAGTCAGCTTAAGGACAAGAATGGAAAGCAAAGGCTTTAAGGTCACACCCTGTAAACCAGAAGTGTTTTACACAGCTCCTTCTACTTTCCAATTTCTTCCTCTTGAAGAGGCCTGGAAGTTTTGTGTCCTCTAGTTCCACTGCTCATACCACTTGGAAAGTTATAATTTCAGATTAAATGCAATTTGTGTCAAAGAACAAAAAATGATAGGACAATTTCCATACTTTTTAAGGCAACTTGAACATTTGACCTACAGACCTGATTACAACCATTTTGAGAGGATTTAAATAGCTGTTTTCTATTCTGTACACAGGCTTTCTTCACCATTTATATAGCTCCCTGAACAACAAATTTTTCCTGATATGGTATTATGAAGGCAAGTATACTTCCATCAGAGGGAATCACTTCTGTTCTAGGTCACAGTCAATAAAACATCAATAAATCTTGTGACTCAACAAATTTAAAAGTACCTGTAGCAAACAGCGTTGATAAGCCATGAGAAAACAAGATGCAGAATTGCAGATATCTTCAACTGCAACCACCTCTTACATCCTGCTTTTCCAAGCTCCCTTGCAAACTAAAGTTAACTTGTAATCAGATTTCACCTGTGGCTTGTTTTCACCTGTCACCTTGTTTTCTGCAGAGTAGTCAAGGGGTTCTCAGGACTTAAAGGAAACCTTAAGCAATCATTATGCAACCAAAATTTAACTTTCTTGGTTAGCCTGGCTTGTTTCAATTAGGTGCTAATGCTGCTCCCGACTTTGACTTGGCTGCTACAACCTGGCCTAGTCTTCCCAATCCCACAGGGAGCTGTGGTCTTTTCTTGTGTCCATCTGTGATTGAACTTAATGCTTTCCAGTTCTCCGTGAGGAGAAAACAACTGAGTTGAATAAGACCACTTTGGGATAGGAGCATTTGTTTTGTCAGGTCTGCAAAGTGCCCAGCCCATAGAGAGCTGCCCCCATTCCTAACAGGCTTGCTACAAAACAGTGTTCAGGATTAGGAGGGATCCCTCAGATGTACTTCCTTGGGTCACAAGGAGCCTACTATGTAGCTGAGGAAAAAGAGAATCCAGTAAGTTGAAAAAGTACAGAAAAACTGGTGTTTGTACTTTGTTGCCCTCAGAACTACAGCAGAACAATGAAGTTATGTTAGATTTATTTGCAGAATTAAAGGAGCAAATGCAGATTTTGAACAAGCCACCAAGACAGATGCTTTCTTGAACTCCGTGTTCTTTAGCTGATCTGCCTGAGTTTCTATGTGCCATTGAGCTGTTTTTACTCACCTGATCTTCTGAAGGAATGACAATACTGATGGTGCCCCTGTGAGCCTGGTGCACATCCAATCTGCATCCACTTTTGCAGTCTTCTCTTAATGCCACTCAAACACCAGAATAATGGAATTAATCTCTTGGAACTGGATCTCTTTGCTGAAGAAAGAGGAGAAACGTGTGGGTCTGCCAGGTGTGGATTAATTTGTGTGGTGCTGTCTAAATGGTTTGTGTCCCTATAATCCAAAGGGAATCTCCAGAATAATAAAACTGGACAAAGTACCTACTTTCCTGCATTAGGGAACTAATTTTTCATTTTCATCAACTAAATCATGTGCTGCCTAGAGATAAAACTTGGTCTGAATTAGCCTGTAGTACAGCAATAGTCATTACCCTCCTACGATAGGCATTCACTGGGGTAATTCTCACACAAAACCCTCACATTTTTCTTTTTTTTAATCTGACCAAGGCCACCGTTTATGTAGATTGTGTCCCATCAGATTATGTATTACTTTCTATAATCACATATTTTCCCTTCTTGGTTGTGTGAGTCAGCACAGGCAGGACACAGGAACAACCACAAAAACACAAAGATGACATTTATTTCCCTTACCTCACCGACCAGGGGATCCCCAAAGCAGCGCCCAGGCAGAGGCACACAGGTGAGACACAGGCACCACAGAGCTTGGTCCATGCTAGAGGATCACCAAACCTGCTGTCCTGTTTATCAGGGATTCACACAGGTATTTTACCACTGTGCTTTGATCTTTCCTGAAGCAGAGCAGGAATCTCAAGCATGTGTGATAGGGTGCCTCTAAGTCTCTCACAGGCTTATGTTATCTAAACACAGATGTTCTACTTGTCAAACACACAAGGCTAAACAACAATTAGTATGATGTATGTGTTTTTCTACACCCCAGCTGCAAGTCACTTCAGCCTGTTTATAATCCTCCTCACCAGTTTTCTGCTATTATCCCAAGTTGGCTGTTCACATCACAATAAAAACATTGTGCCAGCAGGAGCTAGGGAGGGGAGGGAAAAACTTCAACAGTTTGCAAATGTGAAGGAAACAAACTGAATTCCACATTCCAGTATCTTCTCAGAGTTACAGACTGCTAAAAAGCAGAATTGAAAGCTACCAGGTAGAACTGTGATTAATACCCAGTGTTCCCAATTAGGCCCTAATTGATGGAATTCTACTTTTGAGGTCTGCAGGCCTTTCATGGCTGTAAGGAGGAGCTGGAGTGGCTGAGGACACAGAGCTGAGCTTCTTGTTTGTGGGAGCTGGGTGTGAAATGGGACACACAGAGAGCTTGGAACTCTGCTGGAGCGGAATGAAGAGGTAGCATCTGGGGCTGGGATTAGGGGAAGCAGGCATGCCAAGAGGTATGACAAAGGTTAGGCAGGTCATGTTAGAAAAGGTGAGAGTGGGAAACTCTTCTCTGGATCCAGAGTTTAGCAAAAAGGTTTTGGCTGTCTGCACCAACTAAAGAGCTGACAAGGCTGGAGGCCCCTGTGCTCTCAGGTACACACGTGGACCAGCACAGAAGCAGGAGTTGCTGCTCCTGATGGCATTTTCTCAGACAGATAAACTTTGGGAAGTTCATGGTCTACAGACTAGGGAATAAAGGACAATCAAGCTTTGATTCCCTTCATATTTATTATTCTTGGTGGGTCTTCCAAAAGACATACCAGTATCACAAAGAAAGACTCTTGATGCTAGCAAGGTGTTTCAAGCAGGATAAGGAAATAGCTGTTGAAAGAGAACTGCTAAGGCACTCTACAAGAAGTAGTAGATGACATGAGATCTGGTTTATCCAAAGAAGGAAAAGTCCAACAAATGAGCAACAACCAGAATGACTTTTGAGAAAGGCATTTCAGTTTATTGTCAAGACACTTTCTTCCCTCATTTCTCAGCAAGTATTTTAGATAATTTCTAACATGGACTTTCAATTCATAGAGGTCACAATTTCCCAGATGCTGGTGATCACTTGAGAGAGCAAGTCTGCAGCACAGAAAGTAATTTTTTAGATCCTTTGTTCCCAAAATCCAACATGGCTCCACTTGAGGTTGTCACATCATGCAAGAAGCTCATCCCATGAATTTGATGACTAATTTGTTGCAGTCAGTCCTGGACTTCAAAGCTGCACTTCAAGAAAAGCTTTCATGTTACACAGCTCGCTTGCCTTGGGTTGTGCTTTACAGTCTAAAACCAAAGTACTGCTTGTGGTTTTTTATACTCAGAAATAACCTCTCAACTATTTTCCATGTTTCCACATGCCACAATCTTAAATTCTGACAAATTTTGCAAGAAAATGCATCACTAAATGGAAAAATCAGGCTTAATGTTCTGTGTTGGAATAAACAAAGGGCTGTCTCTTAAATATTACATTGAGGTACACTTTTTTCCCTGTGTATCACAAGAGAACTTTCTGTGGAATTTAAGTTTGTTTGATCTTTGCCCCAAAAGATCCAAGTGTGCTGTGTATGGGAATATGCCAGCCTCATTTGGAATCAGCAGTGGTTTGATACTGTCTATCCGTGGCATGCAAATGGACTTTAAGCTACCTTAGACCCAAACTTGGACTCCTGTGCAACTCTGCATGACCTCTGCTCACAGCCACATGGTCCCTGTGCACCCCTTTTCCTTAGGATCTCCTTTCTGAAATGTATTGAAATGTAAATTTTGTATCAGGACTCTATAAAAAAGTAAATACATTAAAATCATTATCATTCCCTAGCCTGTGAGTGCTGTACTGACTACATAAACCTGGGCTTTGCTTTTTAAGTCCTTTGGACTACAAGGCAGCTCCCAGTTGGCACAGCAATTTGCAAAATCACCATTTCCAGGCAGCACACTACAACACCCTGATTAAGGCAAAAAGGATGGGACCATCTTTTACTAAGGCAGATTTTCAAATGGTGGCACTGCACTGGGCACTGAATTCTCATGTCATTGTAATGCTCTTTCATTTGTTTTAAACTGACCTAGAAATCAGGGTTTTTTTTCCCCAAATTTAACTCCCAAAGGCAGGAATTTTTGTGTCCATTTTCTGCAAACTAGTGTGAAAACACTGTTAGCCTGTAATTTCTTCTGGAAAAAGTAAACGGAACAGATATTTAACTTTTAAAGAAGACATTAGTGTACTACCAAGATGCACATGAACTTCATTCCTCTTCAAATAGCAGATAGTTCATTTAGTTTCTTGTATTTCTTGTTTGCAGGATTTAATCTTGTGGTGTTTTGGAATTTTTTGGTTTTTTGGAAGTTTTTGTTTTGTGTTGGGTTTGGTTTTATTTTCATAATTTACATATTTTTTCCTCACAAATTAGTTTTTACTATCTAAACACAGAACTTAAATTTTTACTGGTTTTTTTTCCAGAGGTAGTGAAAATGCAGAAACTTCTGTTATCTTATGCACCCTGACAGATTTTCTTCTTTTTTTTTTTCCCTTCAGTAGCTAACAATTCTGGTTTTATACTGAAGGTTGGTGCACAAATAGACCAGTGTACTACAGAAAGAAGCAACTCAGGTACACTGGGATTTGACTTTCTTCTATATACCTCCCCACATGCTTATACACATACATTTGGATTCACTATTAACAGACAATTTCCTACTAAAAATCAATGACATTTTCCATTAGCATTGTTGGGAGAAGCATTGATTGGCCCTTAAAAGGTTGGCTGCACATTATGTGAAAGAACCCAACTGCAAAGAGCTAAATTTGCAACATAAAATGTACCCAACACTTTGCTGGGGAAGCACTATCAAGGCTTTTACCCATTTTTCCAGGATAATATATGACACAGCACATCTTTATCAAACATTTCTATATTTTACTCTGCTGAGTGTTTACTAATTCACACCAGTATAGCCACAGTCACAATGCAGCACTGAGCAGTTGCAAGATTTTATTGCTGCAGTAGTATTAACACATTCATCCCTGTGCTGCGTGCCTGAGTGACCTGTCTTTGCTTCATTCTCCTCCTGAAGGTTTAGCAAGTTATCCCAATGCAAGTGTCTGGAGACCTGTACCCAGTCCATTGAAACCACTGGATGCAGAGTTGTTGGTAGAAATTAGACAAGATCAATCTGAGCTTTGATCCTCCCAATCCCCTTTATTCTTTCCAGACTTCAGGCATGGTGGTTCTACAGAACCCCCCAAGAGTTGTGCTCGAGTCACCTACGCAGTGTTGCCTGAGGTCTCCTAGAGCAGTCCTCACCTCAGCCTATTACTGCTTCTCTAAGCTTACCCAATTTTGCTCATTTTCCTTTTCTAAATTTTTTTTCCCCATTTGATTGACTTCTGCCTTCTACACCCTTTGAATTAGGATGAAACACACGGGCTAAAATTTTTCTTTCTCCTTGCTGCAGCTTTTGCATTGTTCCTTTGCCTTTTTCTCTCTTCTGTACTTGCTGAAACTTCTTTATCATCTAGAATCTGCACTAGCTTACCCAACCCCATACCTTAATCTGTGCATTCACTGCACTTCTCAGTAATCTCCTTGCTTCACCTTTTCTGCCAGTGCCTTCTTTCAGGCCAAGCCTTTTGCAGGAACCAGCATCCCACTCCTGGTTTCTCAAAATCCTGTCTTCATCAAATCCACTTCTTTCCCAATTCTTTTAACTGATATCCAGTAGCCTTCCAAACCTCCTCTCACCAATCTATTGCTCCTTGCATAACCTCCATCATTTCAATTAAGGTAGCAAGTTCTCCTTTCCAGTATACAAACAGTAGTGAAGGCTTGTAAATGCCCCAGAGCCTTGTGAATGTATTAACAGAGTAACTGGAGGGCTCTAATTCACAGGGTTATTGGGGCTGCCTACATCTGACAGCAGAACTTTGAACATAAAGGAAAGAAACATGAAATAACTTAATATAGGGCAGAATTTAGAAAAAGACTGAAGCTGAAAATCATTCCCAGTGAAATGGAAACCAGAAAATAATCTCACATCTAGCTTCAATTAAGATTCTTGTTTTAGAGGCAAACTGTAGACCAGCTGTAAACTCCAAACAAGCCCTATGATGCATTAAGCATCACAATGACAAGTCTGCTTTTTTTTCTTCAGCACGGCCAAGTTTGCATATGTGCCCTCCTCTTCTGCTCTGGATGTCTTTAGCAGAGGTTTGCTAAATTTAATCTACAGTTGTAGACCAATAAAACCTCAACTACAAAACCTCCCAATGGAGGAACCTTATTGTCTAAGAAAGTGACTTTGAAGTTGTAAGCATGACAAAATAATTAACCAGTTCTGCCTGTGGGGAGATGATGCAGTGACACCTCTGTAAGAAAGTTACACCAGCTACTGAAGTGAATGGTATAAGCACCATAAAACATATTTCAGCACACTTAAGGTATTTTACTACACCTTGTAATGCGTAAAATGTAGTCTTGTAGCAGCATCAGTAGGGCTGCATAAACACTGCCTTCTGCATGTCAGCCAAAGCCTGAGCTTCAGCCCAAGTTCACCAGATGTGGGTTTTAGAGGAGCATCAAGGCTACCTGCAGCCAGAGAGGAAATTCAGCCTGTGCTGCAGTCAGGCTTGATCTCATCTACCTGCACTGACAAGATGGTGTGCATTTAAGCCAGGCTTTTCCAGAGAGTTCTCCACATAGCCCATAAAAACAATTGGCAGCATCAGCTGGCCATCACCAGGGAACAAGCTGGCTATGCTCCCTCCTACAGGCACTTGGTGCAAAAGGCTGCAAATGGCTGCAGAAGCTGTAGGCACCAGAGCTACAATTTTGCCCAGTGCATGCATTTTTCACTTAGATGATTTTCCCATCTGTGAACAATAAAACAAAGCTTGAGTATTATTTATTACACATTATCCTGTCGGGATGGTGGCATGAGGACAGGCTAGCATTTAGCATGGCTTTCAAAGAGACAGTACCTGCTGTGAAAAGGACTTGGTCCTTTCATGTTTCATGGGATCAGCTGTGGGAGACAGACCAAAGCAACACTGACAAGATAGTGCAAAACAATCTGCCATTGCTACCTCTGCAACAGAATGCAGTTCAGATCAGTATTAATAATGTCTGAAACAAGCTACTTTATCCAATTAGGTTTTATTTTAATTTTAAAAATCCAATGGTTCTTTCAATATAGTTATATAAAAATGGTAAAAAGTTTGCTGTGCCCCAGTTAATACCACCCTTGGTTCCACTGAGTGCAGCTGGATTCAACTTGTCCATTTCACTTCTCACTCACTCTGCTTATAATCTGATTCTCCAAGAATTTTAGTTTTCTGGGACAGGTTGCAAGTACGAGGGAAGTAGTAGAAACACTCACATGACACTGGAAAAAGCTTAGGATTATTTAAATTTTTTTAGTCTCAGAACTGAGATACCAAAATGGGACGGATGTGTGAGTACACTTTAGTTGTCTCTAAAGTGAATTAGTAAATTTTGCAATGAAAACTGGAGATTAGTAGCTGGATGCACAGATGATGGCATTCAGTGGGTTGCCATACGCTGTGGGACAAATCTTTTGAAGGAGATTTTAATCAACTCAAAAGACAATATGGCAACTGGCAGGCTTTTTCTTTATTGAAGCAAAGTCACAGC
Organism: Promerops cafer; assembly: GCA_013398275.1. Classification (NCBI taxonomy): domain Eukaryota; kingdom Metazoa; phylum Chordata; class Aves; order Passeriformes; family Nectariniidae; genus Promerops; species Promerops cafer. The sequence goes on from VZSE01009781.1 coordinate 138,094, forward strand.
ATTTTCAGCACTATTCCCCTCTTGAGAAGGGAAGAGTTAAACGAAGGCCCCTGAAATTTACATAACTAACAAGTAAAGGATTGAAGAAAGAGATTACAAGCATATTTCTCTAAAATAAATAATCTACGAAGAGTGCTTTTTCTTCTTAAAAGCAATCTAAAAATGTAAAAATTCTACAGTAAGGAGATCAAAAGATATTTTAACAACTTTCAATATTTACAAACAATACAAAAACTGCGCATGCCATCAAATGATGCAGAATTCTTATTAAAAATTAAAAGCTTCATTCCTACCAAGAACCAAAAACTCCAGCCAGTATTTCAGTTTTAATTAATGGTCTTCTTTACAATTGGAAAACCGTTAAATGTTCTTATTATCTGTAAAATATACAATAAAAACAAACCTCACTAAATTATTAAGGTTAAAAAAGAAGAGCAATACTGCAGGCAAATCAAAAAGGAAAGTAACTCTAACTTATTCTTTGGTAACCAAAAGTTAGCAAGTATCTGTATTTCAAGTGATGAAAAGTCATAGTCTCCCCATTTTGACAAATGAAACAGATTTCTGGAAAAACACAACTCCCAAGTTTTAGTTTTGAAAGACGGGCTCCACCTACAGCTTTGTAGTGCAAGTCAAATTTCTCTTTCTAATTCAGAAACACAATTGTCCTGGTTCCGGCCAGGACAAGGTTCATTTTTTTGCAGTAGCAAGGAGGGGCTGTGGCCAGGACACAGAGGTTATTCTACACCACCTCTCAACACTGCTGGGACAAGGAAGTGGGGCATCAGGTCACACATCAGTGGGCTCTGTGCAGTGAGCAGTCACCCGTGAGCCATTCACCTCTTTCATGCACACTCTAAGTGTTGCTGCTGTTACTGTCCATCTTCTTACTTCATTGTTGTTTCCAGCAGATTTTTCTTTCATCAGCCCCCAACCTTCACCTTTTGTGCCTCCAATTCTCCTCTCCAGCCACCCGCAGAGGTAAGAGGAGAGGGGAGTGAGCGAGCGGTACGTGGTTTGGAGTGCTTTGGTGGGAACACTAAATTGGGGGATACCGTTCCTAAAACATGACAGTAACCCTTACAAATTCTGGCGATACACTGCTTCATTCATCTCCCACTTTCCTGATGTCTGCTTGTACCCTCCACACACATCCAGCTGTCCTAGTTCTCTAAGGGAATACTCCAGTCAAGGAAGCACTTCACCTGAAAATGTGTTTCACCAAGTGAACGTGTGTGGCTGCATAGCAGCTAGTAGTGTGTTATAAAATCAGCTCCCTTTTCCATGTTAACTACACAGTTCATTTTCCCTCAGGAAAAAGAATTAAAAGTACAGTACCCTGGACCAATCCATAACCTGGTGAGCTCACTGCTCGAGCAGGACATGCTTCATCGAACGCTGGGCCATGCCCTACAAAGGAGCCATGTAACCCCAGCACCAACCCTGCTACCTTCTCTCAGATGTGAACGTGCCTCATTGTGCCTCCCTCTGCTTAATGAATGCACTACGCTGCATCATTACAATGCTTTTGAACCAAATGTCCAGTTTGTACCACAGGAGCCTTCCCATTTCAGGCTTATTCCTAAATTTTGCTTGCACAATTGCAGTCTCAAGAAAAAGAAAAACTTCACACCCCTACAGACTCTGAGAAAACTTCCCCACCCCACCCCATAAGAGGACTTCTAAGGCTTTACACAAAAAATTCAACTGTTAACTTTCTTCAAGCCACAGACCACTCATTCAAAGCAAGTGCTCCCCACCCCAACCCAACCATGCAGAACCACTGTCGCTTCAGCATTTAAACATACACATGCAGTTCGTGGAATAAATGCTCAGCAAAGTAACCTTGTCCTGGTCTGGGCTTTCTTCTGGAATCTAGTCCGTGTGATTTTCTAGACTAATATCCAAAACCTTTTGTCACACTGCCTTTTAACTTTCTTCAGCTGAAGAGTTTAGATACTTCCCTGAAGCACCTGGTTGAGTCATTAAGTCTACATGGGCTGTATCCAAGGTCTCCTTGCAGCCTGCCTCCTCAGCATATGGAAAGTCATTCATGTCCATTTCATCACTGTTAAACATATCAAGCTGCCCCTCTTGCCGCTCTTCCAAAGTCCTCCGGACCCTGCCCTCGGACTGTTCCACCACTTCCCCATCTCCTTCACTAATGACAGTCATGGGGCTGCTTTGGATGCGGTTGCGGACGTTGTACTTGCTACTGGCAGCAGACGGGGGTGTCCGTGACCGGCCGTACCTCGTGCCAGAGAAGGACATACTCCTTGGCATCAGGCCCTCACTCTTGGCCCACTCTTCCTGGGCCCGTTTGCTCTTGCTGGGTGAGCAGCTGGCAGGGCTGTCGGAAAGGTCAGGGGAGGCATCTGTCTTTGTCCGCTGGAACCGCGGGTCCGTGTTTTTCAACATCTCTGCTGCGGACATACGGGAACTGGTGTCACAGCGACTCCCTTTCTTCAGCAGCAGGGCTTTGAAGTTGTCATTGCTGGTACTGCTCTTGCGAACGCTTCTCTGGATAGATCCAGCTTGTTTGAGGGTAGCTAAATTTGGGGAAGCACCAGTGGGAGTTACGGGGGGCGACGGAGAATGGTTGCGGGTACGGTCGTCTTCAGAATCTTTACGGCCAAGGACTTTCCTTTTGGATCTGAGTTTGAAACACACACACAAAAAAAGAGGATGACACAAAAATGAAACTTTTTACCTCCTCTAGTTAAACTCAGTTTAGAGGGATGGCAATGAATTAAGCTAAAGCAGAGACAGGGAAAAGGGAGAAGTGATCTGAATCTAAAGCATGAGTAAGAACACCACCAGAACTGTACAGGCACTAATGCAGGTATTGGAGGTATAAGTTAAGTTAATTACTCTTTTTCTGCAAATCTGGAACAATGAAACTACTAAAACTGGCAATACTGATGTTCAAAACACTTTAGGAAATTTAGTGAATCGGGTTTCTGGAGTCAGTATTCAACTGCTCAGACTAATGTGCTATAAAGATTTATACTCCATGCTGGTTCTCGGTTGATTTGAGGACTTGATTCAAAATATGTCATCTAGAGTATATAGGTTGTTTTGTTTAATTTTACAATTTCATTTGACACTCTCTGGAGAATTAGAGGTGTAGAGTTTAGCGCACTTTCCTTCAGAAAAAAGGACAGAGAAATGCACTGCTGCTGAAAATAGAGAAAAGGGAGCCACATGTAACAATTCTCAATTAAATTATTTAAAAAAAACCCTCCTTAATCCAAATATTGAATAAATAGAGAAAAAACTTTCCCAGCTCCTCTCAAGATGCACAGACAAAATTCACAGTTATGTTGGTGCTCTGTCATTGCAACTTGCAACTAAATGAAGGAGAGACCAACTTCCTGACAAGAAAGTTATCTTTCCAAATGAAAGAGCGGAGTGTTTGTCTATTTAAATGTGAAGTGCAGGGACAACACAAAAAAAAAATTAAGATATAACCATGGAACTGGAAATATGTGGAAACTGGACTTCTATTGCCTCATTTTCACATTACTAGAAATCGTAAAGAAATGTACATGCCTGGTATCTGTAGCACAGCTGCTTTGTTTCTTTGTTGACTGGACGAGAATCAAATTAAAAAGATTGTATAAAGCCTAATTTTATATATGGTATTTTGGCAAAAGTCTAAACACAAGTCAACAGACTTCTTGGAGATATAAAATTATCATGCTATAAAACTCCATAATAATTTTTACCAAGCATGTGTTCAATCCAGACCATTCCTCTTATAAAACAGATTTCTACTTAATGTGATCTTTAGCTTTACTTTCTTAAAAGCCTTGAGATCTTGCCAAGAAAAGCTCAAATGTGTTCATGCATCACAGCCTATTAATAATTGAAAAACCCCTGAAAACACAGAAGCAGGATCCATCAGCTGAGTAGGTGGCAGCAAGAGACATTGCTATAGGCTGTGCCAGGACTTTGGAGTTATCCTGTCTCTCCTAAGTGGCAAAGTTTATGCATAGCTCACTTCTGATACCCCCACAGGCAGCTGTACCAGCTGTTATTTTCAGCAGCTGCTGCTGCTTCCACCTGTCTTTCTGGAATAAGAATGTAATACCAATGTCCATTCAGCCTGAGGTTGAATGGACACAGAAGACAGCATATAGATATAATGATGACTTCAGGAGCAGCCAATGCAGGAACCTCATCTAGATTTAACTGTGCATTAGTGCTGCAGGCAGCAGATGATTTTGGTGCTTGGATGCTCCACGAGTCTGTACGTGAACACGTGTGCCCATTTGTTACAGGGAAAAGATTTTCCTTCATTAGGGTTTTGGCTGCCTATGGATATCTCTAAACACCACAATGCTGGGGTTGTACTGTTACCAAACCCCAGATTAAATGGAAAAAGAAAATTCAGTTCCAAAGATCTGCAGGGAAAGACTTTGTTATCCTAGCTTCGAGTGATCCGGTAAGACTGTGAATGCAGTGTAGAGCAGCCAGTTTGCTACCAGCACCTAGACAGCTTTTCTCAGTATGTATGAATTATGGAAGAAATTTGAAATTAAGACCCAAAATTGGTTTTGGTGGCTTTTCAGACACAGATAGGGTGTATGTTCAAACAAAACTATGACTTAAAATTTCAGACTGTTCTTCCTGTCCTTTATGCACATACCACTAAATTTCTTGTCTTGCTCCAAAGAATATATCCAAGAGTGCCAATTACTGAATTATCTCTTAGAAACAGTGGGGGAAAACCAAAACCTTCTTTACTAATTAGCAACCACGGAAGAAAGTGGTTCAAGTCCAAAGCCAGCAAAAGCAAGGTTGTAATAAAAAATGTGTCAAGCAGATCTAAGTATGTCACATCCAGTTCCACTGTCCATTTCCCCACAAACTCATGAATTACAGGTATGTGCATATACACAAAAATCCACTCTCTATCTGCATACATAAAGGAGAACATCTACTGGCCAGAATATCTCATTCTAAAGCCAGATTGGAGAGAGTTCTAGAGAGTGCCATGCAACATGAATGCAACAGACCATTTTCAGAATGGCTCATACAGGCCAAGTCCTAAGGGGTTACAGTAAATTATAAAAAGTCAGTATCATATAGATGTAATTTTTGTAATGTCTGGAAAGGACTTGTTTTAAAAATGAAAAAAAAAAATAGCATTGGCATCCAAAATGCTGCAGCCTCCCAGCTCCCAGCCGCTCTCTTCCCGCCCCTCATTCCCGATGCACAGATGTGCAAACTGACTGAACATCTGGATAATCCGCCGCTCCCCGGCAGGGAGGCGGCCCCTCTGCGGCTTGCAGTGCGTGGCGCCGCCACGCGATGGCGCTGGCGCCACGCCCAGCCCGGGCCGGGGCGGCTCCGGCCGCGGTCCGGGAGCGCTGCTCGAAGGGAGCCCGCGCTCCCGGCTCTGCCTTTGGGCGGTCCTGTCCTTGGGGCTTTGTCGGCTTTTCTTCTTTCTGAGCGCCTAATGTGAACAACACATAAATCTAGCTGCCATTCGGGATGATTTTGTTTTCAAGGGAAATGAATAATGCCATTAATAACAGAGCCAGTATTGCACATTTCATTCATGAACCAGTTTGACACAAAACACCCGACCTCAGGCTGGATTATGGCAAACTATAATCCAGCGTTTGCCATATGCTTTGCCATATGACTGACATGTTGTGTTACTTGCCAGTTTCAGCCACGCTTGCCATGAAGCATTAGCGTTGAGCCTCTGTCCCAAACTGCACCATATAAGCAGCGGAGAGAGTAAAAAGAGATGGAGAAGAACGAGAATGAAAACAAAAAGATACACAGAAAAAGCAACAGTAGAGTTAATATGGCAGATTGAGAACAGTACAATAAATACTAGATGTAACTTGGTATTTTAAAGGGCAAGGTATTTATAATCTAATCTACATCCATTTAACCTGGTTGGTTTTTGTTCAGAATGGATTAAATACATTTATAAAACAATAAAGTGCAAGTTCTTTTCCTCATCTTTTTCACATATAGCCTTAGTAGAAAGTTGATAAATATGTGCTTTCTGTTAAAGCCATGACTGTTGTAATTGGGTGTTTTATAAAGCAATGTTAAATTTTTATCTGAGAGATCTACCAGACCTGACAATACAGGAAGGGCAGTTTCTGCAGTACCTGTGAATGGCTGCAAAAAGATCCTCAGTAGTCCTTGGTCTTGCGGGTGTTGCCACTCCGTCTGTCTCTTCCCCATAACTACTGCTCGGCAGGAACGAACTGTTGGCTGTGTCTGATTCAAACACCTCCACTGTGCAAAGAGAACGAACAACACGGTCAGTCTGTCGTGCGACCCCCATGGGCACACAGTCCTGAAACCAGCCCTCGCTGCCTCCAAGGTAAAGCATCCGATGGACTGAGTGCAGTGCTGTCACTATTGTGATTTCAGATCAACGCTTCCTTAAGGAGCTGCAGTGCATGAAATAAATGCCTGTGCTTGCTCACACATAACAGGCAGAGAACAGTAACAAAAGAAAATTTTTAAGGTTTCCACTAAAATGCAAAACCAATATTAACAAATTAACTGCTTTCATAGCATGCTTTAATACTAGCATGGTTAAATAAAGCATCATTTTTCTTCCATGTCTGCAACAATGAGAAGTCAGAAAGGAATTGAATGAAATGTCATACAGATACAGATCCCTGGAACTTTTTTGTTTTAGTTGTAACAATCACAAGAGGTTCTGCCCTCTACAGAATGCCACCTCAATGCTAGGATGGCTATTCTCACTCCCCACCTTCTTCAAAATAGCTACTGCTGCATCTGAATTAGTCAGAGAAAAGAGACTCACCACTTTCGTTCTCTTGAGATAGATGCCCGTCAGTGTTACTGCCACTGTCTTGGCTGCTGCCTGAACTGCTTCCTTCATCAAAAGCAGACTGCTCCTCCTGCCTGGATTCTTCTTGAACTGGTGATGCAGCAGGCTGTGCCACAAAGGCATTCGCTCCCACTGTCTCAGAGAAGGTGAATCCAGCAGCTCCTCCCTCAGGAACCAGGCTGCCAGAGTCCATCTCGCTAGAACCGAGTCCATCTGTAAGGCAATTTCTCGCCTCCTCAGAGTGTGCAAGCACAGCGTCTCTCTTAGTTGGGCTTCTGGCAGTATCACTCACTTCAGCTGCTTTCTCCACTGTAAGGTCTAACTGTGGAGGTGGTACCAGAAGGAACAGTTTGGGTTTCTTTGAAATAGGAGGTGGTTTCTTGCTTGGCAATACAACCTGATTCTTGTCAGGAGATGCTGGTGACCCCTGAAGTGACGTGCCAGAAGGGGGGTCTTCACTCTGCACTGAGGACTCAGGTGTGTCATCAGTGGCTAACCCCAGAGCATCAGCTTCAGAAGATTTCTTTAGACCTACTGCACTCACAGGCTTTTGATCACTGTCAAGCACAGGTGTGTCATCAGAGAGAATGAGAGGAGAACCCCGAGACAGTGTTTGAACTGTGTTTTCAAATGAAGTGCCTTGAGTTTTCATTTCCTCATCGCCTAAGCTGGCACTGAGTTTTAGTGAGAGAGATGGCTTTAGCAAAGACTGTGACAATGAACTTGCAGTACCCTTTTCCTGAGAGGTGGTTTCAGAAGCAGATTCAGTTGATGGTTCACCTTCTGTCGATTTTTTCACAGACCGCAACTGCACCATTTGCAGTGCTTTGGTGGTTACTAATGGCATCACAGGTCTTGATGAATCTTGCTTGTTAAGTGGCTGTTTCACTGGACTGTAGCAAGAATCCTCCTGGCTGCGTTTCTTAAAAGAATACTGTGGGTATATTGTTGCACCTTTTGTAATTTTGGGATCAAGTGGTGGTGCGGGTGGCGGGACAGCTAAGGGGCAAGGAGGAGGAGGAGGAACAGGGGAAGAGAATGAACTGATGGAGGCTTCTTGCGGAAACCATGCGACAGTCTGAGCAAAGGTAGAATTTACATTGGCTTCTGGCGGAGGAGGGGGGAACGTGGGAGAGGCCGACAATGGTGACAGATCCATTACTTCTGCTGGAGGAGGAGGAGGAGGAGGAGGAGAAAGTTCAGGGCAATGTGGAGGTGTTGGAAGAGGAGGTGGTTGAGGAGGTGCACCAGAATCCACAGGAGGGCTCAGAGCAGGGTCCAGCTTCTTCACACTCACACTCCCTTCAGTAGATGTATTTGAAGAAAGAGAAGTGGATGACGAAGACATGGAGACTGAAGACAGAAGAGAGGACTTCCGTTCAGGCACTTTAGGCTTCAGCTTGCATTTCCCATTTCCTGATGATGTAGACTTTACAAGTACAGGCACTGGAGTAAGCGCAGTGGGTGTATTGGACTGGCTGGAGTACCCACTCGATGGCGATGTGACTCGGTGGGATTTCTCTGGAGAAGCACTCTTTGGTTTGGCCAGTCCACTGGGCACTTGTGGCACAGAAGCCCTTGAGCCATCACTGAAGTGGCTGATGCTGTAATCGCTGAGAGCAGATGATGTACTGGCAGAATGGGTCACTGGAGATTTCACCTGGTCATCTGCAACCGCGGCATAGTCGCTGTAGTAACCCCACTGGTCAGCATACTCCGACTTTATGCTACTTGTTTCACTCTGGGAGGGAGTGACTGTGCAGATGGAGTACAGGTTTGGAGCAGTAGTGGACATCATGCTGCTGCTCGCACTGACCGAGCTTTGGCTGCGGGAGCGCAACACCCAGGGATCCTCATAATCACTGCAGGGGCTCTGGGAAGGGGAGCTGCCATTTTTACACTTGAGATTCAGCTGCAGAGAATGCTGGAGGGTGGCAATGAGGGTTTCATCAAGTATCTGTCCATTCGATTGGGCTTTTTTCTTAGGCATCCTTCTGAGTGAGTCTGTTCTGGATGGTGGCAAAGGTGGCTTCTTTGCCTTTTTCAGTGAGATGTTTCTTGCAAGTGATTTGTCACCTTGGCCTGAGTGGTCATCCTGATGTTTCTTCTCCTTTCCTTCGAAGACATTTATTACGCTGTCTCTGGGGTTCTCAAAACCATTAGTACTGTTGCATGGCATGTCTGCCTTCAGTCCGGAGTCCATATGCATGGAGCCATAATAGCCATCGTGGTCCACAGAATACAGGGAAGTAGAATCGTCCCTGACTGATGTCCTCTCCAGGCTGCTGCTGCTCAGGTTGCTACCGGGCGTGGCACAGCCTGGTGTCGTACAAACCACCTTGCGTGAAGGGGTCTCGCTGTTTTCTGAAGACTTGTACAACCAATGCTCCGTGCTGCTCACTGCTGCCTGCGCTCGCTCCCCAGAATAGCTGGATTCACTCCGACCATCACTGTCCTGTGAAGGGCTTGCTAAAGCAGCAGTGTTCCTACAGCTGTAGCTCTGAGACCCAGCCTCTGCATTCCCAGGAGTGCTTAGAGAGACAGCAGAGTCACCAAGAGAAAGCATCATGACAGTGTTAGATGGGATGGTATCTGAAGTCTGTGAGTGACGCGTGGAGCTACTCTCACTCCAGTTACCACTTGAAGAATGGTGATCTTCTTTCCCACTTACTGCACTGCTGGCAGCAGGATTGTCTCTTGGATTTGGAAAGGCAGTGGAGCTGGAAATTTTACTATCCAATGATCCAACACTCTGGGCAGCGTGAATAAGGATAACTTCCGAGGAGGATGACAGTGTTGCGTTGGGTATGATGCTTGTTGAGTAAGTGGCATGAGGAGAGACCACACATGCTGGGCTTGAGGACTTGTCACTATCACAGCTTCTCACTTCTTGGGACTTTGGTCTCGACAGGGTCCCCATCGTGGGATTATTCCTCAGATGCACAACACTATCATCAACTTGCAATTTACTTATCTGGTGGGGTAAAGTGCCAGCAATGTCTTCTGTCTGCCTCGACATCATGGTCTGTGTCTGATCTAGGGACTGCAGAGACACTCTTGCACCAACCCGAGGCAAGCTGTGAAAACCTATGTCGTTATTTTGGCGAGAAGCAAATATAACTGCAGCAGAATCACTCATCACTGACATGTTTCCAGATGAGCTGGAGAACTGAGACATCTGGGCTGCAATGCCTTGTCCCTTCTGTGCTCGAATTCTTCTCATTGAAGGGGGCACAACTTTAACTTCCTCCGTCTGGCAGCTGGTGTCCTTGGTTTCAGAGCGCTGCATAGCAGAGCGATAGCTGTCTAGTCTCCCTAGCGTGGAACAGTGATCTGGGACATACATCGAATGCCCTCGGAAATCACTTTGGCCAGTACCAACTGCTGGAGTCAAAATAAAATAATTATTTCTTGAAGCGCAAATTCACATTTATCTTCTCACTCATTTAAAAAAAACCCAGCAACCCAGCAAACTGCTTGATCCCCATGCTCTTGCAGGTTATGCCTTCTAAAGAAGAATCTGCAACAATGGATTTTGCAGAGGCATCGTCTGTTTTCTGCATTTCTCTTCCCTTTTTCCTTACTACCAGGAACCTTCTGCTTACAGAATCGTCTGTGTTCCTGCTGCACATTCGACACATGAAATCCTCTGTTTATGACATGGTAATAATTTCCATAGTAATCAGTTGTGTCAGAAACCAAGTAGTACTGTTTGACTTCCAGTAGGCAACGCAGCAGGAACAGACAAAAGCCTGAGAAACGTGAAGTGTGTTCCCATGCTAATGCCTCATGCAATAAAGAAAAGGGGAAGGAAATCTGGAGACTAATATGAATAAAAGGATCTGCTTTTTACAAGCATTACAATTCAGAAAAAAATATTTCAGGAGACACAGATAGCTCTCCAAGTCCTGCAGTTTGTCTGAAAGAATGCTACCACATGGAAACACGCACTGTTTTACCACAAGTAATACATGTGCTATAACAGCAATCATATAAGCATTATCCAACACTGCAAAGAAAACCATTAGCTAATGTTTCTCCATATAACTCCTTTCTATATTGTCATGAAGGAAAAACTCTAAGAACTGGGGAAAAGAAACAGCTGGTATTGATGGTGGTCTCATCCTCAGAAGCATCAGGAAATTAAGAAAGAAGCACTTTTTCTAAAAGAAGGAGTAATCACATACTGGCATAACCCCCCACCCCCAACTTTGAAGACAATGGAAAATCAGTTTTAGTTCAGAATACAGTTATCACTGGCTCAACAGAAAGGATTCTAGGTCTCTTTTAAATTTACAATTTTATTGGCAGCTGCCTTTTAAAATCACAAACCAGAGGACTGCTTTAAAATTAGTCTGTGTAAGGCTGTTGCTTTTGAATTCAGTTGCACTGCTGTATAAATAGCAAGAGAGAAGCAGGCATGCTGCTGGAGATGCTGGTAAGGATGCTACACATATGTCACTGTGGGGGAAAACTGGTTATTTCAAGTCTCTGCCTCAGTGAGTCTCAGGAGCAATAAAGTACATGCCTGAAAGGAATATTCTCCTTTCATATTTACTATATGAAACTGCATTGGGAGGATGGGTATTCTTATCATGCAGCTTTAAACACCACTTAAAGGACATTTAATCATCCTCATTCTTGGCAGGCAAAAGAGGCATTTAGGGTAAGGAAAAGAAGGCTCTGAAAAGGCTACAGTTGAAGCAGCACACACAAAAAAGATTGTTTACTTCTTTTCCTCAGGCATGTAAGTAGTCTTTCAGCAGCCTGAAGCCTAGTTAGCTTGCTTTGTGTAAATTCTTTTGCTCTCATAAAAATGCAGCCTCTTTCTGCTTCTAGTAGAGGTTTGCTGCAAAGCTAGATACTCAGATGCTGGCAAATGTCTTGGATAATCTAATACGAGATACTGTCAGAACAGATGGACTACTGCAGCCAACCAAGGGAGGGATTTGCATATTCTGTATACAGTTATTAAGAACTGTACAGTAAGAAAAATAATCTTCCTTTCCAGGTGTATTTTTTCTGTGGAATCAGTGCACTCTTTGGTTAAGACAGAGAAAAACATTGAAGCAGACATTACAAATGTTTCTGGAACCATGACATCACTGATATTAACTGTTGGTCAATTAGAAATATCTGGTAACAAAAATCTCCATGCCAAGATATGTAAATAACCAAAAAGATGGAGTATTTTTCTTCTTCTGCCACTGTGAAACACACACACGCACACAAACACACACACACACAGATGAGACAAAAGGATGGTGCTGGTGGAGAATGAAGCTGTCAGCACTACAGCAAGTACCTAATACTGTCACACACTGACCTGTGGCTGGGAGCACTCCATTTTATTATGTGGTATGTCTGTATTGTATTCACAGAGGAAGCTAAACCCTCTTTCACAAGTCGTATAATGCAGATGGATGTTTTATGTCTGTTCAAAATGTTACTGCTAGAGAAGGTAAATGGCCAAGTGGACCAATGCTGGACTTACTAACCTCACCTTCTCCTTCCAAAACAAGGAGTGTTAGTATGCATTTATTGGGACATGCTGTTCGTGGTAAATGCACAGTGATGTCTGAAAAAGAAAATTAATGGCACTGAATAAAAGAGGCCCTCAATAAAGGAGGCCACTGATGGCTATACCAAAATGCCTGGCGCAGCAGCTCCTGCCCCTTCCCTTGGCACACACGCACCAACAGGGCCTGGGCACTGCTGGCTGCCCCAGCCAGAGCAGCACACTAACAAGAGGGCAGCACCAACAACCAGCTGCAGGATGCTGCTGAGAACCAGTGCTGACCCTGGGTTTGTTACCAGAATAGATGTCATTTATGGTCCAGCCTAATATGCTCTGGGAAACTGCATAAATTGACTCAACAGCAGTAAATGCTCACAACCCCAATACTGCAGGGAAGCCCATCAGGGCAAGCCTTTGCACTGGTGCGAGGCCTCTTCTCGTTAGAATAATTCAGAGCCCAAACAAACACAGGATTGTGGAGGGCAAGACAGCCCAGCTTCAGACATATAACCTACAGGGCTACATCCTTCAATCATTCTATGGGATATGGTCAAGGAAGGAATTTTGCATTGTTGTTACTATTACAGGAACATAACTTTGAGGTTTTGTTTTTTTTTTAGAAATGCAGCATATTCTGAAACTCTTTCCGCTTTGGTTTTGGCTTTACATGCATGCACAATCTCATGCAAAGCTGTGAGAATTTACTCTTTTTATAGTTCTGTTTTCTGAAGAGGGACAACAGAAATCTGCAGGGAAAATGGTTCGAAAAACCAACCAGAGGAACATTTAAAACTCAAGTATACTGGTAAAATGCTGAGGTGTTTATGATTTTGGTGAAATTCATAGGAGGTAAGCGAGGATTATTTTATTTGCAATTTACAAATGCACTCTAAAACCCCCACACACTTCCAGAGTAATACTAGAAAGTAAAGGATTTTCAAACCCCCTTAAAATATTTGTTGGTACTGCAGCTAGGAGACAATCCCATTGTAAGGGACAGCTCAAACCTTTGGCTAAGTACACTGATAATGCTAGGTTTGTCAGAAAATACCTACTTAAATAAATAGCAGTCAGAAGACAGAAGATTTCTACAACACCAAAATCCTTGAACAGAATCAGATCTTTTAAAGAATACCATCGTAATTCCTTCTAGCTGCAGGGACAATGTGTCAGCAGACAGCAGCAAAAAATGCTGCAGAACCAGACATCAGGTTACAGATGCTGAACATTATGAAGTCAGAAGTAGCTGCAAACTGGGTGCATGATAGATGTGGCTGACAGTAACAATTGTCCTGTCTGCCTTTTGTATTATCCCGTGTCCAGCAGCACTGCAGTCAGTGCTAGGTCCACCACAGGAGATCTGTATCTATGCTCTTTTCTTCTTTATTACCCTACCATGCTGCAAATCTCTCGAGGGCCAATGCTCTTTGCTATCGCACATCTTTGGTGCAGGCTCCAGCAGCAAGTGAAGAACACCCACTCTCTGGGCTCTGGTAGCCACTGGTGCTGCTCATTAGACAGGACAGGGATCGAGAATGATGAATTTGGCAAATCTGATGGGGAAGAAAGTGTTTGTGTATATAAGCCCTGGGGCCAGGTACTAGCTGCTAGCAGCCCCGCTGTGACTTCAGCTCATCTGGTGGCACCAGCAGCTCGTTGCAGAGAAATCACATGAAAGGTCCTCTGCACTGAAATGAGCATGGAAAACCGAGGGTTTGAAAAGATAAATGGTGTGTGTGTTGGTGTCACAAAGTACATGCTTGTTTCAACAAGAACAAAGAAGTGGTCTCTCTTACCTTCTGACTAACCATTTCTAATGTAAGCACTTGTCTCTTATGCCACAGGCACATTCCTAAGGTGTGTTGCTCTCACTGCCTCCTCATGCCCCACCTAGCAATCCTCCTGCAAACCTGGTAAACTGGCTAAGTCACTGTGCAGGCACCACAATTTAGTGTTACAAAAAAACCCCAGAGATTCATAATCTGTTTTACCCCAGCACTTACAAACTGAGTGATTTTAACTGACACTCAACAAGAAACAGACCAGTACACTGGGCTTATGGCAATTTTAAGGAATTTTCACTGTGCTCCATGAAGCATCTTTAATCTCTCAGGGGGGAAGAAAAATATTGCAGTGAATCCCATGAAACTTTTCAGTACTTCCAGCTAAAAAATATTCTGAATACTTGCATATATCACTGTCACCCTGAGAGAGAGAATTCTGATGTAAATACTGAGAATTCAAGTTTTCTTGATTCTGTTCATTTCTCTAACCTAACAACCTCAGGTGAAGTTTATATTTTTGGCATCTGTGTTTTTCATCCTCCCAGTATCAAAAAGCAGATTATACCTGCTTTCTAACACCTGATCTATAGATGGATAGTGCTGGAAACATACAATGGTGAAAAACTACAGGTAGAAACCCAGTATTAGTCAAAAGGCACAATAACTCTGAAACAGAGATATTCTCTCCAAAGACTGCTAAAGCTGCAAATAGAAGCAGGTGAAGAATTACTTGGCTGGAACAGCTGGGTATTTGTGTAGTATTTCTGTAAGACCAATGGGTATCTGGGACTCTTCTTACCCATGGGACCTGTAACTTGAGTGATTGCTAGCCCTGGAGGGTACTAACTGGAGAAGAGTATCAATTAAGAGGCATTTTTAATAGAACAGCTGACTTTCCAGAGATCAGAAGGAGTCATTTGCCCCCATGTTGCTGAGATGGAATTGCTTCCTCTCAGGCATGTCAACGGAGAGTTTCAACAGTCCCAAATGACACCTGAGACATCAAATGGTACCACCAGGGGTCTGAGCTGCACAGCAAGTAAGCAAATGAAGGACTGACAGTTCAGGTGTCAGTCATTCCCATCCCAATGACTGACACAAGATGCTGCAGGGGTGACAGTGAGCTACTGAAAAAGTGAGGTAGGAAAATAAGCTGAAAAAACTGTATGAGGTCATTCTGACCTTTAGGTCAAGAAGGGGGAAAAAAAAGTACATGGGGCAAAAAAATCACACAGAGCCAAAAAGACTATGAATTGAGCCTGTAAGATTGAAAAAAAGGATTAAAATAATCCAAAGGAAGTACACACAAAACATAAAATTAAAAGACATTTTTGGAAACCAAGAGGTCAGAAACTTTCTGTTGGAATTAAAAAAAAACCATCAAAATGCCTGTCTGTCAGAAGAAGGAGGAATCAAACGGTGGAAAAGCTGAAGATGTTTTCCTCTCCCCTGTTTTGGTGGGGTATGTTTATTAGGAACTGTGGTGGAACTGATAGTCAGATCTGAGACCTGCTCCTCCTGCAAGACAGGGAGGGAGTCTGGGACACCAGAAGCTGCCCACTGGTGTCTGGGACTGCACTGGTGCAGAGCTCTGGAGAAACACTCACAACCATGTAACTTGGAACGTCCACAAAAAGAAAGTTAGTGTGAGCCAGACCCTAGAGCACTGACACAAAGAAGAGACCATGGAAAGGTGGAAAGCATTTTGCTGCCTCTACTTCATCTGCAGAGTTGGTACGTGTGAAGGGAGCTGATAACAACCAAGAGACAAGAAATGAGCAAGGCCAGTGGTTTTTCCAGAGGGGTGCTCATCTCTACCAAACTTCTGTTTGGGAATCATCTCCTTCTCTGAGGGAGGAATACAGGTTTGCATATAAGGTACCATCTGAAGAAGACTTCTAGAGACAATGGATAATGGCAACACAGAGCAGAGAAACCAAGAGCACTTGAAGTAAAATATCTCAATGTTTCTTGCTCTTTCTGCAGTTTTGACCCAACACTGACTACCACTAAATATGTATGTAATATTTATGTTCTGTAAGACAAGAAAGGTAATTCAGAAGAATGCAGAACTAATTTTTTTTCATTGCTGTGTTTGGCAGAGAGAAGAATGCTTTGCCTTCTCCTGTTACTTTGGTGTCACTCTGCTAAATAGTACTGAGAGGGTGCTGCAGTTAAAAAACAACTTCAAAAAGTAACTGCCATCTCTAAACTGGTAGACAGAATCCCATCTATCACGTTGCATTTTATTTATGCAGAATTTTTTATGCAGAATTTTCCAGTCTACACAGAGAGACTGGTTCATTGCTGGAAGACACCTGTGAAAACATAACAGCATTACAATGCTAAAAAGCAGGAATATTTCAAGATACTTTGAGCACATAGGTGCAGTTAATGTTTCCTTTCAGTATGTCTGGCTAAGTTCTATGAGGGTACCACATCCGCTGAGCTCAGGCCAGCAGCCAGTGCAGGCTTTCTCTTCTGCTTGGTCTCTTCTGTTCCAAAGGACCCAAAGCAGCCAGGGGAAAACCCCAGCAGCTTGGCCTCACAAAAGTTCTTCCAGGCTCTCTCACAAGAAATGAAAATAGTCCAAGCCTGCTTGAAACTTTGAGGTTCTCTCAAGTTTCTGCTTCCTTCTGAAGGATAAACAAGAGGTTACAAGAATCTGCTGTATATGTTGGTTATTTAGCCTGCACGCAGCAACTCTAGTGTACCAAGGGATTTTAATCTCTGTGTAAATATTATAGCCATTCACAGAAATGCTTTAGGGGAGAAACAAAGAGATTTATTCAGCTGAAACCACAGGGAGAATGTCAATAGGCATAATGCAATTGCTTGATTTGGAGTTTAGTCCGGATACTTGTTCCGATCAAATGAACTGTGGAATGTTTTAAAACAACTCATTATTTGTTTTGGGACAGAGTAAGAGAAATAGGGAACGGACTGCTACAGAAATATTTGGGGAGTGACGGGGAGAAAAGGCAGAAAGTGCACTGAACAGGGATGGGGGAGACTTGCAGTTATTCCCAGCCTTGCCAGCAGCCTGGTGGCTGACTGGCTAAGTCACTTCGCTGCAGCATGTCTGGTTTCCCCAGGTATAAGATGAAGACACTATCATCCAAGTGCACATTGTATCTTGTGATGGAAACCAATACCCTAAGAGGATGGATACTGCCCTCACAGAGTTCTCCTGGCATACAATTTGCTCCCTGGAAGAGATACAACCACCACTGAAGCAACATGGAGCTCTTCAGACAACTTCTGCTCTAGGGCAGATGGCTGAAGCCCTATGTGCCTGCAGGCTGGGGGCCAGGGAACCATCCAGAGAGACCTCCTACAGTGGGATACTGCCAGTCCACAACTTAGAATAGAAACCAAGGAAAACCTTCAAGCAGTGCAACATGAAATGTGCTCAGCACAGACATGAAAGGTAAAAACTTGTCACCCTTAGTGAACAGACTGGCAAAAGTCATAAACTTCTTTTAAGATATTAATTGAAGAATTCTTTTTAGGATAGATGCCAACTGCATTCTCAGTTTACTCCACCAAATAAAACGACAGTTGATGCTTTTAAGCATGAAACATCTTTTTGAAGTGGTCAAAAATGTAACCTTTACTTTTGTGAATGCTTTCTTGAGGCAGAGGATTCCCATGGCAGGGCACTGTTTCATTACAGATGCGAAGGAGCACAGTTCCACTCACAAACTTCTCTGCACGTAATTGTCTGTTTCTTGTCTTTCTCTGTGCCTGACCCTCTAGCTCATTTCAAACCCACCCAGATAAGCTCATTTCAAACCCACCCAGATTTTTGCAGAAAAATAACCAAGAACTGAAAATATAAGTAAAAAATAAATAGATGAAACATGCAACGTAGGAAAACTCACTGAAATCATCAATATATGAGATGATTTCACATGTAAAGCACCAAAATTAAGTTCTGCCAGACTATTTCAAAATATATTCTTCCTCTACTGAGAAAAAAGGGGGG
>VZSE01009781.1:156282-245780 GCA_013398275.1 Promerops cafer
GGGGGGGGGAGGGACAACACACTTTTATCTGTGAAGTTATAATCTGGGAAAACCTGAAATAATTTTTTTAAAAATAAACTAAAATAATACAATTTAAATCAAAGAATTCCACAAAAAGTGTCTGAAAGTCTGCCAATATTCATATTGCTTCATCAGCTTTGAGTACACATCTACTACAAAGTGGAAAGGAGGACTGCCTGAGGTAGTGTAAATGTGACTGAATAGGTCACATTTACACCTCAGACAGTCCTCCTTCTTAATAAACCTTCTTAATAAACCCAACTTTCCTGGGTTTATTAACTATTCCATATATTCTAAAGGAAAGGTAACTTTCCTTTAGAATATATGAAATATCTAATAAATCCAGGTAAGTTACTGCCAATCAAATAACACTGATACTTAAGGGGTTGCCAAAACTGAACTGGAAAATAGGTTTTTCACTCTTGATGCAATACTCGGCAGATTCAGGAAGGCATCCATGAATTGATTTACTCCACTAAGTTTTTACTCACAAGCCAATACGTCTGCCCACTTCAGTTTTGCTTTGGTGAACATCCTGGAGAAGATGACCAAATCTGAAGGAAAGCATTAAAATCCAGAAACCTTACATCCCTGCAGATTTTCATTGTACCAGTAAACCATTTTCCAAAGACCCTGCTCCCTTTAACAGATGGAAGTCAACAGATTAAAGGTCCCAACTTCCCAATGCAAGAGGTGGCAAGGAGGCACACGCGTATTTGGAACTGAAATAGGCTATCAGACTGTATTTGGTTTCATGAGCACTGGCAATGTTATTAGTCGAGTAATGACAAGCAGTGACAATGAACAGTGGATGGAATACAGTTCTGATGAGCCATACCTAGCTCCTTTTGTATGTTGTCAGGGATTCCTGTAATAGTCTTTCTCCTTTTGACTTTCTTCGGCCGTCTTACCACCGTGTCTGTGTAAATTAGAGACCGCCGAATGCTGGCTTGGCGGTCGAAATTCTCCCCTAATACATGGTAGAACAAGCAAAGCAACATTACTTCCAAGCACACTGACATCATGCACTTTCTTCCACTAGTTTTGTTGTAGAAATGGAAAAAAAGGCATTAATAAATGGTGTTAGCTTGGTCCTACAATGAAGGTTTACACTGAAGGAAGATACAGCACACTGTCACAGTAAGGCTTTAGACACAAATATCCATTACAGAGTACTGCATGTTTTAAAAGGAATTTTGACTTCCTGAGCCCAATTCGTATTTGTTGAGAGCAGCTCTAATTCCCCAAGCAAAGAGAATCCTTGCTTTAATTTGGCCCTTCATAGCTTTTTCTGTGGCTTTGTTAATTTATTTTTAAGTAATGAGCTGCAGAAAAAGCAAATCTGCTCATGAAAATGAAAAATCACAATGGTTTATGCAGGAACAGACATTGCTATTGGCAACAGCTATTACGATGCCTTTGCACAGCTCCATCATTAACTCGCATGAGGCCCTTCCTTTTCATTCCAAGTTGCTCTGAACCTGTCAAGTGTACCACATTTCTGGTGTTGATCTTTTAACACGAATACAAATAAGAACTACGAAGCATGCAGAGATCAAACTCATCTCACGGACTCATAAATATTTCAGAGTGAAAGCTGCTTAAAACTGAAACTTAACAGATTATTATAAAAATATACAATGTCAAGAGCTAAAAAAAATGTGTAAGTTCATTTTGCCAGACAAAGCCTTATGATGACCATGTGCTGTATCATAATGGGACCCAGAAGCACCACTATCATAAAGCAGCTTTTCTTTAGGAATTCACTTTTGTTTAGAGGTTTATAATTTGGCCATTTCACTAGTAGTAAGATAAAGATTGCCCTATAGATCATGAGCTAATTATCTGCCACTTCTAGAAGTTTAACAGCTACTCCCTGTAGCTCATATGTAAGTTCCCTTTTAAAGCACTGCTCAATGTCCTTTAGATGATCCATTTAAAACTTAAAGGCAGAAAAACCTTGATATACATGTTTTTTTCTATTGTACCTGTTTTTTGAAGATTGATGACCAAATTATTTACCTCTAAAAAGTGATTAATGCACAGTAACTAATACATCATAAAAATTACCCCTGGCTGACTGCACATCAGTACGATGCGTGTCGTGCGAGTAGCAGAGAAAACCTCATTACCTCTATAACAGTTAAAGATACAGTCATATATTAAAGTACAGCATGTAGACTTGTGAAAATGCAAGGACAAAATGTAGCATTTTCATTCACCATGTTGTAAATATAAAGACTCTGACTCTGTTTGACCATAGTCTTGACCACGTGCCCCACTTTTGCTGAGTGGGATCCTTGCAGTTACAAAATGCCAGTTTCATCCAACTTTTGGATTGGCTGAAGTCAGATTAAGAGAGGAGGGGAAGCCCATGGGAACTATAAAATTGAGAGCTATGGATCCCACTGGCTTAGTAGAAGTGAAATATTGAGACAGACTATCCACTGTCTCAGGCAGCACCACTATTAGGATGTTAGGACCCATACAGGGCAAAAGCCAGGACATTAGGTTATCCTGTCCTGCAGGATGATAAAAATAATTCTAGCCACATTATACAAATCCAGTGGATTTGAAGGAGGAAGTTTTGCATCTCTGAACATATCTTCATCCACTCAAAGGCCAATAAATCATGTCCGAGATGGTGAGTTGCAAGAAAATTGTAACATAGCTTTGAATAAAGCCCTGGAATAAAACTTAAGTGGTAAGCAGAGGGTGCAAACAAGGAGAGAGTCTTTTACATGAAGCCTCTGACAGCACAAACAGGATGGCAATGGGGAAATATTACTGTGTCAACTGATCCACAGTAACTTGTTCCAAATGAGCTACCTAAAAGCTAACTCAACCAATCCATCTTTAATAGCTTTTGATACACAAAAGCCACTATGCAAATCTGTAGAATTTGAAAATAGCAACTTCAGTGAAATCCACCAAGCAAAATCAGAATATCTCAGTCTTTTTTTCTTTCTTGACTGTCATCTTTTTCATTTTAGAAAACACTGATGTCAATGGTAAGTATATTTTACAGATTTAAGAATACTTTTCTCCTTCTCTTACTGGTTTGTAATAAATCATATAGGTATTCCTTATATACTTTATTCAGTTGTCCTTCATGCAGTATACTCAGTTTCCTTGGATTCACAGAAAATATTTAAGTATGTGCTTAAATCTCACTGAAGTCAGTCAAGCCGGACTCAAGCAAATGCTCAAATATTTTGCAGGATCCAGCCTGGCACTGATCACCTCCACCATTACCAGACTCCTCCATCTGGAAAGAAAGTTAGTTCCGGAAAACCCATGAGAACAGACACCATTATATGTATCTTTTAACCCACAGGATACGTAAGTGCAAAGACTGGCCACCACTGAAAAATTCAGTCCAACCCCTTCCAGAATAAAGCTCGGCCCAGGCACTCTGAGACTGAAAGTGCTTCTAAATCTGGATGTCTAGTCAGCAGCTTGTCAGCCTAATGCAATGCCCCTGCACCTTCAGGCTATCCAACAGATTTTTATGACTACTGTATTAGTTGCAATCTGTTCACCAAAGAGTCCTGAAAGCTGAACTCATGGAGCATTTATTGCACAGCCACGTGAGAGGCCTTTGTAGCAGAATCACCACTAATGCACTGCTGAAAACGTTATCAATTGCCAGCAGCCTCTTCAGAGGTTAACCTTTTATTTCATGCCAGGAGTAATAAAATGGAAGTTTTTTGACCTCTCTTCTGGGAGAGTAAGAAAATGAGTGTGTGAAGGAAAAAGCCAAATCAAAACAAAAATCTTTAACAGTTTGTTCCGTGTTATGTTAAACAAACAGCACCGGATTTCTTGTCAGTTTTTTTCCTGCCTCGTGCAGTAACATAAGGAACTTCACAAAATAAAATTACTCGGTGTGTGGGAAGCAAAGGAGGGGAGCAGATTGTGACTTTTTAAAAGGAACAAGGACAGCAGCTTTTTCTGTATGTTGTGTGTGGCTCACATGCTTGCCTTGTTTCACAGTGCCAATACAATTATTTCAAGGGAAGGGGAATAGTGGATCCTGGAGACCAGATCACATGGTGCAACAGCAGTCTTCTTTTAATCCCCTCCCCTTCTATCTCTTCCAATTACCATGTTTAAAAGTGAGTAAGTGCTCAATCACACACTCCAGGAAAGTGAGACGTAATATGCATGTGCACCATTTCAATCACTAAAGTTGAGAACTGCTGAGTTTTCTGAGTTCCTGACTACACAATTCAGGGGACACAAGCTTTGCTACACCAATCAAATTATGCAGGTTGAAGTCACAAGCATAATTCATCCAAACAAGGTAATGTTCCACATGATGCTGAATTAATTCTATGAGTTATTTGGTCCCTTTACTTCATTTTTCTTTTCATCTGTTTACTTGTCCCATATCTTTTGCAGTATGCAGGGCCATTAAATCAAACAACAGATTACTGTTTCTAAGTACACTGTGTTCCTGCTGCCACAGTATCTGAGCCCTACTCAAGCTTATTGATTATGTCAGATTATCCGTTTTTCCCGTAACTTGGCCTTATGCATCTGTACCCTAAATTCCCTAGATAATGCCAACTGGCCTAGTAACATTTCAGCACTGCATGTATTTTCCTTTGATATAGTTTTCCAGAGGTGGGGGGTTCATGATTTCATGTTGTCTTCATCTGTTTACTTCAAATACTTTCTGCTATTTCAGGAATAATTTCTCGTTGATTTCTCAGAGCTTGCTGATGTTTGTTACAGCTGTCCTGTTCCTATACTACTAGAATATTTAAATACTATTAAATAATACTAATTGAAATACTAGTTTATAAAAATACAGGTGAAAACAGCATTGGGAGTCATGCAGGGAAAGAATCTATTTTACTTTCAAATCTAAACCAAACATTGCAAGCTATTGATTGTCAGAGTAAGCATGGAGTCAGAGCACGCCATATGGCATTTGAAATAAATTGGATATTGAATATCATCCTGGCTTTGGCAGGCAAGCAGTCAGTTGTCTGAATTAACTAATAAGAGACAATTTTGATACTGTGCAGAAAAAAAGGTGTTATTAAACTGAAGCGATAATTCCATCTTTGACAGAAACTCTATTTTACGCACAACGGAGTATCTATTCAGCATTAGGCTATAATGTAATTTAGCTTCCACAGAGTGAGAGTTCTGCAACTGTAAAATCAAAGAGCATTTTCAAAATGAAGAGTTAATACATAGTTCATAACAAGAAGATGTGGACTACGGTTATGTAAGTGGAGTGTCTTACCTAGAGTACTGCTCAAAGGTGTAGCCTCATTAACTTTTGCTGTTCTAACCCTACTCTCCTTGACACCTAAAACTTTTGTTGCTGATAAAAATTAGACCCTGGAGCTTTTTTTCTTGATTTTTGTAACATTTAGTCATTGGAACATGAAGTTCCTGACAACCTTCCTTAAATAAAATTCCTAGAAGAAAATCTTAAAATATCAACACTGGATAAAACATGACTTTCAATTACATATCTTCAGTGCAGTCCACAGCAAAACACTGCTATTTATTAGCCCTCTTCTTGCACTTCATGAATATCTAATGCTGTTTCAAGCCCACATATTTTAACTATCTCCATTAATGGTAATTTTAAGGGATTTTGATATTTTCTAATTACGTTCAGATTTAGACTATTACATGCAAAACGGTTTTCATAGAAAGGTGTGGTAAGTAATTTAAAATTCATGCATTGAATATATGAGTGTCCAAATACTAGCCAACTGTACGGATCCCCTTTCATCTCTGCCCTCCCTCATCAGTGTAATGCAATTACTGAAATTAAAAGCCTACCAGTCACATTAATAGGAACCACATCTGTTTGGACGGCTTGAGCTTGCTGTCGCATTTTCTCTTCTGGCGTTGGCAGTGGGAGAGACTTAGTCCAGTTGGTTTGGGTGTTGATATCTGATAACTCATTTGTAGCTGGACTTTTAGGCCTTTTGATGGTAACAAGCTTTTCTTCTTCAGGGGAAGAGACAGGACACTACAAACAGAAATACATACAACAATGTGAGTTTACTACTAAAAAAAATAGGTAGGACTGTGATACTACTAAGGTGTTGCTGCTGTAGTCAGCATTGATTGCTTGTGGAACAGAACAGACCCTCACAAATACCACACTTTGACCTACATAAAGAGCAGTTTTAAAAATACACCAAGAAATGCACAACAAAACATCTAGTTTGTATTTTTTCAAGACATTTGATTAGTCTAAGGAATATATACCAATGAAGGAGAAAAGAGTGGTGTTGCACATAGCAAAGCACAGTAACTCATTACACCTTACACACTGACACTGCAGCAATTAACCCCTCTCTCCCTGCACCAAGGTTTGCCTTCCCTTCCCCTCTCACCTCCCCATGCCCTATTAGAAGATGAGATTTCAGCACTGCTTTGCTCCAGCTGCACTAGGTTGTACAAATGTGTAAGGTCTCAGCAAGAGTCCTGTTATCAAAAGACAGATTTTAGTAGAGCTCAGTAAAAGAACCAATCAGCACACTCCACACAATCATCAGCCATGGATCAGTGAGGTAAGCAAGTAACTTTGCTTTGGTCTTGGAGAAACTCGTGCCACAGTCCAAGGGGTTACTCATTTTTCAGGGGTAAAGCACTTAATATTATTAGTAGCCAAAGAGTGGCAATTTTAAAAGTCAGTTCTTCTCAAAGTGACACTTTGAGCAGCACTCAATTCCATGAAGTGTTTTACTTAAAGAAAAAACCAACCAAACAAACAAAAACACAACCAGTAAAACAAAAATCTTTCTGCACGAGAAAAAGAAGTTGCAGCAGCTTGTGCAAATCCCTCAACCAAAGCTATAAGCTAAAAAAACCATTTCCTTTTGAGGAACAAATCTGTTTTCATTACAAGGTCTTTGCTTGCATGCCAGTAATGGTAGAGAAAGCCATAGAGCAGCTTTTTGCTGATGGGACAGTAGTACTTGTCCATCACTGGGGCTTCTAGCAGGTGGTCACAAACCCAAGTGAACCTGAGAGAAGCAGCAAGGCACTCCAGAGGATCCCAGAAACAGGAGAGGAAGGAAGTCTTGGAGGAAAACCAACCACAGTCTCCTTCTGCCCCGACAAAACAAAAAAGAGAAGAGAACATGGAAGAGGAGTTGCATAGCATCTGCAGCACTAGCAGAGATTTCTCTGCAACCTGCCAACTCCTCTGCTTCAGACGAATTTGCTTTGGGACCCTCCTCCCTACGACCAGACCAGAGTTACCCCTCTCTTTTCTTTATTACTCTCTCCCTTTGGAAAGTCAAGTACTACTCAGAACAGGGTTGTCAGTACTAGACCACCGCCTCTTCCCCCCTCATTGCTGCACACAAGCATGGAAGGAAACATCACAGCTATTTATAACAGATGGATTTTTTATTATTGTGGGTGTTCAGTCTAAGTGATCTGTTTTCTCTTGAAGCTGAGTGCTATACAAAAGACATGCCCAAACACTGTGCTACAACCGCTGTTTAACATTTCTGATTTTAATTTTCTTCCTGTTACTATGAGGAGTTCCCACTGTTTATAAATAAATAACCATTTATTTATTCTGTTATGCTTTGACTCTACATTCTTTAGGACAGAGTCCAACATTTTATTAAATAGAAAATAAAAATAAAAGCAACTTCTATGCAAAAAGTAAAAGAAAAGTAAAACCTCTTCAAGCAACGCTAAAAAAAACATTTCACGCAATGAAACTATTACTAACATCATTCTGTGGTTTGGAACTACACTTCAAAATGTGGGAGCTCTTCAAGGAAATAATCAATTTCTGACAGCCTTGAATTTTTTTCCTAGAGAGACTGTGGAAGGGAGAGATGCTGCTCTGTAGGTAAGGGCTCAGCCCAGTGAAAGCCCCAGCACTTCTATCAATATAACTTTCTTGGAGGACCACCAGTATTTTTTCAGGCCTCTGATGTTTCTAAAAGGCTCTAAACCCAAGTAATAATATGATGTGCTTATCTTTCTTTAAGATTGTGTCCATACACTGTTTACACACATATACAGGGTGGGCACACATAAATGTACTTACTAACACAAGGACTCTCCCACCTCAAATTATCCAAATTCATGAACGCCTTCATTAACTTAAGCAATTTGGGACAGGAATGCCTTTGGAGAAGGGAAAGCTGCTTCCAGGCCATGTTTACCCCCAGTTAGGTTTAAAAAGTGATTGACAGAGAGAACAAGTTTGTAAGGAACATGGCAGGGGAGTGACAGCCCACCTGTTACAGCAGGCATGTGTACACGCACTTGAAGGAGTAAGTAAGGGTTGAGGCAAAAAAATATTGCTTTCCCTGTTCCACAATGAGCTTGTCTCCACTTGAATCAGGGAGACCAAGGGAGACACCTCAAGCATAGTTTTGCGGTTTGTTTGAGGTAAGGATGAGCACCAGTGACCCTCAAATACACTGCTTGCTTGATACCATCAGCATCAGTACGTGTCAGCTTCAGAATGCACTGCAGTGCCAGGTCTCAGCTGTCACACAGCAGTCTCTAAGGGCTACTCCAGTACGTTAAGTGGCAGAGATAGTGGTTACAAAGCCATCCTTCCTTTTCAAAGAAATTACTCAAGCCAAGAAGAACAGGTTTTTTGTTAGAGTATACAAACAGAAAAACCAAAGAAGTGAAGCATCTGCTACAAGGGAATCCTAATTATTCAAAGAATGTGGAACATCTATCGGAAATTTTGCAGAATTAGAAGCTGAGAAAATTGGGGACAGATGGGAATAAGACAGAAATGAGTCAGGTTATATGAGCATATAACCACTAAGAAGAAACTGAAAACCCAACGGTGCAGTTGAGTTCAAAGCAGTGTCAGTGAGAACAACCTCCTGCCACAGGACACACATACGTACTTCTACAAAGTAATTCAGTAGAAGAGTTGGAGGTGGTTTTGGGTGTAGGAGTAAGTGTTCACATTTCAACTGTAGGTACATTTTCCATGGATCCCGAAGAAACATGACTGACTATACTTATATCCTTTCTTCCGAAGTACTCTCGGTGATAATGGTATACGCGTGACAAAGCTGTACACAGCTTTATTACACACAGAGGAATGCAGCAACTCATCCTTCAGCCTTCTTCAGACAGAAATTATTCAACTACATAACTAGGATGAAAATAAGATTTACATATTTTTAGCAAACATTCCCAGATTTACAGCATGGAAGCTCGCTGGAAGACACAGTGAATTGCTGCTGTGTGACAGGAATGTCTTCTCCAGTCAGGTCTGTTACATCCGAGGTAGAACAAGGCATAGGTGGTCATAAACTCCATGTTCATAACAGAAGTACTTGTCCCATTTTTAAAACGCCTCTGAGTCATAATAACTTTACTGCTAGTCTTAAATGCCCAAATCTCTGGAATGGGTTGTTACACTCATCTCCATGGGAAAATTTGTTGAAATTCATTCTTTTTCATGGACATGGTAAGGGGTAAAGGTGGGATGTGAAAGCAGCAGCCTTGGACCTTGCAGTGTTTCCACAAGCATGCACTAGGAGGGAAAAAGCATGAACCTTCAAATGTGAGTTAAAATAAGAACCCAGGAGAAAAATGGCCTATAAATATCCTATAGACAAGCTATATGGCTCAGTAAGCTGGAGCCTCTCCGACGCCTTGTTGACATATTGTCCCCCAGCCAACTCAGCTGCTGAGATACAACAAAAGAGTTTCACTATCTCAGCACTTTCATGCTATCTGAGAGGCCCCAGATGACAAATGAGTTTATGCTATGTATCTCACAGCACTCTCTGCCTAAATAATCTGTTTATTCTAAATCCTTTTTATATAACAGGGTTTATACTTCAGTATCTAAAAAAGGATGGAACCTCCAGGAGGAAAACTCAATCCATACAAATTTTACTTTTCAGCAAAGAGACTTCAAACTTCTAGTCGTGCCATTTACCATACTGTCTATTAAAATCACTTCTAAAATCATAATTTATCAGAAAAACAAAATAAAGGAAAAAAATATCAGTGCTGCAGACAGCAGCCATACGAGTTCAGCTGTCTATTATATTTGCCAACATCCTACTTCTGCCTCCAGTGTTTTACCAGGTTTGATGGCTTTAAGAGCCATTCTCCCAACACCAAGGGATCAAGACAAACAATAAGAGGGAAAAAAACCCCAAGACCCAAACCTAGCCAACTGAGAATGGCACTTCACATGTCTAATTCAACCTGTGGCCTTTCACACTGTCTCATGGAACACTGCCACATTATAAATTTACATGAATTTACACTTTAAATGAAGTAGTCATTAGACTCTATTTGGTGTCCTCTAGACCAAGGTCACCAGTTTAGTTCCCACAGTTTTCACAGAATATTCAATTTTATTAGTTCTACACACAGATCTCCAGTTGCACTAGCCAGCACTGCTATCCTACTAAATCCTTCACTTCATAACCTTCATTGTGTCTCAGTAAGGAAAGAACTTTTTGTCAGTGAAATCACTGACTATCAAGCAAATTATCACCTTAACAAGCACTGCAGAAATGTTCTTTTCTTCTTCCTCTACTCTGTTGTAACAGGATAAAAAACACAAGATCTGTACTGTTTGGAGCTCTAAAAGCCTATCTAGTATCTGCCTTAAGATAAAGGCCAATGAATTGTATCAAGGTAAAATTTAAATCTGAGGATGCATAGAGCAAATACTTTTTCCTGAATATTCCCTCAGCATTGGACAGAGTCCTCGCCCTTCAAGAATGTACCAAGTTGCTTTCTGAACCCATGGAAACTTTAAGCATCCACAATTCCCACAGCAGCTGCACAGTCTGAGTATGTAATGAGTGAAGAATTACCCTCTCTTCTTTGTTAAAAGATTTTCTGTACTCACTTCCTTATGCTTTGGCTGCTGTTTCAGCTCAATAAATGGCACAGTATTTAAAAAAACTAAACCCCTGCAAATGGTATAAAATACATGTGCTGCTTACAAGAGCAGTGCCATGCAACTGCAGCAAAGGGGCAGGGAGGCCACCTGAGGACACCAGCACTCAGAGATATTTTCAGCTCTGCCAGACCTCATGCCTCGGGGCTTTTTAGGCATTCCCACCTCCAAAACTGGCGTGCCCAACTTTACCTCCTCTTAACAGCAAGTAAAGCTTTGCATTAGACTTCCTCAAATCCATACAGTTAGTGCATTTGTTTTCACTTAAGATACTAAACAGTTTCATGCAGATATTGGAGAGATAACTAACAGTTCCGATGATCACAGTGGCAAAAATATACCCTTTCCCCATCCCACCCACCCCCAGTAAGGGAAGTATTTTTTCACCCAAAGCCTAACTATCAAAGCAAAGTTCATAAACCAAATGACACGACGTAGGGAAAAACACCATGAGTTTTGGGTGCACAAACATTTTCATAAATGGAATAAAGAAATAATATATGCAATACTGCATGCTTGGGAGCAGGTATTCTCTGTAGTTCAAATTTATCATTCAAGAAAGACACGTTCCTCTAAATTAGTAGAGTTTTTCCTTGGCTAATTAAAAACCAATGAAACAGCCAATTAAATAAGACACAGTGTCCATAGGGGGACGGGTTTCAAAGCAGGCAAATGTTAATAGACAAAAAAGGGAATAAAAAATTCTGTGAACCAAGTAAATACAGGATACTGTACTGCAGACAAAAAGGCGTACAGAGGAACATAAAAGAAACAAACCTGGCATGGGACTCTTCTTTTTTTAATTGCTATTTTTCTAAGCAGAAAAAAGCAGCAGGTAACGACTGAGGGCTAAGAGCAGAATTAAATTGCATATATACTAAATGCTACAGGTAACATCAAGCTGCAGATATGGCAGCTGGATGGTCCCACTTGTGGGCAAAGTACCTTGTTGTTCCAGGGAACCAAGTTACAGCAGGCACTAATGCAAGACTGAGAGATGCAGTCTAACAGACTAGACTGTTGAGTGAGACAAAAAGAAACAAAGAGAATGAGTGGTAAAAAGGGAAAGAAAAAGGAGTAAGAAAAAAACCACACAAAAGACAAATACAGTTAATATACACATGCATACATTTCAGAACATAAGGAGAACTGGAGTTTGAACGTGACATTTCAAAATATCTTTCACACTGGTAAAACCAGAGTAATACTGAATGACAGGAATAGCTCCCAAGTTGTGTCACCAACAGTGGCATGTGAAACACAAGAAAGAAGAAGACTGTTCACACTACTGAGATGTAAAATCCAGGTAAACCAATTTAATCACCAGCAAACTCAATTAGGATCAGTACTACACTGGAGCTTGGCCTGTGCTCCATTAATCTAACTTGTAAGAATCAACATTAAAAGGGCAGATCCAAACACTTAATCTTACATCAACTTCCACTCAGATACTCCAGCTTTCTATGTTTTCTAATTTTGTTTATTAATTTTTGAGCTGGGCCTGCTTCTCCTTAGTGGTTTTCCTCTGGAACAGCACATGTTCTGCTTATCCTAGACATTTCCTAAGATGCTGAACCAACGTGCTTGGTGGTGTGACAATTACCCTCTGCTGACAGACACCCACCTCCACAAAATCTGAAAATGCTTGTGGATCGACACCTAGCCATGGCTTCATATTGTCTCCACTGTAGACAGATAAGCAAATATCTGGCTATGTTTTTTATTTTTAGAAGCAGATTAAAAATAACAGGGAAAGCTGGTTTCCTTCGTGATATCACCCACTCTTTTTTGCTGCAAGTTGGCAATTATATCAACTAAGAAGTTTATGAACAGTTAATAGGTATTCATCCACCCATCATTATTTTGCTGTTCTCAAATTTCAATTATTAAATACTGCATACACAGAATTTAAATGTTGGCTTTTTTTGCTTTGAATAGACAACAAAGCTATAAGGCTTTCATCTAGTGGTAAGGAGTTCACATTTTGAATCACAGGATTTTTGGTGACCCCAGTTCCACACTGTTACCGAAGAACTCTCCTGACAGCTGAAATATGACTCCCTCAAGGCATAAGACTTATTAGAATTACTTGGCTCTTTACCAGTAGGATAATAATTCAAGTTCAGAAATCTGTTGTGGTAAACTTTCATTTAAAGAAAGATTAAACATTTACAGCATTAAAATAAAAAAAAAGTGCCAATTAAACAGAGATACTGGTCAAAAAATTCCACAAAAGAAAGTCATACAATATCAATGGAGAATCATGCTACAGTTTACAAGAAATGTATGTCTTTGTGAGCTGGAAATAAGAGTGGCAGGGTTAAGGCTAAGGTTCTGAGATAATCAGTAACAGCCAAGACTGTCAGTTTGGCAGCTATCTTTCTCCACAGCTCTGCATCATCCTTTGAGCTATAATATTTAAAGGAACCTATTCCAATTTGAAATTGAAGTGCTATCCTATATTTAAAGCATACTTAGTTGCATTAATTTTCTCCAGAATGCACAGAAATTGTTAGTAACACATTATGTTAACACTCAAAAAACCCTTAACCAAGAAAGGATGACAGCTCTTAAGTCTCCAAGAATCCTCACCCATGCTTATATACTTTCATGCAAATTGTTTAAAGAAAAGTGCATTTATATTTTTTAAATGTTACGTTAGTTTTACATGTGCAGATGGTTATATGCTGCACAGCACTGGCCAGGACAAGTCGATGATATGTATGCATTTATGTGCAGTACATTAATAGCAACAAACAAGGTGTTAATACTTCCCCCAATGGAAATCATAACTCCTTTGATTTCAGCAAGGTTTTGCAAATTATCATTATAATGCATTCCACAGTATGAATGTGCTTTACATTCTCAGCTCACTGCCAGTACATACCACACACAGCTAAACAAGATGCTCTAACATTCCCTGTCAATACACAAATAAAATGCAATCACCACCTGGACAAGAGATTCTACATATTCCACAACGCCTTTTATTATGTGACTAAAACCCATAGAGCATAAAACTGAAAACACTGTGCCCTTTAAAGTGCATTCTCAGGGTCTTCACATTTTGCTGATAAAAGTTATTTGGTCCATACTACAGAGGGACATACGGTTTAGTAACAATTCAAAGAAACTAAACTGTTACAATCAAGGACATCCTCCCACTTTCGAAGCAAGAGCTGTTTTTGGCAAAGTATTGTAGAATATCTATCTTGAAAATGCCAGGAGCTCTTGCATTTCAGTTTTAGGCAGGCATGCACCCCCAGCAGTAACATCCTAAACCACTACACCACAGTCAGCTTTTCCTTCAGAGCCCACAGGCACAACAGTATAAAGACAGGAGAGGAGAATTTTTCTTCTTCAGAACAATAACACAACTTACTAGTTCTGTAATTGAAATCTATATAAATTGATGTATAAAGTAATATGGCTTCATAACTTTCTTACAACTTTTGATCAATTGTTCCTTTTCTTTATTTAATTTATTTCTTAACTCTAAGCTAAGCACACTGGGAGTTGAGATGTGGAGATATAAGCACAAAAATCATCAAGTAAACTGAAAGAAATGCAATAAACCGAACTTAGCGGACAATCTTCATTTTCTGGATGCCTTTACTAAACAGTTGTGATGCATTAGGGCAAAGCCCCTACCTAACTGAATAACCACCTTTATTAGCAATTCAAAGTGTGCACCTATACAAGTTATAATTCAAATATGCTGATGGCTGCTGAATAGCTCTTCCTGCTACTTGAAGGTAAACACTTAGCAGCTACCCTTGCTGGGGTCTTCCCTCCAGAACATTACCAAACCCCTTCCTGCTTTCACACTCTCAAAATGCCAGTGGGAACTATATATCACTGCATAGGTAGAACTGGGAGTTTTAAGAGACCATGAAAGTCAGATGAACTACTGTTACTGCAATTCAAAGAAATAAACATCTTTGTGGTCCTCTAAAAATCCTGCCTTATTTGAACAGTTATGGCAGGCAATTAAACTGCACCAGACAAGTATTTTTTCCAGCACTTTGCCCCCCACCATTACCTTTTGTTCAATTTCTTCATAATCATCCTGGTAACTTCCACAGATTGCACTAGAGGATGAGGAGAAGGTGGGGCCCTGAGAGTAATACTGCGAGCTCCGGTAGCCATCCCGCCGCAGCTTGTCACACTCTGCCGGAAGAAAGAGAAACAGGAGGTTAAATCGTGGCAAGAGCCATTACTGTTTATGCTTGGTGTTCAATGGCAATTAAGTACTGAATGTTTTTCTGAAAATGATTACCATGCATCAACATTGTCTGACCCAAGTGACAGAACCCAAGGGCACGTTCCTCATATTTGTATCTGTATTTCCTCCTCCCTCACGTGTGCGACATACGTAAGCCCACACATAGGTATTAACCCAGGCGATGGCAAGTGCTTTGGAAAGAAGGGGGAAATAGATTTCTTTATTTATTTAAGAGAGGCCTGGCTCGGTGTCTTGACAGATGGCAGCATCTTGCAGGATGGGAGACGGATGCATGCGAGTAGCTCCAGGGGTCTCATTTGCCAGGCCGGTAGACATCTATTATATGCCTTACACTTGAAATGATGATGATGTTGCTCACTACTCAAGCACCATCTGCTAAATAACTTTGGCACTGACCACTTGTCTTGTCTTTCTGTCCATGGAAGAGACCATTTGCTGTGATTTTGGAGAGAAGAATGCAAATGACAGGGATCCCAAAATCTTGTGTTGCCACACATGTAGTTTAATACTACAGAGTTTCTAAAGTTCAGAAAGAACTCAGAGCACACATGCATCCTCACTCACAATAGCCAAAATTCCAGTCAGCATAGCATCCCCCTCACCAAGTTTTCCACAATCATCTTCCTGCCTCCTAATTGATATTCAGTGTGATTGTGCTAAAGAACAACAGACGCCAGAGCATAAGGAAAAATTAAATGTTCAAGATGCGGCAATCAAACTCATCAGACCAGTTAAGCTTTAGATTTCCAACAACAGATAGCTGAATCTGTTGAAAGATGATGAAAGCAAGAAGAAAATTAAGTATTTGGTGTATTTCCATTTAAGGAACCAAAATTTCTGCACAACACGCAGGCATTATCACAACACAAAGCCCTTTTATCATCACTTGCTGGAGAAGGCCTTCCTGTGATTATATCATCTGTCTGCCTATCTTGACCTTCTGAATACTCCTTAAAATAGAAAAGATACAATGCTTATACCAAGGGCAAGGTTTTAGAGAGGCTTTTGCCTGTCAAATGATTAGGAGGAGTTACAATGTAGAACTCCAGCATACATGTCCTCTGTTATGCCCAGATGCTTCTGAGACCGAGGTCTGGAGGACTTGTGCTGACAGCTTAACTGACCCACAGCAACCATAGATCTGTGAGGATTTAATCATTGAGGGCTCCCCTGTATCTGCACATGAACACCGAGGAGGCAAGCTTACACTCTGACAATCAGCCATTTCCATCAGTGCCGGACATTATTTCCTTGCCTATGTATCCCTATGGCATCAAAAAGGGCAGTATGGCAGGAACCTTTCTCTGTCAATTCAAGGACCAACAGTGGCAGTGTGGGTTTTGAGATCCAAATCAATGGCTGTATCTCAGGAACACGGGGCTGGTAACCCTGTTTATCCGTTCCACATGTGTGAGCATGCTGACATTGTGCACATCTGGCAAACTGTTGCCGTACCTCAGGAGGGGGGTGAAAAATGATTGTCAGCAACCACAGCAAAGCAAATTCCTCCACCACTGTTCCAAATTTGGTACTGGGTCCAGCCAGATTCAGCACATAATGCTCACAGATGTGAGCACCCTGATGGGTTGTTCGGTGGTTTGAGCTACGAATGAACAGGCTAAGCGGACTGTGGCAGAACAAGACAGCCCAAAGACTTGCATCAACTTGTAGCACAGGTTAACACGCTAAGTTGTCAACTTAGACACTGCAACTTTTACCTTCAGAGGAATCATTAATCACCACAAACAAACATGAATACAACCTAAGGGGTGCATAAGAATGCAGCTATTTTCCTCCCATTTTTGGACTAAGGCTTAGGGTCTTTGCTGGCCACCCCTGAGACTCTCCAATATGAGACATCATGGCATGCCCCAAAAAAACACCTGTGGTGGTTTGACCTGGGCTAGATGCCAGATGCGCACCAAAGCTGCTCTATCACTCTCCTCCTCTGAAGAGAGCTGGGCAGGAGAGAGAAAATATAACAAAAGGCTCATGAGCTGAGAAAAGGACAGGGAGAGATCACTCACCAGCTAAAACCACAGGCAAAACAGTCTTGATTTAGGGGACTTAGTTGAATTTATTACCAATCAAAATAAGATCATGATAATGAGAAGCAAATCCAAAAAAATACACTCCAACCACTCCTCCCCTCATTCCCAGGCTTAACTTTATTCCCATTCTCTACCTCTTTCCTACTCAGCAGTGCAGGGAGATGGGGAATGGGGTTATGGTCAGTTAATCATGTTTTTTCTGCTGCTACTTCCTCCTCAAGGAGGCCATTCCCCTGATTCAGTGTGGAGTTCCTTCCTTGGGAGGAACTGGGCTACAAGTCTTCACAAACTGCTCCAGCAATGGTTCTCCCATGGGTGCAGTCCTTCAGGAACAGTCTGCTTCAGTGTGGGTTCCCCACAGGGTCAGAAGTCCTGCCAGAAAATTTACTGTTGCTTGGGCTTCTCTATCCATGGATTCCCAGGGCCTGCCAGGGGCCTGCTCTAGTGCGGGCTTCCCATGGAGTCACAGTTGTCACAGAACTCTTCCGGAGGCAATAGGCTCTTCTGGAGTGTGACAGATGAATGCTCTGATACTAACTGTTTGACCTTATTTATTTTCCTAACCAAGAAGGTGCAGATGATGAATAGTGCACCTCATGAAGCCCAGAAAAGCTCCAAAAACTTAAGGAAATCAATGCTGAAGGTCTCAAGTCCATTAGAAGTTCAAGTGGACTGTCAATAACAACCTGTCAGCTGATCAAACTCCCAACCTCCCACTGCCCACAACACAAAATCCAAGTAACTTCAGAAGTTATTGCAGCAACATTGCTGATGAAGCCAAAATTGCCAAAAACTGCTAGGTGAAACCAAGGAAAAGGTGGTTTGTCCCCAAGAAAGAGCTTTTCTATTTATGTACTACAACTGTACATATTGCAGCACAGCAGGAAATACACTGTGGATGGCACCCAAGGCCAACAAACCTACCAGAGGCTTTATGGCAGGTATCTTTTACTTCATGTTGCAACAGCCTTCAAGCACAACACAAGGTCAAACATTGCACCTGACTGAAGGTACTGTCACTGCCAAACCCAGGGTGGCAACTGCTGTTTAGAATTGTTCTAGCTGGAGGCTCCTCCCCTCCATCTCCTTACTCTTATTAGAGGTGCACATGGTCTTCTGTAAGCAATCAGGTTCATATTTTTCAGATATAGGGGTTTTATTTTTGTAAAAAAATAGCCATGAAGAAGCTAGAGATACTTACTCTCGGAAATACTCCAGATACTTACTCTTGGAAAGACTCCCTCACTCCCAGAGAAGCAATACTTTGTCCTAGTCTGACAACCCCAAACAGAGAAGAGCACTATACACTAAGTGAAAAAGTTCTTACAGTTATGCGTGTTATTTCAGAGATGTCTGTACTGAAGCTGACAAGGTAACAGAAGGATCCATCCAGTTCCAGTTATTAAAAATCTTCATTTTAAAGAATGATAATACATTTGTGCCAGTTGAATCAGGAACATACACACTCTTGGCTGCCATTTCCCTCGTTATACAACACACAAAACTGTGCATAGCATTTCCGTACTTCCACCAGAGAACTGCCGGGTCAAACCCCAGGACACTGCATCAGGCAGGACACAAACACTCGCTCCTGAGGATGCGCTTGCCAGTCCAAACCTGCAGGACATGCTGCAGACAAGCTCGAAGTCATAATTTTCACATTAATCTGATCTGGAAAGTGCAACAATATGATTATGCCCCAGATGAACCAATTTTGCTCACACAAACATTAATTCCAGGAAAATCAGGAAAGTGTTACTGCCTTGGCAATTGCAATTGGTGGCTGCACTGGGTAGTGCCACAACTCAAAAGTCTGAAGCTACCTCCTTCCCCTTCATCTCCTGACTGACTGCCTCTGGAGCTAAGTGCACAGGAACATTGACTGTCACCTTCTGCTGCCCTGTGAGTGCTTTTCTGGCTAGGTGAAACCATAGATTCCTTCTTGTTTTCCTTCTATACTAGTAATACATTAAATTTCAGAATCTCCTCTGCAATTGCTTAGAAGCATTGCTTAAAAATGACTGTCATTAGATTATATCATAACGTCTTTCCACTTATGTGGTACAGTGAAACCCGTCCTAAAAAATGAAATTTTTCTTGAAATTTTTCCTTGTGTTTTGCTGTTCACAGGATGGTTTTAGTTAAGCGTGAAGAAAGTGCGTGGGAAATGCAGTCAAAGCCCTCTTAAGGGCCCCCTCATCATTTCCACAGTTATTAGAACAGGCTTCGGGAGACACAACCAAAGCAAATGTGTTAAAGCTGTCAGTGCCTAATACAATCATGCCCAAGTCTCTGCTATATAACCAGACACTCATACATTTGCTCAGGATTGCAGTATTGCACCCTTTGCTAAATCCTGGCATCAGACGGAAGCGTGCTGGGGACATGTCCTGTGCATCACCCATCTCTGCTCTCTTCCCTGCTGCTAAATAAGCTGGGGAACAGGCAAGTACCTGCAGCAGCGAACTGAGAGCAAAGACTCAATCAGCCATGTGCAATTCTGCACCAGAGTTTTGAGCCACAGGCACTGAATTCAGCACTGTTGTGAATAACTCAACCTCTCCATATAAAAGCTTACAGCCTTTGTGACAGACTGTCAGTCCAAGTGTATGAAAATACCTCCCAGCCCTCTCAGCCCTGATCTATTACATACAAGGAACTTGTATGTGCCCCTGAGTCGGTAACAAACAGTAACAAGTCTCAAACACAGAGGCAATTTACTGCTTTTCCAACAACTGACACCGTATTCTTGCATGATAATTTGAGCCACAAATCACAGGAGTGAACAGAAGGCAGCACTGATACCTCAGTAATTCGTCTGACATGGTATTACCATGGTAAAGCAGGATTAACGTTTACCTTGTCAGACCTACACGCCACACCGTGCCACGACAGATGGAAGGCTGGGTTTGCTGGGAGGGGACCGGATGCACTGGCTCTTTTCCTCTCCTTTAACCAACTTTGGTAACATTTTGTACCTGCTGAGCTTCCTACCCATGAAACTTGTTGCTGTACCTCTAAGTTTATATGAAGGAAAATGCATTACCCTGTCAGAAGCAGAACTGGTCAGAGGGACATGGATTCAGTTATTTTCAGAAGTTGTGCTTTATTTTTTTCTTGTAAATGAACTGTGCAAGAGTGTTATTTTTAACAAGCTTCTTCATAAAACAGTTATTTTGCCTGTCAGTATTAGCATGCCCCATATATACCTGTCTGCAGGGAAAAGCCTCCAGGTGCTGGTTTCCATGGCTAGAGCCCATCTGAGCCTGAGACCTCTCCCTAAGGCAAAGCCCCAGCAAGAGCACAGAGCCACAGCTTTATGCCACTACCCTGGCCCAGTCCTTCACGTCTCAGGCTTGAAAGTGCACTCATCACTCACTAAATTAGCCCTAATGAGCTTAGTCAGATTACTCCTGTAAGCAAACACTGCTCACATGACTGTTGCAGGATCAGGCCTTAAGCTCTGTAGCTGTCTACATCCACATGTACACACTCAGGCACACTATCACAAGCATATATTGAAGAGTCTACTATTAAAAAATTAAAATCCACATTTCTAAATATTTATTAGTAACCAGAAAAGGCACTGGTTAAGGAATTAAGACTACCATGATATTGACTAGTATAAACTTAGAATCTTGGCATCAAAGTTACTCAGACATCTAAATAGCTCCAATTAGCTTGGAATAACTACCCATCCTATTGCATGGGTCAAGCAATGAAAAGACAGGAAAATCATATCCTGGAAACATCTGAATTTGCCCTGTATGCAAGAACAGGACCTGGAACTCAAGATTAACTGCTAAAAACCAAAGCCAAAATTTAAGCTGGACCAGGAGTAGATGTGCTGCCCACCTGGCAGAGCTGCCGAAACAAAAACTCCCAGGTACAGAGGTAGAAAGGAGAAGGACCAGCACATGCAGCACTTACTTTTATATCACCTCTTGCTGTCTCCTTGTCAGCAAGACGGGACATGTGACGAGCTGACAGCTTCATCTGCATGCTTGAAAAACTATCTCAGCTGAAGTCTGGGTAACTTCTTGGCAGAGCTTTTCATGGTGTAACTTGTATTTTTCTTATTTTTTTCCTTTTTCTTTTTATACTGTGGAGAGGCTACTAACTGCTCAAGTCAGCTAAACTGCCAACTACAGAAGTAAATCTGCTGACTAGTATATTAAAACACATTTAGCCATTCACTGCACATATCACTGGAAAACCACTCTACTCCCCAGGGTCAGCAGTCTTTCTTTTTTCAGTCTTCAAACACTGTAGTTAACTTCTTCTGTAAATATCCCCAAATCGTGTTCCTCCCCAAGTCACAACTACAAACACTATCTTACAAGTAGTTTTTCAAAATTTCATGTAAAACCAGACAGACTGTAGTACAGTATACATTTGTCTTGTAAACGCAAACTGTTTAAAATTACCTCTTACTTTATAGGTGACACTGCACTTTAATAATCGAAGTATCACTGCTTTTGGTTTTAGAAGAAATTACTTTCACCACCGGTAAGTAACTGCATATAATTTTAATTTACTTGATAGAGACTTTGGATTTGTATTCCCAGTTGAGTTGAGACAACTAAGATCTTGTGGGCTTGTGACAGACAGGCGTGGGTGTCGAAGACCTGGATTTCTGATCTGGCATTGCTGCATCCGAGCAATACAGGCTGGGTTACATCCAGTCAAGAACATACTTCCTGCAGACAGACAGGGCATGATCTAAATTTCTCGTATGTGCCTCCTAAATTCAGAGTCCAAGCAGGTATGTACACACTGCCTGCAGCATATGAACACACAGAAAGGCGTCTCAGGATAAATCCAAGTAAGGAAGAACTTGAGATGCCTTAACTGTCATCATCACCACATCAGTAATGGCTGGTGCTGGGTCAGGCCCTTCTCATGAGGGGCAAGAGAACCTAACAGGGATATCAACATCTTTGCTTCTATGGATAATGTGCTTTTGCAAGTTGAAAGTATTTTTCATTTTGATAAAAATTTAAGTTCTTTACAGATGAGGTGAGCACAGCCTGAATCTCCAGCTTCCTAATGGTGTACTCAGAACACTAAGCAAAAGGCTGTCACCTGTAACAGCCAGAGATGTGCTTTGTTTGGGACTGTCATATGGGCTGGTGCTAAGTACCGAAACACACTCTGAGCACTGAACCAGGACCTCTTCAAAGGGCATGGCTGCCTCTCTGCTTGCTCACAGCACTGTGGTAAGACGTGGATAAAACCAGGGTAACACTCAACTATGCAGTTAACTGGGGAATTTCAGGGAGGTAACTTTTCAAGATAAAGAGCTTGTTGAGAATGATTATGCCTGGGACCATAATTAAAACAGACACCCTAGTTCAAAGGTTTCTTTAGTTAGTAAATCTAACTGAAATTACTACCTTTCACTCTGTGCCCCTTTATGGTTCCCTCATTTGTAAACTGGGGTTAAGAATGCACAGTTCTCTGTGTGTAGATGAGACCGGCTATATAAAAGCTCAGCTGTACAAAGGCAATCTTGTTTCTCACAAATATCTCAAGTTAAATACGACTTCAAAAAAAAGCAGCTCAATTTAACTCCAACACAGCACCTATTTTTGTCCCTGGATCTAAATATGCAGCAGACAGCTTGCCTCTACCACTTTACATTCCTCCCAAAAATTCACTCAGCTTGGATCATGTCCCATTTTCTTTAAACGTATAAATCCCCATATCATCTGCAGAACTTGACTATCACAGAGACTGCTGCTATATCAAAGCTTTAAAATATGTTGTAAAGCCACAGCAATGATGCACTTGTGTAACAACTGAACTGTAACCAATGCTGACTGCAAAGCAAGTTCATGAACTTCAGCTGTGATATATTCAGTGCACCATTTTGTTCAGACTCCCAGTTAAACGGGTCAGGGATTTCAACAGATGGAGTACTGTTGCCACCCAGCTGAAAAAACATCTGCTCAACAGCTCAATCTAGGTGCTCTGGCTAGTACAAGCTTTTGTCAACCCAGCCAACTTCCTTATTATTCCCATCCCTTGCCCCAAAATGCAGTTTTATACTGATATTTCTGTATCTTTTATCAGTACATACAGACAAGCCCAAGACAAGCCCAGAGACAGTGAACACAGGTACCAACATATTTCTTCCACAAGCACCATTTAAAGTGGCAAGTGGCAGAACAAACAAAAAGACCACCAGCAAAACTTAGTTGCTTGCTTCAAAGCTGTCTTACTTGATGAGGAAGTACTTGAAAGGTCCATTAGACTTTTTTAAAGACTATTTTGCATATTCTCTCTCATTAATAAGTAGCCACGCCCAGCCACACAGGTAGCTTTAAAGGACAGATGCTGTCCAGAGTTACCCAGAAAGAAAGATGTCTCGGGCTCCAAGGGGATGAAGGTAATCCTAACAGGGCTGCTGGACTGCGACAGAGAAGTATGTTGCATGGGTACTTCAAAGAAGTCTTACTGAAAGTGAACAAATGTATTTATGTTAGGTCTATTTCCCCACACACACAAATGTTGAGAAGCATGTCCTGCCATGGTAACTGGAGGCCAGCTGGGCTAGGAAACGCACTCTTCCAAGCAGCGTCAAAGCTCAGCTGTGCTGACACTTGCAGCAGCACAAGGATGGGAGATGGAAGTGCAACACCATAGGAAAGCAATTGCACAGATTTATTTTCAAGAGTCTAAATCAGATGCAAGTGTTTAAGAAGGATCCAAATTAAAAGGAACTCTTAAATGACAAAATATCGTTAACAGGGTCAAGGAAATGCAAACACGTTGATAATTCCCTTCTTTTCTTGGAGCTTTTAAAAAACAAATACATTTAACGCCAACCTTTAATTCCCCAGGTGACCTGCATGATTTAGCAATACAGAAAACCTTTCTAATGGCACCAAAATGCAACAGCCATGACAAATTATATTTGTTAACAAGCTGTCACTAGGGAGTGCTCAAAATAATTATCACCATTTGTCTCAAGTTAATTTAAATTTCTGCAAGTGCCTTATACGACTGCATTTAGTGGTGACAAGATGTCTTAAGTTTAACAGTGTATTTTCTTCCTTTTCTATCTTTGATGCTTGCATTAAAATAACACTCCCTGCTTTTTCTCTAGCATTTTTTATGGATATTTGTTGTTTCTTAGACAACTGAACACAGCTAATGTAAAAATACGAAGGGATTTTTCACCGTTTTTTGTCCTAAGACATTTTAAATGTAAAGCTATCTCAAATGCTGCCAACAAGCACATAACATCCTAAATCTAAGAGAGTAAGGAGGAAGAAAGGCAAGAAGGAAATCAACTGAAAGTTCAATATTCCTTGTGATGAAAGTTGCTTTACCTAGCACTTAAATAACAATGCTACAGAGAGTTAAAAGTTTCAATTTATTCTTTCTACTAAAGGCATGTGTCTGAAATGGGTTCAATAATCCTTCAGGTATAGCTTCCTAAAAAAACACATTCATGTAGTTTAAGAAAAAAAACTAGTATTATTTTGAAACAAATTTTATCTTCTTTAAACCCTTTCACTGGAATTGCTTTCACTGCTCATGTGTATCATGCAATCAATCTACACATAACCACTCTTTATGTTTTAAGATTCAGCACTTCACTACATAAACTAAACCTAAAAATAGGCCACCTAGATGCTTCCAAGTAGCTGAATTTTGCAGCACAAGACCAGCTTTCAAACACATGCAGTGTAGCCTCTTGGTCAAATTCTGTTTTATTTCATTTCAGTATTTGCTTTTTGAAATTCCTTATTAGAAAGGGCAGCTGGAGTATGGAACTTGGCCAAAACCATCAACAGATGTACGGTGAATTAATTCAGTAACAGTAAAAAAAGCAGGATACATGAGCAAAAGCTCTGATAGTAACTTGACAGTTGACACTAAAATAATGAAAAATAAGTTGATTTCTATTTTTTGATTTTATAGCTCCAAGGCCTTTCAGGAACATAGGGTCTACTCCTAGCCTTTAATGGCCTTTTACTTCATTAAGGTTTCCAGTTGGTAGGGAGTTCACATCTTGACATCTCTCTGAACCTGAACCAGAGCTTTTGTCAATATGAAGCAGTTTCCCCCTATTTT
This sequence comes from Promerops cafer, assembly GCA_013398275.1. Taxonomy (NCBI): domain Eukaryota; kingdom Metazoa; phylum Chordata; class Aves; order Passeriformes; family Nectariniidae; genus Promerops; species Promerops cafer. The sequence goes on from VZSE01009781.1 coordinate 181,595, forward strand.
GCAGCTCTTTAATGAAACATAAGATTATTTTAAGTCCATAATCTTCTCAGCAGGATTATTGACTAGTAGGTCTGACCCTAATATTGCTCATCTGAACAGTGATCTGGCAGATGCACTGAGAAAACAAAGGCTAAACACATACCTGTCTGGAGGGTCTTGTTGCAAGACATAATAGAGGCTTTATGACTAACTACTTAAATCCTGTTTTATTTGACAATGCTAACCAGATGTCTTCTGGAAAACAAATCAAGTGTTTCAATCACTGCTGCTTAAATACATTCCTTTAATTTGGCCAACAAAGCTAAACAGAAGCTAGAGTCAGCCAAATCCAGCTCTTCTGAAGATGAGATAATAAATGAATCATCGCAGGCATTGGAACAACGAGCCCTATATTATGGACATAGCTTGAATCAACACAATTACCCTGGGGGGAGGGCACAAAGTACAGGCAGTTGTGCAGAAGTTTCAGCAGCTATAGACTGGAATGGGATATGAAAGTCAGCATGTGGACTGTTCCCACTACTTACACTAGCAACACCTTCCTCAGAACATATCCAACACCTTGTTATCTGCTGGAAAGGACAACCAGTCTGGGCAGAGACCAGCAGTGTGTGACAAGACACTGCCCCTCATCTGCAATTTCAACAGTGCAGAGAGTGTCCACAACACTCTTCAGGAGCTGGATATCTCCTAATAGCCTGGTATCGTTTCAGTCTGGCTGTGTTTGACCTTTAACATTAATTCAGTTATTCCATCCCTGTCATCTCTCAACTCATGAAAAAAATTACAACACACAAGGGTGGAGATTGCACTCCCCCACTTTTTTTTTTTTTTTTTTTTTTTNAATCAAAAGTGCTCTACATTGCTAATTTCAGGAACTGGAAGACAAGTGCCCCTTGGACATTCCACTGTACATGCCCTGCTCTGGTTCCCATCACTGCAACTGACATATATCCACATTTGAGGGAGAATTTAGAATAGTTAAAAAAAAAAAAAATAGAAACTAACAGTTCAGGTACATGGTAAGAATTCTTTTTTCTCTTCCTTCACTTCATCATAGCTTGCAAGACTATCTGAGGCCAATGCATTCCAGATTTAGGCTTTCCTTTTAGGACACTGGACCTCCACCTGTAACACACTGTTAATGTCACAAACCTGCTCAGAAGGTAAACAGGCACACTCACAATACACCCCAAGCAGTTACGCAAAGCAACGCTTAGAACAGTGCTGTGTCTCCTTCCCGTCTTCATGCTTTATGTCTTATTGCTTGTCAATTTTAGAGTATAACACACTTCACAAAATGAGGATTAGTCTCAATTTACTTTTACTGCCAAATATTTGTGTCACTGCTATGTGCTACAGCTGTTCTATCTGTGCTCCCAGCTGAAGACCACTGTACTTCAGAGACTTCCTCAGACACTGGTTCTTCAAACAGGACCATGCCACGAGCCAGATCTGTCAATGAGCTGTGTCAGGGATGGGAGCTGTTTTACAGCGCTACCCTCTTGACCCTGGGTGAACACCCCTGAACCTCTCGGCCTTACGGACCAAGAACACCGTAGGAAACACTGCAGTATGTGGCACTGGGCCCTTCAGCACAGACGACGGCCTGCCTTAAGCAACAATGCCACTCTGAACAACATCAAACTCATGGCTCTGCTACTGCCCAGACCAGGCTCTCAGTGCTAGTCCAGACACTCAGCAGACATTAGCAACATGAGACTAGCCAAGTCTAGTAGTCCTTCAGCCTTGGAGCAGAGCACACAGCAAGGGAACAGGACTGATTTGAGGATCCTGGCCCCATGCAGAGCCTCAGCTCTTCCTTCCCATCTGTCGTCTTCATCTCCTGTTTTCATGACTTTCTAGGACATAACAGTGACACGAAGCACAGCGTCACGTTAAGACTCCTCAGTAGTTAATACTGTTTTGTTTCTATCTGAACATCTGTGTTTCGATAAACACCTTTAATGAAGTGACCATGAAAATATTAGGAAGAGGCTATATAGGGCAGGCCTTCAGGAAAGGCCTGCCAGAGCAGCTTGGCCCTGAGGGCAAGAAAACATGCATCTTGCATGGCACATGTCACTTCATCCGCTTCAGCAGGCACTCTGAGGTCCTGGCTCCATCCCCAAAGAAAACGAGGGCCTGATTTGTCCAATGCAAACAAAACACTAAGAAGAAATACTCTATCACCACAACCCAAGAACTGCATCATTTTCTAAACATTTAAATCAAACTGCAATGATACCATGACTGTGAAGTGCAGCTGAAGTTACTCTTCCTCCCTAGTCATCATATTAAGCCACTGAGACCCTTCATTTAAAATTAAGTAACACAGACTGGGTTTAATATATCAAGCCCCTGGTTTTAGTCAATAACAACTTTAAATTTTAACATAGGTTACATAAAGCAACTTCAGTTCTCAGGAACAGACAGACTATGCATGACAAACTTTCTAGTTCTAGGTGCTTCATTTTCTCATTCAGATTACTGGACAATACTGCTTTTTAAAACTTCAGAGGGCAGCAGAGCACCTGCATGCCTGAAGGATAAATAGCTTTACCTCAGTTATGGATACATTTGAATGAAAGATCTCACCACTTACACTGGAAAATAGCTTCATAAAAGAAAAGCACAGTATTTCCCCTTAACTTCAAAAGGATAAAAGCCTAGTTCATAGGTAAAAACCTAAAATATCTCCCTATGCAACATCTACTATCCCATACTGCATCCAGTTCCATAGTGCTGATAAGCAGGGGGCATACCAATATATAATATACAAAGTAAAATAATCAACTGCACAAAAATTAATTAAGATCTTTCCCTCCTCCAAACACAACACTGCTTCCTGAAAAAGTGTGCAGAGATCAGCATACAGTGTACCTATTTCTCTCAAGACATGTTAGATACTATTTATTTTAAAATAGCCAACTTTTTATTTTTAAACCAATTTAAGTAGCAATACTAGCTTCTGCTTAAGTGGTACTTAAAAGTTTATTCTAAATAACAGACAGCTTCTTATTTATTTCACTAGATTTTTTTTATTAGAACCACACTGTAAAGAATTTGCTGATAAAATTGTACCAGAATAAACAGTTTGCCCTTGCACTGACTGTCTTAAAAGCTAGCTAGGATTCCTTCTGGTTACTATTAGATGGTTGAAAATACCTTGATAGAAATACTTCAATTGAATTATTTTGAAAGATTTTATACATTTGATACTTTGACAGGTGGTTTAAATGTGCTCTACATGTGAATTATTATTTGTTACCTAAGTTTTACACTTCCTTTTCCATTCACAGGGGAGCCATGTGTGTAGAAACAAATTAATAGTCTTCAATCAAGCTACTACAGCTGCTATGTACCAACAACATCAGCTCTCATAATGTGAACAAGAACAGGACTGGAAAACTTTCAAACATGTCTTTTGATGGTCTGAACAATAGCTGCTAACATAGTCCTCAGGACCTCATTATTAGGTTCAAGGGGACCACCAGAGGTCCTTTCTTCCTTCCCAACCTCCTCTAAAGATAGGACTAAATATACACAAAATTACTTTTGAGTAGTGCTTGTCTGACCTATTCTTAAAAATCTTAAATTATTTCATAGCCCCAAAAATTTACGGAGTGCATTTAAATATCTTTGCCCTCATATTTCTCCACTGCTATACATGTCTGCTGCTCCATTTCTGACTTAGCATAGAGCAAAAGTTGTATTTGCTTTAGTTCTACTTCCTTCCAGTTTCCCTTTGTTGGCACCACTTTTTGGATACAAAAGTGATTCATCCCACTTTCTGCATAGAATACAGTGCATTTTGTCATCCAGTGTTACTCTTTCCCCACCACCTATACAGCATGTTGGGTCACATACAGCTGTCCTACCGCTCCACAGTTTACCTCAACCAAAGAATATGAAACACCAAAAGGGTGGCAAACTGCAAGCTTTATCATGAGGCCAAGACAGGCAGAACTGAAGTCCCCAGGCTAGCCCAATGTTGCTTCTCATAAGACTATTTCAAGCTCTTCTGTGTTACGGTCACATAATTCCTTTCTACCTGATTAGAAGCTTTAGAAAACTTTGTCTTTTCTAAAGAAACAGGTGGAAAAGCAGTTCAGCAGTTGTCAAAATTATGTCACAATTCTGACAGTGCTTTTACACTGAATGAAACTCTGCTCTGGATACAGAACTTTTAACTCAAATCCACAAGGCACCAGTGCCTTCCTCATTTCACACTGCTGGTTGAAGCAGCAGCACAGTAAAACTGGTAAAACTTCAGTCTTACTCCTTACTGCTCCTTACATACCTCTCTTACTCCTATTCACGCTGTAGCTTCTCAGGATAGTTCCAGGCAACAGCAAGGAGTTATTTTAAAACTGCACTTAGGGGAAAAAAAAATGTGGCTCAAGGAAAGAGCTTGAGGTTAAACAAATAAGTAAATAAATAAATAACAGAGTTGTGTTCACTAAGGCAGCAGTATGAGGTCTGGTGAAGGTATCATCAGTTTCTCCTCTCAGTTACTACCCTAAAAGCATGAAACTGAAACTCACTTCATTACCAAGCAGTGCTACATCATGTACACAAGCCAGGTTATTTAAAACAAATGGCTAGCTAGCAAATTGTGGTAGTAATGAATAGCTTCTTTTTCATGATGAGCTGCACCTCCAGAGAAAAATCCCATCAGACCAAAACAACTCCAGGTGTGTAAGAAGGGGAAGCAGCATATATTACTTGGTTACGCACAAATATATTAGATATAAATTTGTTTAAACAGAACATGAAACTGCAGTAGATACATTTCTGATAAAACTCAAGAAATCAGTGCATTTCAGCCTCTGCAGGTTTGTTGTTTTTTTTTTTAACAGTCCAAAACACAGAACAGGAAAAAGTATTAGAATGAGTGGTTAATGTTCACAAAAAGCTAACAACAATCAGTATTCTTTTTAATCTAAAGTAGGCAAATATTTTTATTTTGTAAGGGACTGGTAAGTGTGCCTGCAAGAGAACAATAAATGTCTCAAGGCTAAGGAACTGCACAAATGTATTAATCCAGTAATAAGTATAGAGGGCACACAGGCTATCTGCTGAGCCATGCAGGAGATAATAACACTGGCTGTCAAGACTTCCCTATTAAATGATAACAAAAAGCACCTAGTAAGAGACAGTGAAAATCAATTAACTGGGGAAATGGCAAGAGAACTCAAATATGGCCGTCAAACACTTCTCTATTCAGACATACAAAATCAAGCTTTCTTGAAGTCTAAAGAGCAGAAATGTCATGTTAATCAAATAAAAAAATACAATGTTCTTTTAAATCAAGTTAACTTTGCAAGGTATCAAGTACCTGCAGTTCCTGCTGAAACAAAAAGGGACTTGAACAAGCTGGCTCTTTGCAGGGTAACCCCCTTTGTTAAACAGCCAGTGTAAAGAAAAATCTAGGTTAACCGTTTCCAGAACACGAACATTATACTGTTGTTTTAAACTTTATGTCTGGCCCAGGGACAGATATTCTGCAGGCCTCCTTGCTGGCTGCATGTCTTTGTTCTCATGGCTGCACTGACACAGCACAATGCCTCCCATGACAGACTGCACAGGTACAGCCCCAGTGAAGGTACTGTGGGTAAAAACTGGGCCTTAAAAATATGCTGAACACTTCCCCAAGAAAGCGCTTTTGTTACTGGAAGAGTCCTTGTGAGGGCCCTGTTCCCCATTTCCCTTTTCTGCCCTCAGCACCTTTTCCAGCTTCTCACAAGCAGCCACAACCCTGGAATTGACACTGTACAAAAACAGAAGAAATCACCAAATGAAACACCTCGGATGTGTTTTTTACTCCACAAAAGGACTAATTCAGGACTTACTGAAATTGAAAGAACCATTTTGGAAACACTCCAAAGACTAAACAGAAATGGCCAAGAGACATTTTTCTATTTTAGAGTGCTCTGCCAGATAACACATTTACTCGTCTCTTCATAGCAAAGTAATTTTCCCCATCCCTTCATTTGAGTGGGAAAATCCCACTAATGTTCTACAGGTGGTACAGAAAAACAAGTAAACTTCTTCCAAAGCTTGCAATTTGGAACCATTTGCAAAGACTGGCAAAAAGTACTGTCATTTTAGGACACGTCTGTGTCAGTGGCAGCGTCTTACCTCTCAGCACCGACTTGAGGTTCAGCTTGGCTTGTCTGTGCAGGTCCTCCACACAAGGTGGTCTTGAGGAGGGTAGAAAGACATTTTCCTGCTGGTGCCACGGAGCAGTGTAGTGCACAGTCCATTTACTCTCCTCATCTAGGTTGGAAACAGCTGCAGAGAGACACAATAATAAGAAAATTAGATGTTATTGCAGATATCTCTATCACAAAATCCCACATGTAAGTTTGCCACACGTCATCTCAAAATGAAAGAAGTATTGTTTGCCACTGTAGACCCATCAAAATACTCCTTAGAACCTCATTTCCATGACAGTTAAAAAACCCTTCCTTTCATTTCTACTCTAAATTATCTTCTGTAGGAAACACCTTTTGCTCTTCCCATTTTTATACTTGCTGTTTCATTTACTCTGAAGTTGAAACTCTGTTTCCCTGCCTCTCACTCCCACTCTTCACAAAGGAATCAGTTTTCCATTCCCTGATCATGGCAGGTGCTGTGCAGCGCAGAATAGCTTGGCTCAAAGGTGCCCCTGGGAATACGAAAGCCTTCCTGAGAGATGACAACAGGTTCATTTGTATTGGAAAATAACCTTGTCTGACCTCCTGCTTCCTCACACCAGAAACAAGATTCCAATGTAGCAAATAAATTAGCTACTTTTCTTTGTCGTGAGTGGAAAGCAGATATAAACAAAAGCAACTCCATGGACAAATACTGCTCAGAGCACAACAGCACTGAAGAGGGCTATCTCTGGCCACCTCTTTGCAGTCAATATAAACGTGAAAATAAAACACAGACCTTGTTTAAGTTCAGACAGTCTAGCAATGAAACAGCCAAAGCACATACTGCCAAGATTTGTTTATCATTTATGCTTCCCAAGAGACAGCCACTGCATTTTGTTTCAAGTCTATCATCAATAAAAACTTCTACAGTTGAATAGTCTTATCCCTCTACCCTGCTGTAAACAGAAAAAGGGCAGCTGGGGGTCATATTTTATGATCCCCCAGGCACCCTTTGGCCTTCAGCCAGCATGCTGCACAACCTTGCTTTTCAGGTCTCCAAAGCAGAAAAAGCCACTACAGATGTGCTGCCTTCCAAGCACCTGCCCTGCTGCCACAGCTCCACTGCCCCCGGCCTCACTGTCAGCTCTGCATCTTCCCTTTTCTGCCTTTGCTGCTGCACTGCATGTGGCATCGCTTTGGGGTTTGTCTAATGCTCTTGTGGTAGCAGAGGAGGTACGTAAAACTGAAAAGCAAAAAGGATGCAACAGCTTTCCGTCATCTGAAAAATTACCCTTTCCTTAACACTACTGTGCTTCTGCTGGGATCATTTCAGATGGAAACAATTGGTATTCATAAGGAAAATAAGCCTGTGCCCACTCTCCCTGTCCTTGCTAACCAGCGGTCAAACCTAAATCACAAAAAATGAAGTCATCTCTTGCCTGGTTACAGCATCAATCAGCCCCATCTAACAGAAAACGCGACACTTAAAGTCAATGAAAGGCACCCACGCCATTCCCTGGCTGAACCGGCGGATGGGGAGTGGGGTAAGGCTGGAGGAGGAAGAGGAGGAGGAGGGAAACACCTGCCGCCAAGCCCACTGTCTGGCTGCAGCCCTGCCACACCAAAATTAAGGTTTACTGCTCGTTAGAGCAGTAATGGTCATCAAAACTAGTCAAGAGAAGTGGTGTGCACGTCTACCAACTACTCTCTCTAGTGTGATTTGTCTGTCCTTCATGACTTAAAGGAAGATCAACGTGATTTTAAAAGCCACTCTGAAACCAGAACATCTTTAAAAACAAACCTTGGCTCAGAATAAACTTTATGTAGATACCTCAGCGATACAAGCCCACAGCTGCATAAGCAGAGACAGATGTCTGACAAACCATCAGGACACCACGACACACTGGCACACCCTGCCTTGTCACCGAGCTGCCCATTTCACACCGAGAACTTTGGCTCCTTCAAAATCACCGTGACAAAGCACTTCCAAAGCCACAGTATCCCCAAAGCAGAGGTCCTAAAGACCCTCACAAGGCTGTCCCCAGACACTCCACAACGATAAACGATTAAAAGAGTGAGATAAGCTTAAAAAGAGGCTGCAGGAAGCAGAAGTGAAGTCGAAGGGACCTGCACTTTCCTTCAGAACTGGGCTGCCTCCTGAAAGGACAGAGAGCACACAGGGCTATACTTACTCTTTCTCTTGAAAAGTTTCATGAGAGATTTAAGCTTTGTGTTGATGAAAACCACCATTTTCAAGGTGCTGAACTGCGATCCTGGAGTTGAAATCCCATAGAAAAGAGGAGCTGCAGAAAGGTGACTGCCAGACTGAACCTGTTCAAACTCTGCACACCAAATTTCTCTTCTCCACGTTCCTCTCCTCTGCCTTTTTTTGCCCCTGAAATCACTTTAAATATGTCTAGATCTTTCTGACAGACGAAGTAATTTACAATTCTTTAGCCTGAATTTCTCCTCCTCGCATGTAACCCTGTGAGTTGAAAACAGCCACTTCAAACAAGCAAAAGAGGAGAAAAAAGCGCCCCAGCTGTTACTCTCCTTTGCGCAGGGCGAAAAAGGCTTTCTTGCTGTCCACAGCAGTTACTCCGCTCTTGTTCTCCTCCTTTCCTCCGCTCTCCAAGTTTGGCTGCTCCAGAAAGCCCCGAGTTGGCAGGTGCTGCTCTCCTTCCCATGTCTCCAGCCGGCTGTGCCGGCGGACCAGCAGGAGATTCCGGCACCTTCGCTGCCCCCGCCCCCTCCCGCCGCACCTCCCCGGCGGCCCCGGCCTCCTTCCAGTTGCAAATGAGTGTTGCATTTTCGTGCTAATAGGATGCTCTGCTTTCCCACCGCTCCCATCCTTCCCCCATCTCCCCCCACCACCCTTTTTTTTATTTTCACCCTCTTGCTCCCACTTTATTAAGGATCCAGAGCTGCGCCTTAGCCGGCTGCAACACGCAGTCTCGGCTCTGCATTGCCTCCCCTTCCAGTCCCACTGCTCCCCCCGTAGCCACTGCCACTGCCTGAGACATCAGCACACTAATTTTACATATTGAATTTTATTCAGTTACACTCCTAATTTATTCTTATTAGCGTCATCTCAGACCAGATACATGAAAAACAAAATCGAGTTATTTCTGGATAATAGAGATTCTGTTATTCATCAAACGAAACCTGTGCATGGAGATGAAATAGCCCAGCTTTTTGAGATGCACATTATATCCTCATGTCTTTAAAAAATGTATCTGTAGAGAGGTCCGAAGCCATCCTTCCTAGGAATGAACTGCAATTTTGCAGAAGTTAAAGAGAAAATTCTAAGCACCACATGAATGTGCTCAGCAGGGCATGCCCTTTGCACAATGTTCAGGCTCAAGAAGCAAGCCCTCCCTCACAAAGCAAGCTTAGGAAACCCCCTCGGGTTAACAATGAAAAGGATTTTTTTCCTCAGGAAAAAGAAAAATGCCAGCAGCGGGGGGCTCAGGCTGACCCCAAAGCTGCAGCAGGATCCAGCCTCTGGAGCCCAGCACGTAAAAAGCAGATGCTCCACAGGAAGTTCTAAGTTTCACCAAACAGTTGAGACTCATCACTGCGAAGAAGAGACTGCAAACAAAATCTGTTCATCATTGTCTGAACACAGTATCATCAACATTGTATCAGTATTTTCCAAATCCAGAGATTTTACAATTCTAATATGGGCTTTACATCAAAACTACCATGAGCAGCAGGTCTCTCCAGCAGCTGCTGACCCAAGAGGCATTTTGACTTGCTCAGCTCTGCCAAAGGGACAGAAGACCATGGTGCCATGGTAGCAATGGCAAGGAAGGCACCTCTGCTTTTTGCATTGATTTCCATTAAGTACTTTACACAAAAAATGACTCTGGCATTGAACTCTGATAACAAGGTAGCTATGTAGTGCTGGTTTTGAATTAAATACACAGTAGTACCCCTGTCAGACATTTGCAATTAACTATACATCCACAAACCATAAAATGCGTGCTTGCTGGACACACACTGGAAGTGAGTTTAGAGTGACTCCATTTCTAACTCCAGCTACATTGCCATCTGAAAGCAAACCAAGGAGATGGTGACTCCTTTTCTAGTGCGGTGTCGATCTTTTCTAGGATGTAGGAAGTGCTTCTTCCTACACTTGCCTCTTCCTTAGCATGTAGGAAGGGGAGCACAGGGAAAGGAGACAGTTTCAAGCTATCAAATGATGCAGTCTGGGCTGCTGGAGGTGAGACAGTCTCTTCCAAAGGTCTTTATTGAACCTCAAAAGAGCCTTGAAAGCCCTGGGAAGAAAGACTTTGTTACCTTTTCGGTAACAGGCCACTGTGAATCAACACGATCCTGGGTACTTTGGACGGCTTGGAATCCTTTTCATTTCACCCCGGGCTACAACGTGTGCCAAGTGCAGTGTGTTTTTTGTTACTGGATCCTCAACCCACCCTGGAGCATTTCTCCTGCCTGAGAACAAGCACTTGAACACTGTACTCTACCCCTGATCTCAGCACGGAGGCAGACACTCAAACCCAGCAACAAACAATACCTAAATTGATGTCTGCCTTTCATCCCCATCCTCGCCCCGACCTTGCTTCCACCTACCCTCAGGTCATGCTGCTAAAGAGGTCAGACATCAAAAATGGCTATCAAGAGGGACTACCCCAAAGGAAACATCGTCTGGCTACTCCTATCCGCACCTCTGAGAGTCTGCACTAATCCAACAACAAACAAAACCTCTTCCCCACCTGAGACAAACCCATTGACTCCCATAAAATTCATCATGTTGTCTCAACCCAGCTTTTTGTAAACACTTTTCCTGTCCCAAGAAACTGTCATCTAATAGCAATTCTCTGAGAACTTAAAGCATGAAATGCCCGCGCTCCTCTGCACTTAGCCTCCCTACATTGAGAAGGAAAAGATGGGGCAGTTTGAGAAAATTTATACTGTAGCCACTACGCAAACAAATAAAGGACTTCAGCCTCAAACATTGCCAATCCAGCAGACAAACTCACAAGAATGCCCACCAAACAACAAGAACAAAAAAACAAGAAACAAAAAAACCCCACCCAAAATTAACTTGATAGAATAAAATTTAAAAGCTTGTTAAAGCTAGATAAACCCAGCATGAACAGTAGGTGTGCACACTGTGATATCAGTTCTTTACATGCAGAGGACTCAGAGACAAGTAGCAGGCTGGGGAGACCTTGCTCTGTGACACACTTGCTACTCCACCTTGGACAAGTTAATATTAACCCACCGCCTGAGTTACCAAATCCTTAGAAGCAGGGATCACACTCGCTGCCACATAAGGATCATACAAATACAGAGGAATCAGGAATATCACAAGGAATACAGAAAACATGGAGAAGACTTTCAGTAAATGCTAATTTTCACATCACACTGGATGGGATTGGTCACAAAGTTTGGCTCAGAAGAATCATCTTCCTAAAAAGTCAAGGACCGAAGCAAAGAAACTGAGAGGCGCAAGTTGCAGTGTCAAAGAGCATCCTCAAAATCACAACTGTGCAATGAACTCATTAGCAAAATGCTTTTTTTAGTTCAACTATAATAGTTTTTAATCCCTGAGTGGTTAAACTGATTATAATTTTCTAGTAGAGGCCACATACATGCAGAAGAGAAGTAAAGAAGAGTGGCATGCTTGCATATGGCATGCCTGAAATGCTGTAGCCATTCCTTCACTGCCCTCCCTGCTCTATCCCCTCTTTAGAGGGGCTTTCCAGCTGACCTGCACGACAGCCATCTGGGACAGCCACCCCTCGACATTCACAGCAGCATAAAACATCAGCGCCTGTGAAACAATCTGGAAATACTCAGCTTCCACGGAAATATTTCCAGCCAGCCCCTGGGGGAGAGGGGCTCTTGTGTCTAGTCCCCATTCACAACCCAGTGCCCTGAACCTTAGAACCAATGCACAAAATCCACTGAAAAAGCTGAAGCTTTATAAAAAGGCAAATGTTGAAAAGTGACGTTCTTGGGTCATTTGTAACCACAGCCCGAGCAGCTGCCCAGCAGCAGCCCCAGGGGCAGCTGTCCACAGGGACACTGGAATCAGTGAGAATCAGCATTCTCTTCCTGATCACCAGCCCATGCATATATGCAGTACAAAATTCAGGAAGTATTTAAGTTAAAAAAACCCCAACAAATAAAACACAAGAATAGCTGAAGCAATACTTTCCAGCTCCCTCCCACAAATGAAAACAAATATTACCACTTTGTTTTCATGACGGAGAGGTTAAGCCCAATACACGATATATCAAGTTCATTAAGGGAATGATGCATCAAACTATTAAAATGTACCATCATCTCTAAACCTAAACTTCAAGCTGCAGGCCTTAGCAAATTTATCTGGACAATGGAAAAATCCTCCATTAAACAACTGCGTAGCATTTATGACATTTTAAGAGGAAAGAAAAAGTAAAACCGTCCAACTGAGCTGGGAACTAACTGCATTGTGAGAGCTCTTCCAGTTAGTCTCTGTTCAGTGCACAAAAGAGCAAGTGGAAATGCTGGCAAGCAGATGTACTCAAAACAATTAAATCGATGCCTTTGCTTTTACAGACATGTCACTCGGTTGCTCTAAATAAGTTTCCACTGTGCCATCCTACAGCAGCTCGCAGAGAAGAAGCGCTTGAAGGGCAGTTGTTTCCAGCATGTCTGAAGGAATGTGTCTGTGTAGGACATGCTCAGGATTGCTCTCTGCCACCCCCACCCACCCACTCTGAGCAGCTGTGGTGTCCAGAGGGGTGCAGCTATGGAAGTGACCCCCATGCACCCCCTCCCCAGGCTGCACAGAGCACTCAGGCATCTGCAGGGCAAGCCTGAAACTGAGGGGGGCTATTAAACTTCTTCCTGCGGGTCACAAGGCTCCTGCCTGCCTCAGACCAAGACCACCCAGCTTTGAAAGCCGCACTTTTACTTCTAAGTGAGACTTCCATCATGAAGAAACATCAGAAAGGCCAAATGCCTCAGGTATTTTCAAAACTCACACCCAAGCTTTGTGCCTGTTCTGGCCACCTTCACCCATGCTGTTAACCATTTGCTGGTACCTAAATGGACTCCTTGCCGAGCACAGGAGTCAGTAATTTATGGTCAGAATGGGTTTCTCCCTCCCTGAGATCCCATCCCGGCCGGCCCTCTCCCGGCATCTTTCAGGAGAACAAAAGTGCTCCCTCCACAAAGGCCGTCCCAGGCGGCACCGCATTCAGCTGCCCTGCAGTCTCCAGCTCCCCTCGCTCACAATGGCCTCTTTCAAGGCAACCTCAGCCTTGGTGAAGCACGATACTGCCCCGGCTACTGAGAAATTACAATCCATTAAACCTGGGATCAGGAGGAAGAGGAGGAGGAGAATGCACAAGGGAGAAGGAACAAAGAAGAAAAATAATTTTATCCTAAAGCCACCACAACAACACACCAGGAAGGACCCACGCCCCAGTGCAGGGGCAGGGGAGTCAGGGCTGAGCCCGGGCCTGTGCGGGCTATTACGGGGCAGGTATTGCTTGGAAAGAGGGTACCCGGCTGCGCCCTCCTTTATCCAAGATCGTAAAGGATTATGCCTGCAGGCTCTGGGAAAGGGGCTTGCCCGGCGGGGGCAGGGGGAAGAGGGAGCAAGATGAGAAGGAGAAGCAACACAACCTAAGCCAGAGAGGACAGAAAAGCAGCAGACTGATTGATCTGATGATCCTATTTAGGTCACAGCACAATAAAGCTAATTCATTCCTTTAACAATTCAAAACATCTTTCCACAGGATCCTCTATCATGCAAACACATCGGCAGAGAGAAAAGGCAGCATTTGGGCAGGGCTGTCGGCAGACAAAGCAGCAGTTTCTTTTGGTTAGAGCATCTCCCGACACAGTAATGGCAGTCAAGAGAACAGAAAACGTTTTGTGAATGTGCAATTTTGTTTTATTTTAAATTGCAGGGCACAATCCTTTTTCCTTTGGCCATTTCTGAACCCCAGTCAAAACAACTTCAGCTTCCAGAGGAGAACTTTTCTCATTCCCTAGGGAATAATACCCTTTTAGAATGTCACCAGGAATAGTCTCAATTTAAATTCCAAATCCACCTGAATGCTCCTGTGCTATGGCTTATCCTAAAGAATGGATCAAAACTGGCTAAGGCAAGTAAATTAGTCTACAAAATCTTGACTCTTACTTGCCCTAATAATGCACAACAGAGAAAATCCTTCTTTTCTGCATTAGTGATGGAAAAATACCATGCAGACAAGTTTGCAAGTCTTCTCATTAGAATCATCCTGTAGAAAAAAAAAACAAAACTAGACTCCAAAAATTCCATTTCTGAACTTCTGTCCCAAACAATCTCCCTGTAATTCCATCTTTGGCAGCTGTGCTCTTGGGCATCCACACTAATATCCAACAGACATCTTCAACTAATCTCAGTCTGCATTCTCCTTATGGGCGTCCTGAAAGGGACATACTCCCTACTCATTTCACTTATTTAAAGGTCTCAAGAAGAATTTTTGTAGCCTATCTTGGCCTCCCTGCCCAACACTGCTCTTTGGCATACTTTTATTTATATACGGATTATCCTGGTATAAGGGGTTACAAATTCTTCTCACTTTTGTCTTTCTCGTGACTCTCATTAAATTCTGGGTGGGTCTCATTTAAGTTTGGAGGCACACTCTCTTAAAATTAGACAAGTACATTCTCTAGTTTCCTAAGAACTGTTACAATCTATAAACGAAAGAAGTTAAGCTCCTTGGAAAATACCAACCTGCAGCTGCTCATGCCAAAATCAAGCATCAAACACCTATTTACTGTCTTCCACAGCAACTTGAAAAAAAATTAGAAACTTTCAAAAATTTTACCTGAAAAATGTTATCTGCACAACACAATACTAAAATGATGAGTAAATGCAAAGGCTCACAAATAATAAATGGACATTTTCTATTGCTCCTAAAGCCCTAAGATTTTTGACAAAATCTAAAAACCTGGGTGTGTTCCAATTAAAGACACAACCTGCCCTGAAATAAACGTCTCCAAACTAAAGTAAGGCATCAAGTTCCTGTAACAATGACCTATAATTATGTTACTGCTGTATTCAGCAACCTGTAGGGAAACAACTGCACCAACATCTGTACCACAGGATCTCCAGAGAATGCCTTTGGCTGGCCATGGGCATATGGATCTCAGACATGATCAAATACCAATACGTTTTGAAAACTGTTTTTAAGATTATAGTAGTGTGGTCAACATCTTCTCATCAGAAGTCCTCAACACAACCAAATGAAAGGACTAATACTGGTAATCAGTTGAACTTTCAAAATTTATAATGTGAATACCAACCTAAAATTTTATTAGCACTGGTTTGACTGAAAGTTTCAGAGATCTGTTATTAATCATACACAATCTAGAGGCCCAAACTTCACAACATGCCATGGTGGATCAGCACAAACTACTGAATAATAGTTGTGTTTCTTTCGGTAGCTAGCAAAATGCATCCAAAAGTTTAAGTGATGCTAAAGTGATAAAGGTGCCTTTTCAGAAAGCACTGCTGAGCACATTGCCTATTGTGCATTTTAGTACTGTGGCAGTCGTTTCCATAAATAAGTATGAGTGGGCAATAGGCAAACAACAGGAATCACAATCTTCTTCATCAAACCGTAATCCACAAAATAATAAAAAATGCAGCTTCTCTCCCCTCCCACTTTCAGTCTTCAATTTCTGCCTCCATTTCCTGCCAGACAAAAAAGGAGTAGATCCCTTGCTTTTCCCTCAGGATCCCCACTGCTGATACCTACATTTTTTCTTGTTTTAGAAAAACTAGTTATTCCTTGTTGTGTTAATGCTTGTGTGCTTCATAAAACCAACCAAACAGAAAAGCTGTAACAGCAGCTTTTGTAACAGCAAGAGGTTTAAACTGTTTAAAATGAGGTTTTAAAATAAGAGGTTTTACTGTTTAAAATGAAAGATACCATTCTTAATTGCAAAAATGTCTCTTTTGGTATCTTTGGTTTCCCCACTAAGCACAAAATACAAGCTACAGAAAAGTTTGCATTTTGTTGGAAGAGCTGAAGTAGTGTAAATACAAAACTTGAAACAGCTGGGGCTTGTTTTAAAATTATTTCTGTGAGTACTTTCACTATTTGTATCTGAAAACCTTTGAAAGTGGGCAGGTACAGCACCATCACCGCCTCTTTAGCTCTGAACAGACCTCAGGCTGTGTAACCTGACATCTTCAGAGTAACTTGCTCCCAGTGGTGAACTCTCTCACTTGAAAACAACTGAGATGCAAGCATGCATCCACAATTCAGATCAGCACCACTT
This sequence comes from Promerops cafer, assembly GCA_013398275.1. Lineage (NCBI taxonomy): Eukaryota > Metazoa > Chordata > Aves > Passeriformes > Nectariniidae > Promerops > Promerops cafer. The sequence goes on from VZSE01009781.1 coordinate 198,034, forward strand.
AAACTAAAACGACCAACTTATTTTTGGACAAGCTTCTTCATCTCACTAATAGGAGGTACACTACAAATCAGATTTCCAACACTTAACTGGAGACAATACACAAATAAATACAGAGACAACTACGCAGACCCTAAAAATAAATTTCTGTGTAGAAATACCATGGGTTTTCCCACACAGAAAATAAGCTGAGTAAGTTTCATTCCTGAAACTTTCCAACAGCTGTTAAGACAACAGTAGGAACAAAGTAAAGAAATATCAGTAGTTAACTACTACTAAGCAAACAACCCTGGCTCCCCAAGATAATTGATAAAACTACTGTGTATCCCAACAGCTGCCTTTTAATACTGTGCACAATATTCCAAATTCAACCTTGGGGCATAGACTGGCTCAGAAGACTGTTAATTACTGACATATGTGCTATTACAGAATTGAAACAGGAGAGCATTTTTCATTATTAGTCAGTCAGAAAAGAGAAGCAGCGTGTTATTAGAAGTCTGGAAGAATCAGGTGTGAAATTTTACACCAGTTACAGGGCAGGGCTGACCCCCGGAGCAGAAGATTCCATTTAAACGTAAAGGAGGTAGGAGATCATGGTCAATGTGAATAAACCTTCAGGAAAACCAGTCAATAAAACCACAGCAGTATTTTCCCAAAATTGGTATGCAATGCGCATGAAAATGCTCTTCCTTTTTCCCATCTTGATGGATAATGACACAAGTAGTCTTGACTTTGGCACCTATTTAGGATGCTTTGATGCAGCATTAAAAAACTTCAATCCCAATTCACCTTAGACACAAACACCACCTAACAGGATCCCTGCTTTGCCATCACATAAGGAACTGTCTAAGCTGATGCACACCAAAACTCAATGTACATCTTTGTTTTTCAACCATAGCTGGTTTGAAGAACATACTTGAAAATACAGCCATTAAAAGTACCTGACACATCCACAACATCTAATATTCTGTACAGAGCACACACTGCTCCAGGAACAAATAAATTAAAACACTGCATTATTATAAGGCATTGAAAATACTTGTTTTAAAATCAAGGTAATTAGCATCTTTCTTCTCTTTGGATTAACTAAACCCATCAGGAACAGGTTAGCATCAAACCCAGGAAAAAAACCTGTGCTCACCTTCAGCTACTGGACATAAAGGAGTATCTTTTCCTTTGATGTTATTAATTATTTACCCTAACACTGCCACCAGCATCTGCTTGGGGACCTGCTTGTTCCCCTCAAATAGCAGCCCGCTGTTCCTGGTCTAGCCACAGCATCGTGTTTGTGGCAAATGTCTGACAAACAGAAGGACAGCCAGGTTGGTTAAAAGACACTGAGAACACCTATGAGGGATCATTCAGTTAGGAGGTGTGCTAAACCTGCTTTGGACATGCTACCCAGCTCCAAATTTAATTAGCCCTTCCTGGAACACATCACAAAACCACACAGAAATGGTTTTATAAACTTCTGTTGATGCCTTTGGGCAATGACAAATCTGCTCTGCAACCCTTGTGTGGGAGACTTCACTGTTCTTAAATTCCTTGTCAAATCACTTAAAAGATAATGAACAAACAAAAGCACTAAACCAGAGGAGGAAAAGTTGCCCCATAGTCATTGTGACTCAAATCAGGAATCAGTCAGACAGGGGATGAGACCTTTGGGATGAGCAACACATGGCCACTGACCCCACACAGGGCAGCTAGCTGAACACTGCCGTGGAAAAGGCATCACAGACAGGTAACTTATCTGTGAATCACAACATTTACAAATTTTTTGTATCTTTTCCAGCGACACCACCTCATGCTCAGCTGGTAAAATCAGCCCTCACTGGTAATCTAGTCAGTCCCCAGTACACTGAGATACAGTTTCCAAGCAAACGCCAGGAGCTGCAGCCTAAGAGCCACAAGAAGTGCATTGGGAAATTTGGCCTTTAAATTAGTAATTGTCAGGCCCCAGCCTGCCTGCCCTAGTAGAGAAGACACGGGGAGGCTGATTAAGTACCTTTACGCTGGGACTAGAGAGGTGGCATCGTGGGGTTTCACATTTATTCTCTTCCAATGACTCCAAGTCAAAACTGGTCAGCTCACACGTCAGGCGCTGTTTCTGTAACTGCTCTAATGGCAGGCACTGCTTGCAATCCAAAATTCAAGCTGTGCCTTTCCAATCATGCTTTATCTCTATAATCCAGACTCCACATTGCAGTGTATTACAGCACCAATTGAGACATAATTGCGATGAGCAAACTAAAGCATATTTCTTATTTAAAAAAACCCCCACAACAACCCCTCTGCCCCAATTTCTGCTCAGGCATAAGAATGGCACCATTATTGTTTGCTTTGCACTGCATGTTCTTAGACTAGATCAGATCCAATCTACCTCTCAACTGCTTATTAGCAATTCCTTAACTGTGCGACTCCTTGTGTCTCCTTTTGTGCCTTCCCATACAGTTTGAGAAATGCTTTTTAGGGAGGTTTTTTTGAACAATGTGTTAATTAAAACAAATGCTCTGACCCTCTCCCTTTCTTTTTAACTAGCCAATCTCTCTCAATCCCAGCTCTTCTGAGAGATACAGGAAATGCAAGCAAAATGCCATCTGTTGGCAATGAGGTGGGACTAAGCCTTTAACATTGAAACATTAATTTCAGAAAAGCCAAGCAAAAATATTTAATCAACTGACAAGACTGAGTTCTCTAAATCACTGTAGATTTCAGGTCCAGTCCTGCACTTTCTTTCACAGTAGACATATTTCTATTTGATCTGCCATTAACCCATTACTTCTTTTCTAAGAAAGCAAAGAGCTGCCCTTGGGCCTTCCTCCTACCAAACCTGCTGCTCCTTTGGCTTACAAACTGTAACATGGGTCTTTGCTCTCCTTTCTAAAGAGAAATGAAGAGGAAGGCAGAGAAAATAACCTCAAGGTAGATCTTGAGGACTATTTTAGGTCTCAGTCCAGTCAGCTTTCTTTGCACATATCATATAATTTGTCCCTACTGCACATACCCGCCTGAAGGACAGTGCTGCTTTGAGGCAGGAGACAGCCACCCCACAGCCCTGCTGAAGGAGATGCTCTACAGACCGTGATAATGTCAGTCTGGGGGTGACAGGACAGAAATCACTTCATGTCTACTCCAGCCTGCACCTGCTGCCCAACAGAACTGCTGCGTGGCTGCTGAGAGTGGCTGCTGCCTCCACACAGCAAAAAGTAAGAGGAAAAAAAAAAGAAGTTGAGACTATTTTTCTCAAGTCTCACTTTCAAGAAGATAAATTAAATATCGTTAAATATCCTACTAGGTAATCTGATGCCAGATAAACGCAGTGGGCCAGGCCATTTGCTTTTTGCTGCAGGTTATTTTACACCAGTTAACCCACCTATGTCAAGGTTTTTATTTTTCACTCCAAGAAATCCAGCTCTATTCAAGACTTACTACCATTATCTAAAAAGACTACATACTTGGAGCAAAACTGCATGAAATACAAAACCCAGCAGTTTTGTACTCCTCTTGGATCTTCCAGCCTTGTTCCTATGGGAAGTGATCCCAGGCACCGCAGGTGCATCCATCGGCACAGCAAGCAGACAAAGGCAGATGGCCACATGCCAGCAGGGCTGCCTTCTGCAAATTACCAAACAAATTCAATACAACTTGCACAGTAGTATTTTCACAAATATACAGACACCATGCAAGATGCAATCCCTTCTACTCAAATCCACCTCACTTTTAAATACAGTAATTTAGATGGGTGAAAAAACCCCCAGATTTACTGTAAAAATCAGATCGTATCAACAAGCTCCAGGCACCCTATCATTCTAAGATTTGTCCTCTGCAGACACACTTTACCAGTTCATTTTCTCTTTTCTCTTTCTACTAAGTAGCCTTCACTCTACTCTACTCCACTGTCTCCCATATGGTTAACATGAATGTAGCAATTAATATGCAATTAATAAAATGGTGTGATCAACTGCTTTTGTTCACAGCAGCAGCTGGCCTGCATGTTAGAGCGTAATTAAACAAATTAAGACGTACCGCTTTTGTTTGCGGATGGACTGACAGCATCGCTCATGTTTAAATGTCACTAAGCCTACTGGCATTTGGGATTACTTTAAACGTGTCTTTTTTTATTAGCACTACAAGGTATGAATAAACCAGATTTATATGCTACCAGCTCCAATACCAGTGAAGTGCAAGTCTGCTTTACTTCCGAGATGTTTGCACAAGCAAGTAAGAGTGGAGGAGAGAAGTGATGTATTTCAGAGAATGAGCACCTTTGAAGTATCACAGCCCAAAGGATGGAGCATGTGGCTCTGGATGGGCGAAAAAAGCAGACCTGATCTACAACTGTGTCTAAGCAGAGATTTGAAAATCTTGAAAATCAAGCAACACAGGCATTTGTCAATGATGGGTCATTGGATTAGGGCAGAGATACAACAGAGGGCTAAAAATATGCTGTAATCTATCAGACTCTTAATAACCATTTCCTTTAAAGGATGCCCTTTTCTGTGGAGTTTCACATTCTCCTTACCATGTTTCTGCTACAATCTGATCTGATTTTCTTACAGCACTCAAAACCATTTATTGACTTCACAAGCAACTTGCAGTAAGACCTGCAAACCTACTGTACCCAGTATCCATAAATCCCAGAAGCTTTCATAAAATTAAGCTCTGAAGAACCTGCTCAGTATACCATTAACCTCTATCCTCAGCCACAGGCTTTCCAATCTTGCTTGTTTCCCATGTGAATTTGCACTTACATTGCTCTACCTTCTTAACTACAGCAGATGCTCCCTTGCCCCAATCGCAAAAAACACTACACAAAAAATGTCTCTGAACTCTCTATTTTTTCATACTCCTCCAGATACACTTGAGTGGTGTTAATGAGCTCCATACCAAAAGCTCACCAACTCTTCTTTGTACTCCTGAGTACCACACAGGGCTTCTTGTCTGCTCACAGGCAGAGAGGAATGAAATGTCCATCACCAGCACCTCCTTGCAACAGCAATCTCAGGTTCACACCTAACAGTGAGCAGTCAGGCTAGCCAAGTGTTTTCTTTCAGCAAGGAAACTCAGGAAGACCTTCATATTCATGTTAGTGATTCACTTAAGTGTTTTACAACAACCCAACATTAACATCTTTTGACCCATCATATTCCAAGTTCTTCTTCATCCCTCCCTTCATCCACATCACTCTTGCATTTGATCCATGAAAAGGCATATGAGACCGAGTGCTGGACCTCCATGGCCTGTCCAGAAAAGGACAGGCAAGGAGGCTTGTTTTTGACAGAACTTGCAGAGAATGTGCAGCACAGCGAGTAAGAAATGCAATACATATATAGAAACACACACCAGAAGAGCTGTTATTTATCCAAGACCTGAAGTAATTTTGTCCAAATGGAGAAGTTCCCCAGCCTTGCAACATTACCGTGGCTTGTTTTAGCCAAATGAACAAAACCTCCAAGAAAGCTCAGCCACAGGACAAGCAAGACATTAAAAACACACAGAGAAAAGAGGTGAGGGAAAGGGGAATTTCCCCACTTTTAAGACATGCAATAAAAATTATATCAAATTTACTTTTTCTTTTCAAAACAAACCAGCTCCTAGCTTTATCTGGTGCAATCCAATGTGTCAGCTGTTTCGGTATGAGCTGAACGCAGCAGATAAAACTGGGAATGAGGGTGGTCAGTCACTTGCACGAGGCTGTGTAAGTAGCTGTCCCAGCCATTCACCACACAGACTGAGTCCTCTGTCACTTAGGGCACGAAAGGCCACAATGGCTTGCTCAGTGCTCCGCACGGCCCAGAATTTGCAGAGACGGAAAGCAATTCAGCCTTTGTTTCACACTGCTAAATGAGAAAGCAAAGAATGAATCTTCCCACTTTGCAAGGATTCTGGCTGGGTTTTTTTTAGTGTAACATCCTTATACTGGGAAATTTAAATCTCATAGCTATTGGAAGAGAAACCCAGAAAAAAACCATAGCAAACAGTGGATAATAAATTACCCAACTTGGTTCACAACATCTTATTAATTTATAAATAGATTTAGTTATTATTTCAAATTTTATGTTTTTCACAAAACACAAATCACACAGACAGGTCTCAGCTTTACAGATATGAATAAAGAAGAGGAAAGCATTCTTTCATGAGCTAGGTAATGCTCTAACCAGGAGGAGGTGACAGCCTCCCACAGCAGCAGTCACTGCCAGCAGCATCTCACTGCCTCATGTTTCAATTCAGCAGGCATTTAAACCAAACTAAACCAAGCCCCTGACATTTCTGCCAAACCTGCTCAGTGGAGTATCTCAGTTTAACTTTGCTGCAGGACAACCAGTTACCAAACACTCAGCTCCACTGTAGTTTGTCTGTAATTGTGAATGAACATGTGATGGTGACAACCCCGACACCACTGTAATACTGCTTTTCTGGCAGGCTGTTAAAGGATGTACTGGTGCACTCCGGCTGATTTTAATCCTACGTTGTCTATTTGCACTCAATCTGGCAGTAAAGAACAGCAGCAGAACAGCATCACAGATGCTGGAACAAGGCTGAGCTGGTAATGCAGAACTTTCACTTCAAAATATGACTAATTTAACAGTTTTATCAGAATAATGTCTACAGCTTAAAAAACCCTCAAACCCTAAAATGGTAACCTGATTATTGTGGCTGCTACATGACGCAAGTATTTTGATTATTGGTTTTTCGGTAGCAGGAGTGCAAGGACTACTGCTGCAAACTACTGAGATCCCCTCAGTGAGGATGCCCCCCCAGCCCATGAGGAAGTTCCAATAATTTGACTGTATTATGATTTCAAACAACCCTAACACGACTGGGAGCATTTTCTGTGGAGTGTATCAGCACTGTGAAACCTGTCCAAGTGCAGTTCTCATGATGCTGGATAAGGACCCCAAAGGGAGGCCTTTATCAACAGAGATAAAGCCCAGCCAATAATCCCCTGCTGTGCTCTGCAGTTATCACTTGACCTGGTCCCAGAAAGCACTTCCACTCTTGAACGCTTTTGTTCCTTAAAATAAACATTAACAGAGTTTAAAGTGACAGAGTCTCCCTATGTCAAAGAGAAATAGTACCTGTCCCACCCATAACACTTTTAACTGATGGCTTAATTACTCTGCTATTCTTTTGTTTCCATGGACCAGGAAGTTTCTATGGACCGGGAACAAGTAAGAAAGGAGCCAGTGAGGCAGAGCCGGTGTCCCACAATCTACACACTCGTACTGTGGTGGGACACCACCACTGAAGCACTACAGGTTCTCCTGGGTAAAGTCAGGCCAGAAAGCAGGGTGACTGATTTTTGTCACTCACTGTTTCAATGAAAAAGTTTCATTGGAACACCAATGATTTGGAATTCAGAAAAAACAAATAAAATGTATGGGGTCATACCAGGTATCAGTGAAACTCAACATAAGGAATACAGCAATAAACTTGGTCTGAAACATGTGAAAGTTCATTGCCAAGGACCAAAAACTGCATTAAATAGCTTTGTTAGATCACAAGTCAAAGAATTCAATTGCTTACATACATGCTGTACTATCAACGAAATTACACACATGCACACAATTTCCACTTATCTGCTGAAAAGTTTTATCATTTCAATTCAGGTGCATTTTAGAGAGAAGGGGATGCTCTCCCTATGGACAGCACAAAGAGAAAAAGGAGGCAGGCTGCAGTGAGGGAACCGGGATTTCTGAGTACCTTACCCATGCTCCTCAATCCCATTTCCACACTCTGGAGAAGCAGATCCAAACAGAACGGTTGCTCACAATGCTCTGATCAACACCTCCAAAGGCACTACAAGAACCAGCTCTGAAAGTCAGCATCACAGCTTTGTAGGAATGAACTAACCTGTCATCCAGCAAGCGAGACAAATCCCAAAATACACATACACACACCCCAGGCCGTCTTGGGCAAGAAGGGCCATATCCTCCTCCCTAAGAGCATCCCTGGAAGCTGCTTCCTAGTCCCTAACCTCTTCAGGGCTTCCCTAGGTCTGGCAGTGACCATATAGTTTTACATAAAGGAAGAATTTTCATTTTCCCTCTGAATGAACCAGAATTGACCCTGTGCTCAAAAATACAAAAATTCAGCAGAAAATGTGGATTTTTCTTTCCATGCAGCATAAAAAAAATTACTTCCTCTTGCAAAAGGCCTGAAATCATGTAGTAAATCACACTCCTCCTACAGAAGCAGACATCAAATGAAGCTTGCTTAGTAATGAATGGAGAATGTGGTAATTCAGAAAACAAAATACAGGTGATTTTGCTAATCAGTGTTAGCATCATGTGGCAAGATAGAGGTTTTTCAATTCCTGTTAATAACAGGCCATTGTCAGATAGTCAGTGTGAGACTGATGAAGAAAAGAAAAATCAATACAGTTGTAAATATACTCATGTACCTTTTTTTTCCTCCCCAAAAGACCTGGCACAAGATAGCCAGCCAGCTGGCTTTTGCAGGAAAAGCTTTCTTTGTCTTGTGAAATTTCTCCCCCATCACCCTTAAATAGACTTTTCTGAGCAACCATTCCACAAACAGCTGGGTGCCTTTGCTTAGGTGGCCAGAAAAGAAGGGAAGGCAAGCATTAAGGCTAAAAACAAAACAGCTGAACATTACCATTGTCTGTCGTCTTCTCTCCTTATTTCCCATCTGTATTTGCCAGTGAAACTTGAAACTATTCAGATTAAAAAAGGAGAGTCATCACAATTCAGGAATTCTTTCTTCTCACGTTCAGAGGGAAAATAACCTTAGACCAAAGGTTATTCAAAAGCAGGCTGTTTTTTTAAATAAGTACTCATCAACTGCATTAAGCACCTTTTGAGTCTGTTAGACCTTTTTCTTATTTTTCCTAGCCTTTTCATCCACTGATTGTTCCTATGACTTTCAATTAGAGTGCTACGTCAACAGCTCCACTCATCTAAAACAATCATTTTGTTGAAAAGGAGCATTATTGAACTGAAAGCAAGTGCTCAAGACCTCTCAAACACAGACATATCACATGCACAAAACAGTACCATCCTGTATCAACTTATCAGCCCCATCAGATACAATATCTACATACACTATCCTAAAGGGGAAATACATTATTTTTGTAAGAAAATTGTTCCCAGTGCCTTCATCCTCTAAAAGAGAAAAAAGAGTATTTTCCTTGTTTCTGTTTGTTTTATTTATATATTTCCTCAATAATGACAACGCAACACTAAATGACCAAAATAGCTAAGGAACAGGAGCTGATCTTACTTGGCCAAAAGGAGCTGTCGTCTTTGCTCAGAAACTTTTTCTTGAGGCGCCCAGGCAGCTTGGTGTGAGCGTTGCCCATTTTGCTGGAATACAGCGGGATGAGTTCCTCCTCCTCCTCCTCATCGTTGCAGCTGGGCTGCCACTTGCTCCTGCCGAGGCACCCGACCATCGGGTCGGCGGGCAGGCAGTGCACATAGGCGATCATTGTGAGATGCTGCTCTCAAGGATGTCCCTGCTGTCCCCAATGGCTAGTTCCGAGCAGAAGGGAGTGGCCTGCTTATAACCCTTGAGCGGACGCATTCAAAAGGCTGTGCAGGAAAAGATTTTCTCCTCCTTTGCACTTAGGCAGGCTAAGCTATTTAGATAGCCCGAAAACTGTTTGGAATAGGATTCTGTAAGTCCTTGAAAAGGAAGGAAAACAACAACAACAAGAAAATCAAGCACCTGGATAAGCAGCCCACTGTAGCTACTGGCTGCCCCGTTCCTGCCCTCCTCCCGGCCGCGGCTCACAGCCACAAGCAAGAAAATAGAGGCTGCAGAGAGCAGGGAAACCCAGTCACCTGCCACAGACCTTGGCCTACTCCCTTTCTGCTTCCCCTCCAGTCTGTGGCTTCTCTTAAGCCTTATCCCCGATTATTCACCACTCTCTGAACAACAGGTACTACAGCCACACACAGATGGCCAAATCCAAGAAGCTTATTTAAAGCTAAGTTACTATAATTGCCGTGACACCGGCAGCTACAGAACTGTAACTGGGCAGGAACCTGCCAAGAAGAACATATACCTTCTTCTAGAATGCAAAAGCAGGAAAAAACATACAGACTAAAGAAAAAAGAGCCAAGTGTTGTGATTTCAGTATTTGGATTTTATTAAAGAAGCTCCCTTTCAAAGTTAGAACCATAATGTTTGATACCAAAAGAAGACGGTATCTTCTACGTTAGACTACAACTGGACTGATGCTGAACACTAAGCATAAGCAGTTACCATTCTGCCTGCAGTACTACATAAATACATACATCCTCACAAGGCCTCTAAAGAGTAGCTATTATTCCTATTTAAAGATGAAGACATAGTCTCAAAGGGATTTAGTAACCTGCCTACACAGTGGAAAAGCCAGGATTAAAGTGGAGGTATTCTCAGTTCTTCAGCCTCATCCACAAGTCACTAGTCCATGGCACCTCTCCCTAATACTGCACTACTAAGCAAGTTTCCATGCTGCAAACAGTGTCAACCCTAATCTCCCATACTGTTCTTCTCTGGGATTCAGGGAAGTGCCCTTTCTAGGCTTTTGAATTGGCTGTAACAGTACAGTCAGACTGGAAAATGTCACATGAAGAGAGCGCACTGCATGAACTGCTGTCTTCATCAATTTTTAAAGGTTTATGTTGTTTGAAAGATTACATAGGAGAATATTTGTTTTTAAAAAGGAGAAGATATCAAAACCCTGAGTAAAGTACAACAAAGAACAATTCTTAGTCTGCTTTCTTAACTGTTCTTTATAAATGCTTTGGTTGCAGCCCATATCATTCATGGAAGTGGCTGCTCTATATATAGGAGCACAACACCAAAAAATAAGTATTTAAACATATCAAAAAAGGCTTTGTGTGCTGTTTGCTTGAGAGCTACAATAAACTTTCGGTCAGGAAGAAAAAACAAACCAAGCCCACTGTTTAACACCACCACCACAGATGCACTTCTCCTCTTTCCCCTGACACACACACACGTATCTCCTGCTGCCTCGGCGCTGCTGCCGCCTGCGCTGGCAGCCGCAGCCTGGGAGCAGGCTGTACACACCAGCTGCCCACAGGCACTGCACCAGCGTGGCATCAGCCTCCAGACACACAAAACACAGAGCATCATCCAGCATAAACTGTCTGCAACGCTGACTCAACGGTGCTGGCAAAGCAGAGAAAGTTTAGGAAAAACTGGCTTGTTTGGTGGGGGGAGGTTGTTTGTTTGGGTTTTTTCGTTTAACATCCTGTTACTTCGCACAGCAGTCTGAGCAAATAATTTTCACTATAAAGCCTTTCATACACGTCTCACATGACTGAATCTCAGCAAACTTGCAAATAGATGAAAACAGGTCTTATAACGAACTGTGCCAGATACCTTCAATAAATAGGGATGAAACAAGCCCTGCCTGCAATTTTACGTTTTTTGACAACAATTTCAAGTATCTGCAAAAATATGGATAGAAAGGGGAAAATATGCCAACAGCAAGGGCAATAGCTGTTGCTAGCTACAAACACTGGCTTGTCCGTATAGATAGCAGAAACTCACTGGCAATCATTGAACGCTGGCAAACAGGCCTTTGAGGCAAATACAAATTTACAAAGCCAAGTACATTTACTCATCAGACTATGAGAAAGACAAACTGTGATTAACATTAGCAGAGCTCAATTCACTCATCAACCACGCTGATACTCTTGTGTCTGCCAGAATAAATGAATGTCTAGACAGTCCTCCTGGGTGGAATGAAATCCCAAGAGCGCTGTCAGTGAACTGGTTCATAAGGAGGCCCTGTTTCCGCCTCCCTAATGGGACAGTACCTCTGCAACCAACTTGTCTAGCCACCATGCCTGCTGTCTCACCCCTTCAATCCCCTGTGATTATCAGGGTCCTGGGAAGAGTCACTGCCATAGATGTGATGCACAGAACTTCAGAGCATCACCAGCCTATTGATAAAAGTGTACACCGGAACTTGCATTTATTTTTCCTGCAGACAGGAACAGTATCTTTTATTACATAAGAATACAGGTGGGTTTTGGTTTTTTTTTTTTTGTTGTTGGTTTTTTGGTTGTTTTGTTGTTGGATTTTTTTTGTTTGGTTTGGTTTTGGTTTTGTTTATTTTAACAACTCAAAATCACACTATCAAATTACATTTTCTAAAGGATACTGGCTGATGTTTGCATGTAGTCTTTCTATCTCTACACAATCATGTTATCGGACATAAAAGTTCAGTGTTGATCTACACACCAAGCCAGTATTATTAGGTAACACGCAGTACAAACACAGGAGCAAGAAGACAGGGGACACCCACAATTCAGTGTTCAGCAGACTCCCGTGGTCCCAAACACTTATCAAGATGACACAGGATAACACGGTCCCCATGACATTTACCATGCACTTCTCTAGAGTACAGACATACTCAATTATCCATGTTTCCAATGCATGCTCACGAAGTAAGGCTGATGCACAATAATGGGATCATGGCTGAAATCCAGTATAACAAGTATATTTACCATATGGTAGGCATTAATGTCCCCACAAGTTTTTTACTTGAAGAATAAATCTGTTCTTTCCTGAAGCTGGAAGACCTTGGTAACATAAATGATAAATGATTTGGTGATGGTTATGGTCTCCGCTATTAGCAAATGTAAAACCATAAAAAGCTGCCAAGATGTACCATTATCATGTGAGAAAGACACTGTGTACATTGCCTCTTCATCTCCCCCCAAAAATCCTACTAAAAAACCCCAATTTCTTTATGCTATGTTTACATGGAGCAAGAACCTCTCTAAGTTCGATAAACTCAAAATTGTATCACAAAACTTTTGATTAATCTTCACTTATTCTACTGCAGCTGTAGCACACCTTTATTTTTTCAAATACACAAAAGTGAGGCTGTTCATTTTCTCAGCCTTGAGCTATCATTTATATAAAGATTTCCCAAAAGTAACATTTTATTTCCTTTATTATTCTTTTTCATGCCTTTTAAAAATTGAACTACTATTAATGCTAGTATGAATGCTCTGAGCAGGCTGTTACACATGCATATTAATCTTTATCAGCATATTTCATTTTTGCTAAACCAATTCCTTACACTCAGGGTCTATTAGAGAGAGCCTGAATAGTTAGGAATCATTACAGAAAATGCAATCAATATTGCATCATATTGGAAATGTTTGGTTAAACAAAAAAGATCATTAAGAGTTTGACAGACTCACAAAACTGTGACTAACTCAGGGATTACAAGAAACAAAATTATAAAGAAAAAACCACCAAAGAAAACATTATCCCTTTTATTAGACAAGCATATATGGTCCTCAGCTCTGAGAACAGCAATGATACTGATGAATATTACACATAGGAGTTTTTAAAATATATAGGATACATCTATTGGGAACTCAGGGAATATGGAATCACAAAGGATTGTCATGTCAGCCCTACTCCAACCCTAAGATAATATTTGTAAATATGCTACATAAGGAATTACCTCATCAGTCTTTATGTACGATTTGTAGATCCTCTGGATAGAAGGTAATATGCACTGTGTCATGAAGTAACAGCAATTTTATGGACACCTTGCACAACAAAACCATCAAATGAACTAATTCCCAGCAGCCAAACTGGAGATTAAAGATAGCTCACAGAAATCCATGGGGATAAACTTTGCCCTAATTAGACATGGATTCTACTTTTAGCAGTGATGAATTGATGTGTTCGGGGCTTTTTGGATGAGCAGCTGGAGCTTTTCAATTGTACTTAAATAGTTATTTTTACAACAAACAGGGAAAAAAATTTATATATTAATCATGTTTCATTGGACCATGTATCATTAACTAAGCCTCAAAATAACACTCTCAAAGAGAAGTATCCTCCTTTTACAGATGGACAACTCAAGACACAGCAAGAATCAGGAGATGTCCATCATGGTGGAGCACCCCAGCATCCTTTGGTGGACATGGCCAGATTGGACATGGGATGTCCTGCTCTCCTGGCCTGTGCATGTACTTTCCTCTTTCCTGTACATATAGTGTGTGTGGAGTCTTAACTCATATTCCTTAAACACAAATACAGCAGACAAAAGCTAAAGAATTTCAAAACCAAGGGGAAAACACCCCCACCTTGAGGTATTGTAAATCTGCTTTTTAACTGAATATGAATCTCTCAAACAGGAAGCGAGCAGGAGGTATCAGCTTTACAGTGTTAAAGCAAGCCCAGCATCTGAGGAGCTTGTACAATACCAAAAGACATCAGGGTGCAAGGGAGATGAAATGGACCCACGGTGGCAGAGATGCACTCAAAGCTTTGCAATGTTCCAAAAAGCTCTCTCCATTTGGCCATATTCACATTCTCCATCATTAGCTCTAGTCCCCTACTACTTTCATGGATGTATTTTTATCATATGCTTGTGATCATGCAGCATCTACGAGCTTTTAGCTCTTTGTTTTCTTAAAAGGATGTAAGCAGTAAGTCATGTGCAGCTAAAAGAGCTTGACTGGCATGGTAGCTAAAAGCAGTCCTAACAAGCAAATATGCTCTGTAAAAAGCTACAGCAGGTGTCACTGGCAACTGTGTACCCAACAAACTGTAGGCAAATCCCTGAATGATGGGGCATTTGGCTAGCTTAATTCCTGGTACCCACATAGCCAAATTCAAGGTGTCATCCATAGGCAACCTCAGCCCTCTGCAAGGACACCAAATGTGCAAACAATTGTACAGAAGGCACCTGTAAAACACAACAAAAACCAGCAACAATAAAACCAAACATAATGTACAACGATCATTAGGACTCTGTGTGCATTTTCTCTGCTGCACCAACTCTGAATATTACCCTCTTTCACAGCTTAATTTAATTTTTCCTTTGCTGTTACATAATAGCCCTCTGCAATCATTTTAATTCAATAAGTATTTTGATATATATCACATAAGACACTAGAAAAGAAAAACATACTTTGTATTGCATTACTGGCAGTCCTAAAATATTTTAAAATACACTTCTGTGTTCTAATTATTCATCTCTACTTTCAATTAGAAAGCCTTCTTAAGAGCAACAAGCAGTATTGTATGTTTGATATTAACTCTTGATCACTGCTTTGCAATATTTAAATGAGAAAGTATTTAAAGCCAGCTGTATATGCAGCAGGTAACTCAGAAAAGCCTTCCTATGCCTTTCTGGTTTAGTTCTCCTGCCATACAAAAAGAAAGATAAAGTACTTGGCTGTCTGTGAACTGGACCACCTTTGGGAAGGGGATGACACATGTTTGGGACAGAATATAGGGCTGTTAGTGAAACAGAAGCAATTAGATATTACTACTGATAGTTGAAACAAGCTATTCTTGCTGCCTTGTCTAGCATTTGAGTCCCACACACCTCTGATCCTTCTGAAAACACAGAGCAAAAGATGATGCTGCCAGAAGCCAGGGGAGAAGGCAGTTTCCAGTCTGGGGCCACAATGGATGGCAGTGTCGGCAACGCTGGTACACCCACACACTCTGAGAGCAAAGCAGTCACATTGTACCAGCTTATTTTACAGTTCATATTAAATGGCAATGCAGACAGGGTTGGGTAGGATTACCCGGTTCAGGTCTGCTCATTAAACTTATTACCATGGTAACAGGAAGAGAAAGAAGTCATCTCCCCACTCCTATTATCTCGCACAATTCTTTTTAATGGATTTAAAAGCCCAAAGAGGGAAGCACCCTCCTGATACAGAGCACCAGCGACCTCTCTGCCACCCGCACAGCTCCCTGGAAGAGTTCACACACAGTGGGGTTTTCAAATCAAAAACCAAAGCAACCTACACTACTTGATAAAAGCCACTGTTAGAAAGCAGCCTTCAGTCAGAAGGCTGCAGCCTCCTCGCCCTCCTCCTTCTGGAGGAAATGGTCTGACGGCGTTGCCTTCTGTTCACGTACACCATCACCACTGTCAAAAATGCAGTGCCACCTCCTGGACACGCATGTTCCAAGGAAGGTCTGCTTTGGCCAGGTGTGCCATGGAGAGTCAAGAAGGCTTTCAATATTAAAACAACAAAAATGGTAAAACGGATGCAAATCTGTATTGAGGTAATTCATTATTTTTAGTGAGTCCTTCTAAAACATTTTGGTTTTCCATGGTCAGTGTTTCAGTAAGTACCCCATAAAGAACTGCTTTTAAGCTCTGTGAAAGATGAGGGAAAGGCTATGGATGTTGCCTACTTGGACTTTAGTAAAGCCTTTGCGAATTTCCCACAGCACCCTCCTGGAGAAATTGGCAGCCCATAACTTGGCTGGGTGCAGAGCTGGCTGGGTAGAAACCTGGCTGGATGGCTGGGCCCAGAGAGTGGTGGTGAATGGAGTTACATCCAGCTGGCAGCTGGCTGCTAGCAGTGCTCCCCAGGGATCAGTGTTAGGGCCAGTCCTGTTTAATATCTTTATCAATGATCCAGGGGATCAAGAGCACCCTCAGCCAGTTTGCAGAGACCAAGCTGGGCGGGACTGCTGATGTGCCGGAGGGCAGGAAGGCTCTTAAAGAGGGATCAGTGGTACAAGGACAACTGTGAGGTTCAGCAACGCCAAGTGCTAGGTCTTGTCGTTGGGTCACAACAACCCCATACAGCAGGGGAAAGACCAGCTGGAAAGCCACCTGGCAAAGAAGGACCTGGAAGTGCTGCTGGTCAGCAGTGTCTGAACATGATCCAGGCGTGTCATGGGTGGTCAAGACAGCCAGTGGCAACCTCACCTGTAATAAGGCATAGTGTGGCCAGCAGGTCCAGGGCAGTGACTGTCCCCCTGTACTCAGCACTGATGAGGTCACACCTCAAGTCCTCAGTACAGTGAAGTCATTGAGGTGCTGGAGCATGTCCAGAGAAGGACAACAAAGCTGGTGAACAGTCTGGAGCACAAGTCATGAGGAGTGGCTGAGGGAGTTGGAGGTGTTTAGCCTGGAGAAAAGGAGGCTCAGGGGAGAACTTACTGGTCTCTGGAGCTCCCTGAAAGCAGGGGGTAGCCAGGTGGGGGTTGACCTCTTCTCCCAGGCAACAAGTGACAGGACAAGAGGAAATGCCCTCAAGTTGCACCAGGGGACGTTTAGATTGGATATTAGGAAAAATTTCTTCTCTGAAAAGGTTGTGAAACATTGGAACATGCTGTCAAGGGAAGTGGTTGAGTCCTGATCACTGAAAGTATTTAAAGACCTGTGGCATTTGGGGACATGGTTCAGTGATGGACTTAGCATTTGGCAGTGCTAGGTTAACACTGGACTGAATTATTTTAGCAGTCCTTCCCAATCTAAATGATTCTATGAATCTAGGCAAGGAAAAAAGCAAAACTCAGTTTATTAATTGAGTGGTGCTTCAATATATAGTAAAAAAAAAAAAATCTCAGGATGTCAAAAGATGAGCTGATCTTTTGCTCATCCATTTTACATAGAAACTGGTAGGTAATACTCAGCCTTACAAGGACAGGATTTTCCATTCTGTAGGGCACAACATTCAACACTGAAGAGTATCATTCAGCTCTGCTGAGCAGAGCATTCATTCACTGTTTTTCAGACTACAGAGCAGCAGCAATTACATTAGGCACACTACAACAGAGTGCAACAATATTAAAACATCAGTGAAGGAGTAAGAATGGTAAACCTAATTGTCCAAAGTTTAGAAATTAAATAGTCATTTTTTTCAGTTTTCAGCCTGAAGGAGTGTTCCTGCCTATCACTGCACATTTCAGCCACGCGTTAGTTCCACCCAGAGATGCTCTTACATCCCATGCCACCGGTCTGCACTGCAGGCACAAAGATGTTACGCCTACTCCACACTACAGATCCCTCTCCTGTCATGGTAACTTGCCAATGTAGACATAGCTTCTCATAATCACTGCATATGCTCAAGATAAAATAGTTCTATTATTTTTAAAAGCACAACCAACAACAAAAAAAATAACCTTCTCACATGCTTCTGTCAGCACCCTAAGGAATGGTCATAACTCAGCAAAGATAATTATTACATTAAAAGAACTAAAACAAAACTTTATATCAAATATAATCCCATTAACCTGGAATGGTTCAGTAGTAAATTTTTAATCTGAAGTGTCACATTTACTTGAAAATCGTATCTAAGCAAGATAACAGTTAGCACTAGCTTCTTATGAACTGTGACTAAATACAGCCCACCTACTTTCCAACAGGTCACATAAAGGTTTTCTAAAAAGAGTAAGTAAACTCTTGGGTTTACAGATCAGGGTAGAGGAATGCATCAAATTCCACTAGAAAGAATAATGACAAAAATATGCACCCCTTGCCAAAGAAAAGATTAAGCTAACAAGGAGAGGTACAAATTAGCAGTATTTCAATCCAAAACCAAGCCGCACCCTAAGAAGAGCATTCTTGTCAAGTCCCAGTCAATAATACATCTGTATGATGTGTGAACTTTTTACTATCGGTTACACAGTCTTGATGTTTTTTACAGAAAATTCATATGGACTTGTCATTTTTGTGTCTTTAACAACAAACTTGCTGGACTGCTTTATCTTGAAGAATATGAAGTTACCAAGCCAATGTCAACTGTTCTTACAACAACTGATTTTTCAACAAAATGACTGAATGCAGATGCTACTGCTATGCGCCCACCAGGCCATTCTTTCTTGCATGTGGAGTTGCTGCTCTGTTAAAAAAAAAGTCAAATGGTTGAGCTTTACAAAATGGACTGTAAAGAGCAACAGTACAAGCCCACAAATTAATAGACTCGCTTGTCTAAGAGTTTCAGTCTGTTTACTGGCAAAAAAAATTAAATTAATCCTGAATTTCCAAGGAATATTCTTGAAAATAAGTCTCCCTTCTGATTATCCTCCCTATTTGCCAACTTTGTGTTAGAAGGGATCTTCTCTGCAACAACTCTGACTGAGCAATGCAATATGCCTTGGTTACGACAAGGCCCATATCGAAGCCCCAAACTAAGACATGAAAAATTTATGTAATTCTTCAAGTCTATACTTCAGTTAATTTCAGAATTATGTATTCCTAAAATTCCGTATTTTGACAGAATACAGGTCACTGAATCAAGGTAAATTTGAAGTTGAACAGATTATAAACCTTTTTGTTCTTAAAAAGAGTCACTCAGCCTTTATATGTATTATGCATTAGACTATTTTTTTTAAAATGAGAGTAAAGTCACACAACTTAGCATGATAATTCAAGAACAGGTTTAAAAATTTTAGCAGAAAAGTAAAATTGTTTTTAGGTGACTTGAAAATGATCCTTTAATATGAGAAGCAATAAGATGAGAGCAACCTCTACATGGGAGAACAACATGAGAAACCCTTCAAGATCTTCAGAGTGGAGCTACAAGCTGTGTGACCTGACAGAGTGAGATGTCTCTCACCACAGCAATCTCCTGGACCACTGCCCTAACCAGCAATACTGCTCCAGAGCATGAACTGACTCATGACAATAAACACAGATGCACTGAAGATTGAGGAAAAAAAAGGCTTTGAAAAGAATCAAAAACTGTCTTGCAAATATCCATTATACAGGAAACACAGCTTTGCATTTTCTTCTCTTCTAATTTGTCCGCCACATTTACACCAGCACTCTTCCTGTAAAAAGAGAAGTTAACACTAACCCTTGCTCCCATCTTCTGTTTTCCAGCATGGTTTGCATGAGGAAGGGCACCTCTCCAGAAGGTGCTGCACAAACCATGGCTCCTGGTTGCTCACAACTACAAAAACCTCCTTGTGATCTCGGATTAATCTGAGGTATGAAACTAGGACAACAAAACCTGAATGACTGAAGAAGCATCCACTTGTGCATTCAGATGGTGGAAAGATTTTCTCCTATTTTAACACAAGCTTCCCTGCAAATTGAGCCTTCAGGCAAGAGTTGGCAACTTGTTGGCCTTAATGAAGGGAGGAAAAATCTGGGTTTTCCTCATTATTTAAGCATCATGCTTCTTTATCCCACATAAGCACGTTAAAGATGCGGCAATTCTCTCAAGGCTAAAAGTCACACAAAATAATCCAAGACTTCCTGACTGAGATGCAGAGATGCAGACAGAAAACACATTACTCTACTGAAAAGCAGGATCTGACGATGCTGGAGATGCCTCTTCTTGAGCACCACAGGTATTAGTCCTTAACTATGGGATGTGGCTAAAATTCCTGACTTGTATTTCTCTTTCAGCACTATTGATGGGTTTCAATTGAAGTGGAGATGGATTAAGAGTCAGAAAGAGAAAGGGGCCAGGTTGCAGAGAGCAGATTTTCAATGCGTCTCTGGATTTAAAGGTTTCACAGGCCAAGAAAGACCTTATAAACAAGCAGCCTGAAGGGAGAAACAGCAGTATCTCACTATATACATAAAAACATTGTGTCACGGGAAAAGAGCAAGACAAAACTGAAAGGTGTCAGCAAGGTCTAGAGACTTTGAAAGTCGGAGATCTGTAAGATAAAACTTCTAAGGAGAGTGCAGCACACCTGGCACTAGAAAAGAACAGGAAAAGTCCAGCAATCCCGACCAGGCTGAGCTTTTGGGGAACTTTCTGCCTCAGCAGTACCTGTTGCTGAGTCTAAAAGAAAGAATGGGGTGAGCAGGGCACATCTATGAGATGGTTTGATGCCATGAGAACCTGCAGCACACCCTGCCCCTCATCCAGCCTTTTCCTATAGCCAGACTCCAGTGAAGCAGAACAAAAGGAAACTTCAGAAGATGCAATTACATATTTAAAGGGGTAATTCTTCCTAGTCTTCACAGGAGCACCAACAGAAGCACTTAAACATGGGACAACTACAACGTATGTGAAGTGCAAATGCAATCCTGTCCCCAAGTTTCCATGTAGCCCACTGTCACAAACTTCCCTTATCAGCTCCAGAAACTGACTTTAAAACTCTCCACAACCTTATCGAGAACCATCTTAAAAACATTCTTTGTCCACATTATCCTGTTTAGATGTCTATTTCACAACTTCCCTCCTCAGATGGTTTGGAACCTTTAATGTCTGACTTCAATTAATTCAGAACACAGTCATAACCATTTATCTTGTGCCAATACTCTCCTTGGACTTCAACAGGTTTCCTCCCTCCTTGTGGTATTTACCTCCCAAGCTACCAGCTAGACTAAATAAGCTATGCTTTTATAATCCTTCTGCATATGACCAGCAATTAAGTTTAAAATATTTTAAAGTCAAAAAGTTATACAAGAACTTCAAATGCCAAAAACATGTTCTGAATTTTTTAAAATATAGCTAGAAAAAAGTGGGATGCTCTGGATGACTGGGATAGTATTAGAAAGAGATGCCTGAGGTAATTATAGACTGTTTTGCCAGCCATTAACCACAGGCAAGATCACAGCTGTGACAGGACTCTGAATAAAAGAATTAACAAAATTTCCATTTCTTAATACCAGGCAAAGTGCTTTCACAGGGAACAGGTCTCCCATTTGACAAAGGTTTATGGCATTTTCCTGGAAGTAACAGCAGCCTTCTGCAAAAATGCTGTTGGGGGGATGGGGCTAGGGGAGAAAGCCAATGTAGAAAAATGACAAGCATAGAGAATACCAATCTGGTAACACAATACTTACACAATGTGCAATCATTACTATGCTTAAAGCACTGAAAAATTCATGAAGATATTAATAGATTTCGAGTATGTGTATGCTGTCTCAAAGACCACTTCAACATAGAATTCTTTCAGTGCTTATGAATCCAATCAGCTGTGCATGCTACTTTTACATCTAGTTTAACATTCTCTAGCCTGCACACATTTTACTGTTTAAGTGCTGGCTTCTTGCTGCAATTTGACAGAAATTCACTGCTCTCTACTATTGCTGTGCACAGTGATGGCCAAATTCATTGTACTGCAGCCCTCCAGGCAATGGAGGGGGTTAACAGATACTGCTTAAAAGCAAACATTAGCAGGTCAAGGAAAACAGCAGATGATCTTTCTGCCTATGATTCATTTACCAACAGGCCCTCCTCAGGACTGCAGTACTGTGTGAATTGTGCAAATGGCTCCTGTTGCAGCCTGCAATAAAGACCCAGATGTGGAGCAGAAAGGCAGTGTGCATTACATGCCCGCGTGAAAGAAAAGCTGTGTCTTAATTATACAGTTGTGACAGTAGTCAATTTCCGTAGTCCTAAGAATAATACCACCTGAGTCAACAAACGGACAACAGACAACAAGTATTTTTGTCTGTGTTTATACTGTGCAGTGTTTGAAAAGCACAAGCTGAATTCAGGTCCTGAGGGCTGGGCACAGACAGCAGGCTGCCCTGACTCCACATTGCCAATCACCTAAAGATTTACTGATGGAGAGTTTTAATACTAACTGCTTTCGTAGCTGAATCTATCTGGCTTGTGTTGTCACCATACCACTTCAGGCTGAAAGCCCATGTGCCCTGGGAAAGGCTGCTGTACCTGCCAGAAGATTTTTATCTAATGCCTGAATATGTTCACCCTGCTTCACCCACTGCCACTGACCTTCTTAAAAAATTTAACGGAAAAAATAGGCACCCACACCCTGTTCTATGACCAAAAAAAAGCAAAGCAAAACCACAGCAAACAATGGGCATTCATTCTGCAGGTTCTGTACCCGTGCCATTTGGTGGTCTCCTCAGAGGCAGTCAAATGAAACAGCTCCAAGGAGTGGAACAACATACTTCCACAATGTGGTGATTAAATGTATTTACAGGACAGGCAACCTCTGAATTGCAGAAGCAAGAGCTGGGGCACTCCACTCTCCCCCAGTGGGTCAGCATGGCACAAATACTCCCTGGGGTTTCCATCTCTGCTACTAACAGAGCCAAGAAACAAGCAGGGTAGGCACCACAGGCACGGCTGCAGCTCTGCCACCTGGGCATTCCACTACCTTTGAAAATTCACTTTGTTTTTACAAATGCTGCCCTCTTCCAATGCATTTAGATTGTAAATTAATCCAAGCACAAAGAGTGTTTTGTTGATGTTCAAGTACATTAGACAATAGGACTGTAGCCATCGGTGAAGGAATTGAATGATACTTAAAAGCAGAAATATATATTCGGTATTTCTGAGCATGAACTAACTTGAGCAAGAAAGTTATTATCCAGACCTATAATCTTCCTTCTGTTGTGCTCAAATTCATTCTATACTTCCAGGCACAGTTAGAAGCCACTCCCGTTCACTGACACCTGACAGAGAAAGGCTGGTCCTATATCAGATGCTGTTATCCACACTCAGCCATAGACATATCCTTCCCCATTCCTCTCCTTCCTTCAGTGTGAATTAATAAAGCTGTCATTTAATGAACAAAACCTTCAAACTTTATGCAGTCTTAAACAGTAAAATCTTGCTAGCAGCTAAGTAGAAACTGATTTTTTTCCCCCACAGCATGAGAACACAACATGTCTGACAGAGCTCTTGGTGGTGGTGCTGACAGAGCCATCCTGGCATATCCAAGGTTTACATAGGTATAACTGAGAACTGAGAAATAGGGGGGGGGGGTTTAGCTTATAGTCATATACTTAAATGTCAATCTGTACTTATTCTGTGTTTGTTCAAACTGCTTTTATCCATCAAAGAACTGCAGATAGTAAGTGTCCTTGAAGTTACTCACCCTAATAAAATAATGCATATGATATAAAAACAACTACAAAAAGAATAGATCCCATTGTGATTATGCATAACTGAAACAGAAATTAAAAAATGGAAATGAATACAGAGGAAGAAACGCCACAAGATCAATCCAGGCTTAAACTAAACTCATTTAATTCTGCCAGGAATCTTCACTTTGATATATTCCTTCACTTAAGATTATTCTAAGTCCCCTTCCTCATTTTGGCCTGGTGTTATACACACAAAAAAATAAAACTTTAAACAGAAAACAAGAAGAAAGCAACTAGTACAAATTTTTTCTTGTCCAGTTCAACTTGGAAAACACATTTATTTAAAGACAGAGAAAATCTGTTTCTGATTTCAAACACTGGATATTTCACAAGAAAATTGCCAAGAAAGGAATCCAAGGAATGTCCTTACATACACACAACACATGAGACAACTGGTGAGCAGCCCTGTGATCTTTTACAAAAAAAAAAAAAAAAAAAAAAAAAANAAAAAAATCCGCATTTCTAGCATGGAACTCTTCTCCAGAGAGCAAGCAACACATGCCTGGGATTTTTCATGGATAGCTTCTATCATAACTTCTTGCTATTATTAGTATGAAAGACTTCCCTCCCAAATGCACAGCTGTAAGACAAGCAAGGATGGAAAATACTGCCCAAGTGCAGGCAAAGCAGTAAGCACACATGCCTACTTTACAGCATTTCTTGGCACTATTCCTTCTGACTCTACAAAAGCTATGAAGGAAAGAGAAACTCCAGGCAAGTATCACAGAAACATGAGCTCTTTTTTCACCACATGCCAATGAACAGCTCATGATGTTTCTAGGAATTAATTCTTTACCAGGGAAGTTTATTTAAATATTCCATCTGTACTCCTTCAGTCCCAAAGATCAATAACTAGCACCCAGATTGCCTCAGATGCAGGTGGCCAACTTAGCTCAAACTCCAGTGTATGTTTCAGGAGATGGGGGCACCGAAGGCTGTGCTGAAGAGCAGAGAGCTGCACACACACTGGTGCCGTGTGAGAGCCAGCCCGGGTCAGCCGGCGAGCAGGAGACACTGGGTCACCTGCCACGCGCGGAGAGAGACACCCAGCTCTGAGCACCTCTTTTCCCCTGCAAAAGGGAAAGAATTAGAGGCAGCAGACCTCTAGAGCTCATGGAGGCCGAGTTTTAGAGTGGGGGGATTTCACACCCATCCCACGCACACCCATGCCCACAGACTGCACTGACTCAGACCTGGGAGTGCGCTTGACACAATCAGACAACACTGGGAGCTGGCAGCCAGGACAGCACCTGAACACCACCACTGCTTCTCCCTGAGCCCTCAGAGCCCAAACAAGCCAGCAGCACCTGAAAAGCAGATGTGCCCCGCTGTTTAAAAGACCTTCTCCCTACACAGGCTACCATCGAGCCAGTGAAAAGGACGGGTGTGTCACAACATTTCTCCTTTGCGTGCTGAGGTTATCAGTAGAACACTCCAGCTGATTTTTTTCAGGATCATGATTTTCAGTGCATAATAATGCAATACACACTAGCTGCTGCTCCTGAAAGGAAGGAGAAGTCCACTCCAAGCTATCAAAATAGAGCAAAGCACAGTGACAGGTTGCACGCAAAGAGACAAGAATCAACACACGCCAAAACAGACTGCTATGCAGCACAGCTAACCAGTACCTTCAGTGCTTTTAAGAGAGGTCCTTAGATGGGCTTTTGTATCTTGGAACTAGCAACTTATTCACAAATAAAAAACTGAAAATGTTGAAAAGTCTTTTCCTATGCATTCAACTTAGGATTTAAAAGAAAAAAGCTAGAGCAATTCAATTTAATTACACAAGGCAAAAATATTTTGCTTCTGTACAAGCTCATTTGCTGCACATAGGACAGTCTCTGAAAACTTCACTCCTTGGTTCATTTTCAGCCAGGTGATCCAGATTACAGGAGTCTCAGTCTTTTTAGCTGCCTCAACAGGCTTGAAAACCTTTCAACCCTCTTCATTTAAACAGTTTCTGTCCTGTAACATTAATGCTGCAGCGGAAGTTTCATCTTTTACTGCTTTGTAATTCCAGTGATCTGCTGAATTGTTGTGAATTAAAAACCTCTTGTTGGGAGTAAACTGTGCAGGTTTTTTGTACACAGGAACGATTTCATTTAAGATAAACCACTGCATAGCAAATTGTGTTGTGCAATTCGTTAAGGTTTTCTCTAGGAACACTGGATCACTACTATGAAATTTGCAGGAAAGGAACTATTTTTATTGTCTTTTTTAATTTACGGTTGTACCAAAATCCTTTAGTGGGAACTTTGCATAAATAGAAGCTAATAGTAGAATAAAAGTAGTCAATGGTTTATAGAATCACAGAACCATTTAGTTTGGAAAAGACCTCTCAGATCATGGAATCCAACTATTAACTCAGCACTGCCAAGTCCACCACTAAACCATGTCCCTAACTAGCTTAGAAAAACACTCTGAGCAAGCACTGATAAGCACTTAAGTAATTAACGTAATTGTTATTCTTTCCCAGGGAAATTGGTTTTTCATAGAAACTCCTAGACCCTTCCTTACAACGGCTCTCCGGTGTCAGCTTTCACCTTACTTCAGTAAGAAAAGTAGCAGTAATATCCATTTTTAATAAAAATAGGAATATGGACGTGAAACAAAACCAGTAAGCTTTTCCTAGTCTTTTAGTTTCAGAAGCACGTGCTTAAGAAGTTCAATTAAAAAGGTAAAATAAGACTATCTCACTGGACGTAAAAACTCTTGTTGTTCCGACGGTGTGCACCATCTCTGAATGAGAGGAAGCATCACCCAGCAGAGCAGTGGAGTTTCTATCAAGCACCTGCAATAACACAGCACGACCAACTACCTCTCTGCTCTCCTCCGGATGCTCCATGACATCTCGCCCGTACGGGGGAAAAACCAAATGAAGGCAAATCCGCCTCTGGTGCTGTGTCGCCAGGAGCGACGCTCCCCACGCGAAGCCTTGCGGCGGTTCCCGCGCCGGCCGCGCTCCTGCCCTCACACCGCGCCAGCCTTTTGTCTGCCGGGCAGCGCGGCACCTTCCCGCAGGATCGGGACAACAAAAGGAGCCACAAAGCCCCGCGCTGTCCCCCAGGCCGAGCGGCCCCGCTGGGCACGCCGGCGGCCGCTCTCCTCCCGGCCTCCCCGCAGCAGCCTCACCTTTCAGGCAGAACATCCTGCGGCCCGGCGGGCAGCGGCGAGGCGGCGCCCGGCCTCCCTCCCTCCCTCCTCCCGCACCGCCCGCCGGCCCGCGGGAAACGCGGGCGAACCAGCGCGGCCACTCACGGGACGGGCCGCAGGCCCTGGGGAGGGTCAGTCCACATCATCTGTCAGCATTTGTCACTGCCCTCCTGCAGCTCGTGGGCATCCAGGGGTCAGCGCTAGGGAAGGAAGTCACTGTAATCCAGCTCGCCTGCTCCTTACAAATTACTGACTCGGCTCTTTGTCATCCTCCCCCCCGCGTCTGGTCTCTCTCCAGAAAGTGCTTTGAGCAGTTTTCAACTTCTTCTATAAATATAGGGTTTATTCATAAACCAAAATCTTCTTAGTGTATCTGAACAATCAAGCTAGAGAAAATGTTTATTTTTGTAATACTGTATATGCCTGGGTGCTTTAAGACTGCAGGTGGATGGATGCCTCATCTCTGGAAGTGTTCAAAGGCGAGGCTGGATGGCGCTTTGAACAACCTGGTCTACTGGAGATACTCCTAGCCAGAGCAGGGGGGGTTGGAACTACATGGTCTCTAAGGTCCCTTTCAGCCCAAGCCATTCTATGATTCCTCTGCTCAGCACCAGAGATGTTGTGGCTAAAAAGATTTCTTACATTATTGCCTGTTTCTGCAGAGGAGGCCTTCAGTAATAGAAGGACACAACCTTGTAAGCATTTTATTTTATACGGGTCACAAAGAGCTGCCACCAGCACTGTGCTTAGCCATGGTATTTGGGTCTAAATGAAGCTGTGTTGTGTTGACTAACTTTTATAGGGCTTGGCCTTGTACAGCAAAGAAATACAAGAACCAGGGAACAAGGTAAGGGTCAGAGTAGCCTATCTTGCTGAACAAACAAGAATTACAACTGTCTCCAAAAGCACAAGTCCTAAAATCCTCTACGTAAAGCCAAATGAAAATAAAGAACACATGCGAACACATTATCTTTAGGTGGAGCTCCAAAAAAAACCCTGGCCCAGACACCTTGAAAACAGCAATTCAGACCCCAGATGAAGCAGTGTTTATGAGATTCTGAGTACCATTAGCTGGGCTTTGATATTAAAGAACAACATTTCAAGTATCTGTCCTCATGTTGGGAAAGTTACTTTGCTTTAGAGTAGACTATGAGCAGGCTGTGGTGACAGAAAAATGGAGACATTAGGTTGGAATAATTAGAAATCAAAAAACAACATTTTTCTAGCTTAGCCTGCCCTTTCAAGTCCTTCTAGAAAAGGTACAGACTAATGTAAAGATTTCCTTATACTCTGAGAAGTAAAGGGGCCCTTTTCCTCTTAATTCCATTTCTGGTGCTCCAGGCGTACATGTGCTCTTTCCTACCATAACTTTTCAGAGGGCTCTGGGAATAACAGTTTATGGAGACAAAATAAACAAAAACATACTGTAGCTGGAGGAAGGTTACTTGGATACCAGAGGGATTTTAAGGTCCAATCCTGTTAAATCTACTCATTAATTACCTGGAAGGGGAAGTAAGAAGCGCCTCAGTGATAATCACTGAGGACTGAGAGCAGCTGCCAACACTCCACTGGGAACTAAGAAAAGACACAGCAGATTCTAGGGGAATCACAAACACAAGCAGAAAATACAAAAATAAATAAATTAAAAAAACAAACCAACAACAACAAAAAAAACCAAAACAAAAATACCCACCAAAACAAACAAAACCCCCCTCCCAAAACCCACAAAAAAATCCCTCAACCAGCAGTCTGTTCTGCACATGGGCAATGGGGAAAACTGTGTCAATAAAACAAGGAAGAGGAAGCTAACTGTGGAACAATAATAGTGTCTGAGAAATTAGACACAGCTTAGAGACAATTGAGGAAAAGTCCAATTTGCTCTGGGCCGTAACACCAGTGACACATACTCCTCCGGGAAAGTTTGGGCCCTTGGGTGTACCTTCCTCAGGAGATACACTCTGTCCTGTTCACCAGCTTCCCCTCCCATCCTCACTAGGAGTAGAGCAAAGAAGTGTGAAAGGGATCCCCACTTTCCTGATGTCCATTGGGAAAAAGGGAATGCTTGAAACAAAAAATAAGTGAAATAAAAAATTCACATATTTTGCAAGAGGGCAGAATTATCAAGCCCCAGACAGGCCTAAAGCAGTTCAGCATCTGTTTTATTCTTTTTAGTGTGTCAGGACTCTATGAGTGATCTCAGGACACATGTGCAGCTTTACAGCAGCAAAACCAAGGCCTGGTATCCCAAACTGCCTCAAAGGTAGTAGACCTTGCCCTCTAGGAAGCTGGCAGCTCCTTGCTCCAGCTCTTCTCTTGCCTGGCCATTTGCAGTATGAAATCAAATTCCCATCAGGGAACCGGTTCTCCTACACCCTGCATCTCATTTTGCAGTCTGTGACTCTAGGGAACCAAATTTCCCTATCATACCTGTGTGAACTCTATGGAAATAACATGGAAATATCTTCCATACAGCCATATTATAAAGTATGGTGACTCTGCAAAGCATGACATGTTGTGCTGGATACCAAGAAACAGCTACAAATGTGAAAGAACATATCCCACCACATCTATCCCATGACAGGAGAAGCACCTCTCCCAGCTGCCATAATGCCATCTGCCATTGCCACCTCTCATGGGGGCACTGCTCCCACCAAGTGGATGCTAAATGGACTGGCTCCATAGAGGAGACCACAACTGACATGGAGAACTGTGCATATATATCCATGTTTAATAGGGAATGGTCATGATCTTTTAAATAGAAACGTCTTAACCACATGAAGTCAGGAATTTTGAAAGACCAAACCACATCTTTCATCCTCTCCGTTACCCTCAACTCACTGAAATGTCTATCAGCTCTCTGAGCACAACTAGAAGAAAAGCTGCAGTGTCATTTTTCCCTTGTTGAAACATAACATTGCTAATGCCATTTCTCTTAACTGCCCTAATCTGAAAATTCAACAGGATGGGAGGGGAATAAATTCAAGAAAAATATGTACATACTTGCACTACTTTTTGGATACTAAAGATTGTACCATTAAAATGAGCATGAAAGAAAATCCAGCTCAGATCTGCCCAACTCAGAGAAAAAAATGATGAGGGTTTAGGCTCTTTCTGTCCCTCCTCAAATGTTGCTGCACATCAGAGTGCATCCCAATTTGACTGCCAGCTAGCACGGCTGTTGGGTCTTCTAATTAAGCCATGTTCCCTTTTAGAACCAAAGCAATCCTTGGAGACGTCCATTTCTGATACCCTGGATGGGTGCCAACTATCATTTTTCTAAAGCCTGAATTCCTCTTACATGTTTGTCTTTCAAGCCGTGCATAACACAAAACCAAAAGCAACAGAACAAAACAAAAAACCCCAAACAAAAGAAAACCCACCCTGAAAAGCTATCCAAAGAAAACAGCTGGAGTAAAAATAAAATTTTCAATTTGAGGGTTGACACAAGGCACACTATCTAGTCTGCAGGCAGCTCAAGCACTAAGGAAAGCCAGACCCAGAACCTACCAGGCCCTGTGCTCCCACTGGTGATAAGAGACAGGAGATAAAGAGAGGTTAGGTCAGCCCCAGAGTATCTTTAAAGAGTCAGCACTGATTCGGAAACCAAGCACTGGAAAAAAAGATATTAACCATTATTTTGATAAGTAAAAGCAAATATTCTTACAACTCCGAAGCAAGAGAAAAATATTTTGCTATTATCTCTTGCAGTTGATAGCACATATTATATTACCTATTCTACTTGAGCACTGAGGGTGGAGTTTCCTCATACAGTGAGGAAGGAAAGAAATATTTCAAAAATTAGTTGAGATTAAGAAAATTGTTTGGGTAAAGTCACAGCAAACATAATGAAACAAGTAACTTACTCAACTGATCAGGCAGAAAGTATGTCCTTTAAGGCAGTAACTCAAAGTAACTCAAATTGCTAAGTATTCACCATAGCAGGAGCTAAAAAGATGTATCCTGTCCTGCAAAAGTCATGCAGGCAGGTGACTTGTGATGAATGGATCTGTCTAAAACTATCAGTGAAACAACTAGTATAGAGCTACTCTTGCACTCCAGATTTGCAGCTACAGGGCTTCATCCCACCCTTCAAAGACTGGCATGAGAAACAGAATTTTCCAAACAGTCAAACGTAGAAGAAAAAATTGAGTTTTTCATACCTTTAATGAACAGAACCAATATAAACATTTGGGGGCAAAATGTATGCCCATAATTAGAACAACTTTCTTCCAATAACACCTCTGACACAATTTGAAACTGTTTTCCTAGACAATTGAATCTAAAACAATGACCTTTTACTTGAAGGAGGGACACAGTTCCACGCTGATCCTATGTAAACTCAGGAGCCAAAGTAAAATCTTTTATCTGTGTGTCTTTTTTTTCATCAAAAGATGATTTTCAATGAAAAACCTTTACTTTTATTCCTACCCTAGCTACAGCTATACTGGTGGAATTTTCAGTAGATACTGCAGACAGCATTTGTGAAATCCTGTTGAGCTTTCTGATTATTTCAAACAAAAAGTTCTCCTGTAATACACCCAGCAGTGTTTGCAGGTGCAGACACAAAGTGCTTGGCCTTAAAATTAATAAAATAAACTGTTTTAGGAATGGGCTGCCTTCTGCCTTAAGTGAGGAAGAAAAACACAATGAAGTCATGAATTAGTTCGCCTTATCTTTTGTTTGCCTTACTCTTCAGACAAAGGGCACAGAAAGGGCAAAATCTTTTAGAGCTGCTGTAGGTCAAGAAAGGAATCTGTAACCAACTTCTCCAAATTCATTCAGGAATTTCTTTGCCACAGAATTTGAACAAAGAGGGCATTCCTGGTTGTGTGGTTAGGACCAGAGTGTACAGAGCCTTAACACATGACCAGAAGAACACTAATTATATGGAAACAGTGGCTGACAGTCCTAAATTTAAAGAGGCTAGAGTAGAAGAAAAAGCTTTTTCTTAAGAAAAAGCCTGTGAAAACAACAGGCAATCCAGTAATTTCAATCTGCTGCTGAAAGACCTGCTTCTCAGTAACAAAATGATTAATTGTTTTGTAAGGGTTGTGTGCCAAATTAGCTTTGATTAATGGATGCAACAGGGCTTTATTGATAATGTTTACTATTAAAACAAAACAAAAATGCCCCTCGCGGGCACTTTCATTTACCCAGTCATCTGTGCACTGCTCCAGAAAATTGCCACAGGTTGGCAAGGGCTTGTTCTCTCAGATTGATGTCGGTGTTTCACTAACCCTGGTAACAACAAGCCACTGGGAAATGCTCTGAGGCCACCTTTGGGTAATCAGGAATACCAAAACCGCCGGCAGCATGAAGAACACACGAATTCCCCCGCTATCATCCTGGCACATAAAGACAGCTGCACCATCCTACAAGGATGAGGAGAAAAGAACAGGTTGTTTCCTGAAATACGCACAATCACAGCAGGTTGTAACCAAACAGAGCAATGGTCTTCTATTAAAAAAAAACGAACTCTCCAAGGCTGAAACAAATTCCAGACCAACACAAAACAGCAAAGAGAAAAATCAGTTTCTCTTCTGCCTTAAGGTGTGCAGACACACCATCCGTACTACCTGGGGAGCTGTCTTCATTCACACCATCACAATGCTTACCTAACAAGAAATAGTTCACAGAAAAATTGAGGTAAAACCAGCAGCACACCTTAAGCAGTTCTCTTCTGATATAAAGCTATGGGCTAAAATACACTCAAGTCTTTGACAAAGATTTACAAGAATCGGCACTTTAGCATGAGCTGCCCTTGGGCAGCAAATTGAGCCGGTATTCTTATCAGTAACAGTGCTGGGGCAGGGTGACAGAGCCATTTGTAGGTTGTTACAGCTTCACGTGAGTAGTGCAATAGGAACTATTTATGTATTCCCACCAGTTTTGATTGCTTCCTTGCTACAAACTTGAGACAGCCCCGAGGTGTTTTCTGACATTGTCCCTGGGGCAGAAACACCACTGCTGCTTCACTGAGATGCTGGCATGTGAGAAGTGTCAGAACAGAGCAGCCAGAACGAAATGGGTTATTCCTTATTTGACCTGATTAATTTAATAGATTTGCTGCCTTCCTCACAGTCCCAGCTGAATGTCAGTCTGACAGAGACTATGAAGAGCTGCAGGCCCCTTGCTATTGACAGCTCCACTGTCAGAGCCAGCCGGCACCCTGGTGGGAAAGGAGTTGTGGTGCTGAGTGTAGGGCATCTTCTCCCTTTGCAAAACCAGGTCAAGCTGGCCACAAGTAAAGCACAGAATTTAATACCTGATTCTGGCACTACATGTCACAATACCTCATTTCATTCTGAAATGAAAATGCCGTATTTACCATATATGGCATTACATGCATTACTCAAGGGTAATAAAATTGAGTTAGTAACTCCTGGATGAGAGTTTCCATATAAGCATACAGTAGGCTGTAATCAGTCACCCTTACTCACCACCTCTTTGGCAGTCTGGATTACAAGGGAGAAAAAGATACAAAAGACTCCATGGAAATTACAAGCAAGTACAAACAAATTTCTGTTTCTAAAAGGCAACAGCCTCCACTATTCATTAGTTTCTGTCCCTATTTCAGACATTAAAATTAGACATGAATGACAGAAAGAAAATTAAGAGCCTGTTTCTTCCAAAGGTCCCTCTTTAATTAATGTAGTCATTAGCAAGGTGCCTGCAAGAGTGTGATTCAGAGTATTAAGCCTAACACATAAATGGTGAAAATCCCCACTGCATTAGGGAGCAAACACCTGCATATGTAAAACAAAGCCATGGGGAAGAAAAAAAATAAAATTCAGACATGCAAAGAGGCCAAAGGAAAGAGAGGCAGCAGGTGACAGGAGCAGGTCTGATGGGATGTGACTGATGGGGGCGTGCTGCACAAACCCAGGCACAGAGTGCGTGGAGGGCAGGTGCCCTTCCAAAACAGTCAGGAGGCAAAGCTGTGCCTCGCTCCAAGAACTGCTCCTATCAAAGCTGACCTGCTAACTGGCAAGCACAGCTTCTTGTGCCGTGATTCATGAACATGGCCCCCAGTTCAAGCAAGAAGTGACAAGAGGTGTGGGCAGAGAAGTCCCGTCCAATATCCACAACATACACTGGTGCACGGTTACTATGCACCTGTGTTACCTCGGAGAAAGTGTGACCAGCGTTAACTTCTACTTAACATCCCCACGTGCTACTCTCAAGCAAAATGCAGCCCTGTCACTCCCTCTGCTTAGGCGATTGATCTGACAACTTCTGAGCAGCTTTATATGAAAACCTTCTGCATGCTTCTCAGATCTCTTATTTTGGAGTGAATGGGTAGGTAAGTGATGCACCAGCTGCAAAGCACTTAATTCACAGCCCATAACTGCCTTCCAAACACTACAAGTTCACCACGGCTCAATGTCCAGGGAACCCATCTGCTTCAGGGAGATAAAGTGCCAGGCAGAAGCTGCCATGCCATATGTAAGGGAAGCTCTAGAAGGAGCAGAGGGTGTACGTATTAGCTGTCTTTCCTTGGGATGGAAAATGTGCCATTCTCTTAAGTGAGAATGTATCTCTCCAACATAAACACTCACATGCTGAAAATACACCTCGCTTAAGTATCAAAAGTACCTAGGCCTTACATTTTACCCACTTTAGATCAGGCTTTGGAACAACAAGCTACAGATTCGACCTGAAACAGCATTTACACATCAATTCTCCAGAAAAAAAAAAAAAAAAAAAAAAAAAAAAAAAAAANAAAAAAAAAAAAAAAAAAAAGAATAAAACAACACAGAGGTTTCCACTTAAAAATGGGAGAGGCTGGTAGATAAATTATATTAATAGACAAATATAAGCAAAACCAAACAAACACCCAAACCAACCCCCAACAAATGAGGTGGATGGCAAACCTAGAGTTTAATTTCTTTATTTTTATTGAAGTTCTGCAGCTAAAAGACAAGAAGAAAATTTATTTCACAATTTTAATCACAAACTGTCAAATCCACCCTATTTAATTGTTCCAAATATCATAATGGAAGCTAAATACGCTCTTTCAGAATTCATCAACCTTAGTTATTTAGTCACATTCTTAACCTTCAGCTTCACTTTCTTTTCATTTGTAACAGATTGGAGGAAAAACAAGAAGTTGTTATATTTGCAATGTTCTGCCAGAATGGTGAGCTATGACCATGCTGGAGACAAAGGTCCCCTCAGTTTTAGAGGACAATTCATGAAACAGTTGGCTAACAACTGCATAGAAACAGAATTTTTCATGTACTCTATTGCTCAATGAGCAATGCATGGGAAAGCACATATAGCACGTTGTTTCAGCTGAAACAGTGCATCCAATCACTGGAAAGCATCCAGTCTGCTTTATAAAATATAGCTACTTAAGAGTAAAATATGAAGGTCAGGAGGCATCAGTTTTGACCCCTAGTGAGGGGGAAACATTTGCCCCAAGTTTTCAGCCTAAGGATAAGCTGGACATTAGAGGGTACCCTAGAAACAAGAAAAAGTGTACAAAGCGTATAAAAATACAGANGAACAAGAAAAAAAGCATATAAAGCTTTTAAAGCTTTATAAAGCGTATAAAGTACAAAGCGTATAAAAATACAGAGAAGTTTACATATCATGAAGTAATACTGGAAACCTTTCAAAGCAATACTCTCTCAGAAGGAAAACCACAGCACCTCGTGTGTTTCTTCATGGCTGCAAAGAAGGAAGCAAAGGAGCGCTGCAGCGGCGACCCTGCTAATCCTAACAGCACAGAAACTGCGAGACAAATTGGGTTGCAGTGTCCCTGTGACTTTGGAAACACAGGGTTAAGTCAGGTGCTTCTCAGTTTGTGTTTCCCACCACTGTGGTCTTCTACAGTGCAACCAGCCAAGAGAACTCCGGCTGGAGCTACTCTGCACCAGAAATTCAAGGTGTCCAGCTGAAGGCAAGGACAGTCAGGGTCTCACCTGAGAGCAGCACAGAGCTGCCCAGAAGGAACTGGGATGTGCCCCAGGAGTTGTCAAACACCAGGGGTTAACTTCCCCTCCACCTAAGCAGCTCTAACACACAGGTTCAGCAACACCACACAAGCCTGTTCTTCCCTTCAGCTCCTCCATCCTAAACAAAAAACATTCCACAATCCCCTGAGAGATTAAGACTCTTCAGCACAGTTAGCTTACATTAGTTATGGCTCTTGGAGTAGGCAGTGAAACCAGCCACAGCTCTTCATAAAAAAAATCTACTGGGAAATGTCCTTTAGCAGAGACTGCTGTTCTCCTGCCACTACTTCCTGGAGAGGCACAGACATGCTGAGATAGCAGCTGGGAAAAAAGGAAGGACTGCAGCAAGTTTTATAAGATTAGAGGTTTTTTTTCCGTTTCTATTTTTACCTGGAACACTTTTGATCAAATAAAAAATTTTATTATTTTTTAAATAAAAGATATTTGCACTTTCAAAATAGCAAAAAAATGGAATTTGGCAAGGCTTTTATAGAATAAATAACCGTGATGTCTGGATCCATGGTTTTTTTGACAAAGCAGAAGTAGAGATGTGGGTTTAAACAAATGGTTCTGTGATACCAACGCAGATATTCTGTGATACCAACATTTCTTACTTAAACTTGTTTATGTAGGTTACAAATTTTTGCTTAGCAAACCCATTTTCAGATTCCCATCTGTGGCAATATTTGCCAGAAGACATCGGAAAGACAGCAAAGTTTTGATTAAATTTGTCTTTATGTACTAGTACACAGAAGTTGGTACTTCAAGTTATAGTTAAATACAGGACTTGTGGCTGTCCCCAGCTGTTTTAGCAGTGTGAAAACCTTTGTTTGCCACTGTATACCATGAAAGTTTTACAGAACCCTCTGCTGTGCCATGATAAAAATATGCTAAGACAAATCACTACATACTGATTTTTGAATCATACAAATAAGTACATACATCAGTAATTGAAGTAGTACCTCTGCTCCCAGCTGTGCTTCCATAAAAGCACAACATCCAACAGTCTAACCACAAAAATTTTATATAAACTTGACCAATTGTTACAAATGCATAGAACTATATCCAATTTTATCTTTGCACACTGAACCTACAACATGTAAAAGGTAGTAGAAGACAGAAAATTGGCTTTTGTATCAAATCTCTCATTATTTTTTCCTTTCAAACATTCAGATTTGCATATGTATGCTTATACTTACTAAATAAACTTTAATTAAAAAAAAAGAAAAAACCCCCCAGAAAACATACAAAACAAAACCAAACAAAAACCACAACCCAAACAAAAAAAAAGAAGTCATTCACAAAAAGATATATAAAGCATATAATATTTGTTTTGGAGTTACTCCAGGCTCTTACACAAATGCTTTTTGAGGTTTCCATAAATGACTATTTATGGACTTGCCCAAAGCTTCAAGAATACTTTTCACAGACACACATGCCCCAACACTACAATCCATCACATGTTATGGCTTCTACAAATGCTAACAGCTCCCTTCACGTTTATGGGCCTTTATCTATGTAGTAACTGACATGACTTTTTCCCACTCTGAACACAAGATCTTGTGCAAAAACATACAGGAAAAAAAGCCCAATAAAATGATTTTACATTGGAATAGCAACAAGAAGCCTGGGTTTGGTAATCTTGCTTGCGGAAACTTAATAGTTATTAGTATTCTTACATCTCATTACTAAAAAAATGTGATTACTTTCCTGTTCCTGAAACCCCCTTGTAAACTATATTCACAACTTAAAAACCTCGAATTTAAAAATTATGTGGACCAAAGACTGCTCTGGTGCTGCAGTTAGGTGAGATAAGAGTTGCCTATCTCTACCCTGAGTTTCTACAGGAAACACCGAAAATACAAGCTCCAAAAACTAAAAGGTCTTGAGTCTGAAGTCTGCCTCTGGAACATGCGGAAAAACTCATCTGACAGTAATAAACTTACACGATGCACATTTAACCAACCACAGGTAGAATAGGCATAACTAAAGGGCATCACTTTTACCACCATAGTGAGGCAGCACCGATACTGCTACTGTGACAATTCAGTAATTGCTCCGTTTATGGAAATCTGACCCCTTGGTAAGTGTGATGTTCTCAGACCATGACAAGTCATTAGCAAGGTAACTGACAGCTTTGGTCAGAGTTGTCATCAGGATGTTAGGATTGCTTCCATCGGACACACTGCAAGGACACAAAAGGCTCAGCCCACAAGGAGTTATTTATGAATTTAAATTACTTTTAGCATTAAAACAAATTCTCGCATTTAGACTGGTTTTGCAAGGAAAAAAATGGGCATTTCACACGCTTTGGTATTCAAGACTGAGACTTGGCCAGCAAACAGCAGAAAGCCAGTGGCTGCCACCTTCTGAACCGGGTTTGATCAGTCATTAAAATACAGCAGTTACCTGAGAAACAAGGTTTCTCTAATGACTCCAAATAAGTTTTCCAGGTAATATAACCTGCAGTAAAAAGCAGCCAAGACTTTTAACTTTCATGATGCAGAAAGATTGGAAAGCAACCAAGTGAAATGGAGGGAGTGGGTCATCAGAGCAATAAAACAGGGACAGGAGCTGGGGGAGAGCTTGGAAAACCTCATTGTGTAAGAGCTTCTGATGCATTGTCACTGTCAACCTGACTGCTAGTTGTGCTTCTCCAGCACCTGACCAGAAAAGCTTGGTTAAGATGTTCTGATGCTGCCATGTGACTCATTTCCTTTTCGAAAAAATTAAAGTAAATATGGTGAAACCTGTGCCATGAACTAACTCATGTGTTACCTCTATTCAAAGTTACTTGCTATGTCGTACTTGTGATAAACAACACAGGCACACACAAACCACTGTCCCATTCTTCCAGCTGTCAGAAACCCTTTGCAACACACCCAAGCACTTTCGTTTCAAAGAATACTCCTCTCAGTCTTTTTCCAATAAAGTGGTTTTTAAAGGAAAAAAATGCTCTGAGCTTCAGTCTGAAAATACATGCTACCTCAGAAAGTAAAACATCTGAACTAAAAAAACTCTGACTAAAGAAGAAACATGAGAGCAAGAAATGCTTCAAAAAACAAACCTTTATTTTTACTGTCAATTTTACTATCTCTTCTACTAAGAGCTTTATAAAATGTGAAGTCTGATTGGTGCTACCAGCTCCAAAACACTCTGCACTACTGTGTACATCTTAAAAAGAAGAAAGAAGAAGCAGCAGCCCCTGACTTCCACATACGCAGGGATCAGCCACGCAGGACTTCGGGGAGTGCCCCAGGTTCCCAAGTTAGCGTTTACTTTTGTTCCTCTCACTCATTTCAAACTGACAAATCCAACCAATCTCTGTGCTCGCTACTGTGTGCAAGCCCCGGTTTGCAGCCAAGGCAGATTAGCCACTTTGCTGGTGAAATACCACGCAACACATGCTGCCTTGTGCCTGTCACCCAGCAGCCTCGTGGGAATGCAATCTGAGCCTGGAGGAGCAATGGAGCGGCAAAAGAAGAGGTTTAAAAAGACAGGAAGAGAAACAGCTCAGAGGGAACAACAATTCCTTCATTTCCAGCTTCTGTTATTAACACTCTTGCCTCTACACATACAGTTAGGAGAAGGAGAGCCTGCGATTTGTCAGACTTACTTTTTTTACCAATTTACCTGAGCAAGAACTGGAGGGAAAACTATTCTGATAGCTGAAAAACTATTAAAATTTCATCTAGCTTAAAACAGTCTGGTTTTCCATATAACACTTGCTATGTCTGCTGTGCCTCTCCTTTCTAGTTTGTGTTAATTTAGTGATGTGGTTAATTTGAGCACCAAAGACAATACTGTTTTGAGCCCTCAGTTTTACAAAGGCTGGCAAGCAGTAATGCAACAGAGCAGTGAAGCAAATTAATTTGAGAACACAAGTGGCCATTTATCACACACGGTTTTGCCTTTGAACACAAACCTAAGATGACCACTCTGCCAGGTATGGATTCTCAAACTCTTCCAACACTGTGCAAGCCTGACTCGCAGCCCAGGGTAAAAGACTTGCAGCTGTGCTAAGTTTCTCCTGCCCAAATACGTAACCCCGCACTCCCTTCAGCCCTGGCAATCCCTGTCAGTCTGGCAGAGGATCCTGGTCAGACAGAAATGCACACTTAGATTTATGATCCAGGCAGATTTTACAAGTTGAGTAAAATTGTTCCCTGCAAAGAGGAAATAAGCCCCACATAATCTACACCTCCCCACACCTTCCCTTCAAAAATGACATATTGCCATCTCCTCTGTAGGCAGGCAGGGAGGCTTTCATAGTTTGCTGCCCAATTACAGGAGGAATTCTGCCCTCCCCCTCCAGCCTGTACAATGGGTTCTTTATGTAAATCACTCAGAAAAATTAATACACCATTAATCCATCAGTAAAAGCTTCCTTTCCCATCTCTGCCCTGCGGCGTGAGCAAAGGCTAAGGAAGGCAGCACGAGAAACTTTATGGAGGTTACGTAGAATCCAGCAGCAGGGCTCAGTGGTTCTTCTGATCCGTGCAAGATCCATGCCACAGGTGTCAGAAGCTAATCTGGCATCGCTGTACAATATCAATATACCAACAGTCAAAAGGAAAAATTACTGGTTGCAAACACAAACTCCCTTTTTAGAAGTTTTTCAGCAGCGAAGTAGGTTAAAAAACAATCTTCAAAGCACAGATTAAAGTTGTGTCCTAGCGTGCAGGGAGCAAAGCACAAGCATATACATCCTGTGTTAGTGTTCCTGCATACAAACCATTTACTAAAGCAACAATCTGTTCTGACACGGAAGTGAAATTCTGGTCAAATAGCTATTAACTGCTCCCAGAAATGAAAAGAAATAAAAGGCCCTTTGAAGATCAAATGCCCTTGGAGAGCCTGCCTGCTTTTACAAAAGTGACCTTACAGCACAACTGAGTCAACCTTACACTTTCTATTAACAAACTACTGCTCTGGCAGCACTGGAGAAATTACAACCAAATCACTCACTTTACTATTTTCAACCTTGCGTGCACACACACCCCGCTGCCTGTGAGCCAGCTACTGGTCCTGCTCACCAACTCACATGAGCAAACTTCTGAAATTTGTTTTGATTTATGGCAAATATGAGGTAATTGGTTATTTAGTGGCCTGACAAACTTCATTCAAAAACAGAACACAAAAAATAAAAGTACTTTTTAGAAGTCTCATATAAAATATACTCCCAAGTCTGAACATTTCAAGGGTTCAGTCAGAGCTGCTTATCTCGTATCCTAGATGTCTCTTCTCTCTGTGGAGCAATTCCCATCACTTTCTCATCATCTCTTTTATTTTGCATCTGGGACCTCTTCCCAGTCTGCCCTCATAAAACAAAATACACTTTAATTTTTCCCAGCAGGACTGTAAGGCAGTCATCCAAGAAAAGCCACCCAGTCATTTAGAAGTGGAGTCTTAAATGGCTTTTGGTTCCACATTTTGAAGAGATTCCTGCAGCACCTGCCCAAAAACACTGGCACCAGTGACTGCTGGCTACAAGCATCATAAACAAAACTTACCTATATCCCTCACAATCAGTACCCAGATGGGAAATTAAAGGTTTTTCCTGTTAATTGCTATAAGGTTTCAGAGTTTTAACCCCCCAAAAACCTTGGCAAGGCAGTGCTGCACGTCGGCTTTTGTGCTGCCCTCCTCCTCTTCCTCCAACTCCTCCTCCCCCACCTGCGGCTCCTGAGCCCGGTGGACCCGAGCAGCTGGAGAGAGCAGCAGGGAGCAGGGCTGGCACGTCAGCAGCAATCGCAAGGGTTAAAGAGAAAGCAAGTCACCTTTTCTCTGCTGGCTCCGGTAGGTCCAGTTCTCGTCATCCTCGTCTACCTGCTGCACGCACATGGAGGAGAGTTCCCCATCGCTGCGAAACAATCTCTTTGTCTGTCTTGACAAGGACGAGAAATTTATCCAGCTGACAGCACGCGAGAGAGAGCCTGGGTTTTGTTTGAGTTTGAAAGATCTCGAAACACACTCCTTTTTCATTTTCTTTCAAGCCAGCCACTGGCGTCGGTTCCAAAGAGACCTCTCTGAAATTGTTCTTGTCCCCTTTCTCAGCGGTTTTCGTGGGAGGCTGAACAAACTCAATCCGACTTCAGCCCAGGTTTCTCCTCGCTGCCTTTAAACCAGCACCAGTATGGAGGTAGGTGGCTGTGCCAGCGCAGCTCCCCTGAAGCTGTTTTGATACAGCACTTAGGGAGCTGCCAAAGAAAACAAAGGGGAGAAAAGCAGCAGAAAGTGGCACCTTGCAGCAGCTCAGCGGAGCATGTAAGGGCTGAGCAGAGCACAGCACTGAGGCAAGTGTTTTCCCCATTCTCCACTCAACAGCAAAAACTGTATCTCCACTCTTGTCCCTGGCATCGTTGCCCAGGAGCGTGCAGGCGATTCAGTGCTGTCTTCGGGCTCATCAAAAACAGCCCCCGAGGAGGGAAGAGCAGGCAGGGATCACGCCCTGGCATGGCACAGCTCATGAGGGACAATAAAGCGACTACACTTCTGCCGCCTCATTCTGCCTTCCCTGCTCTCCCTTAGAGAAAAGCCTGGTGAAGGAGCTCCAGGAAGGCTCTTCTAACAATAAAACCGACTGCGTGGCTATCGCTTAGGATTAGAGTGAAATATGATAGGCTCGCTCTCCTAAAAGCAAAACTCCTCCTTTCCTCAGCCAGCTCAGTGGCAGCACAAACTTCTGAACTCTGCGTGCAGAAATAGGAAAGCACTTGCGCACCTCTGCGGACTTGGAGAGGGGGGAAAATAAAATCCTAGAGCTCTTCCACACCAAAAGCATCCTGAACAGTGTGCTGAAAACATCAGTGCCCCCATAACTGGTGGTACATTTGAAAAGAAACTAAATAAAAGTGCATAGACATAAACAAAATCTGAGCAGATATTTAGTCATCAGGCTCTCACTGGGGTCACTACAGCTCATAAAACAGGTTTCACTCCCAGCTGTTACATTCTGCTGCCTTCTCTTTAAACTAGCAGCTAGGAAAAGCACTCCACAGTGTGAAAGTTCTAAAAAGTCAGGCATTACTGAAAGCTAGTGCTTGCCCTGCATGCCAATACCAGTGCTGCTCCCAGAAGGGAATAAGCCTGCGAAATGGAGGGGCAAAGGGAGCATTTTAAAGCAGACGGGAGTTGGTTATACCAAGGCACCCCAATACCCATGGGTTTTGCTGGAACTGGTCACCAAGATAAGTTGACAAAAAAACCCCACAAGTTTCTATCTTGCAGCAAAAAAATAGACTTGAATGTGGGAGATAGCCAGTAAGATCAGCTCAGTGAATCCTCAAGGAGATGGTGGTAGCAAGGAATCTGGGGGAGACAGGGGGGAGGAAAAAGAACACAAAAACATACCCTTTATCTGAAGAACAAACATTAATGTCTTAACATCCTAACGGCTGCAGATGATGTTATCAAAAGGACATGGATCGTAAGAAAACAAGGGTGCAGTGTTCCGGCTCCCAAGCTGCCAGTCAGATTTACACTATTGCAGAACACGCCCCAAGCCCTTGGCAAATGCTACAGCAGCCCTCTGGATTCTGCTGCCCAGCCTCTTCAAAACCATTAAAAACAAAGGCTCTGGCTTTTTCTGAAACTTATGGCTCTCTGACTCATAATAAGAGGATAAGGTTTAACCCACTGACTAGGAGGCAAAAAGCTAAGTACTGTATCAGATTACCCTATGAATCAACCAGGCACACCAAAGTGACCTTTGGCTCCCACTAACACAGCACAATGGGTCGGCCAACTGTCTTCTGTAAATAATTTAATAGGCTGCATTTAAATTGACCTCACTCCAACGAGGTAATGCATATGTACATACAAAGTCTCCCACCCTTCCCAAAGTCAGCGGTGCTGTTGTGGGGTTGTGGAGGGAGGGGGCTGC
Source organism: Promerops cafer (assembly GCA_013398275.1). NCBI lineage: Eukaryota > Metazoa > Chordata > Aves > Passeriformes > Nectariniidae > Promerops > Promerops cafer. Next base: position 241,604 of record VZSE01009781.1, read on the forward strand.
AGGGGGGCGCACGCTGAGAGTGTGCTTAAGTGAGTGTGAGTGGGAGCTAACACACTGCTAACACTTGCTTTTCTCACTGTGTCATCAAGTCCCTCTAGTTTGCGGTTTTTTGTCTTTGTTAACAGACACCACTCCCCATCCTGATGAGACAAGAGACCTGTGTAGGGTTGGGAGGTTTCCTCTGTTTTTCTTCCTTTTGCTTACAAGAAGACTAGTGAATGTGGAGTGAGATACCCCTAGAGACCCAAGCACTGAAATATCCATTTTGGAGCAGCTCATGTACAAATAGGCAGGATTTAATATAAAAATCGAAAAATCAAAGACCACACTTAAAGTCAACTTAGTTCTTTTGACAAAGAGCAAACATTTGGAATTGCCGGTAGTGAAAAGTACAGAGAAATGTAAACTACCACAGCTATTACTGGCTAAATTATACAGAGCCAGATGTCTAAAAACCCTGGTAGGAATTGCAGAATCACAGTCATATCCTCTCCACCGTACTACTTAGAAACAGAAGATCAGAGGAACCAACAAGAAGGAAACCCTTTCAGGTTAACCCAAAATGCCAGGGTAAATCCCAGAGTCTAGGCAGCAATTTAATTTCAGGAATTTTCCTGACCTCTGCAGGGTCTGTACCTCTGCCTTTTTAACACGGTGCTGAGTCACAACTTGGTGATGCAAGAGCAAAAGCACCGTGACTGACCATAACATTTCCATTGTTACTGTAAACAGAGTAGTGCAATGCTTTGCTCAGAGTTTGGTATCATTGGATTTCGTTGCAGGAAAAGATCCATTGCTATACACTTCAACACTGCCACTACCACAGAATGCTTCTTATTTATAGGTGACAAGCTTAATATCACCATATATTGTTTTACATGTGGATCAAAAATAAATTTCCCAAGATCAAGAGAAAACAGCAATTACCATTTGAAAACAATAAATGTTGAGTAACTGTTGCAAGTTAAGCAATTCTTTAATCACTAGCCAAATACAAGGCCACGGAGTTGGAAATCCATCCAGAGGAGGGCAACAAGGCTGGTAAGGGGCTTGGAACACAAGCCCTGTGAGGAACAACTGAAGGAGCTGGGGTTGTTTAGCCTGGAGAAGAGGAGACTCAGAGGTGACCTCATCACTCTCTACAACTCCCTGAAAGGTGGCTGCAGTCAGGGAGGTTGGTCTCTTTCTCCAGGCAGCAACTGACAGAATAAGAGGACACAGTCTCAAGCTGTGTCAAGGGAAACATAGGTTGGGTATTAGGAAAAAGTTTTTCACGGAAAGAGTGATAAAGTACTGGAATGGTCTGCCCGGGGAGGCGGTGGAGTCACCATCCCTGGATGTGTTTAAAAAAAGACTGGATGTGGCACTCGGTGCCATGATCTAGTTGAGGTGTTAGGGCATGGGTTGAGCTTGGTGATCTTGAAGGTCTCTTCCAACCTTGTGATTCTGTGAAATTTTAGCATCTGAAACACTGTAGAGGCTTAAATTTAATTATGTAAAACACTCTACAAAGCCATATAAAAGAAACAAGGTACACTTCTAATAAGCTAAGCTAATTTTCCAACCTATTTTCTCCCTTATGAAGACGTCATACAAGTATATAGGTTTCATATTTTCCAGGTTATGTATGTAAAGATTAAGGCATTATTTTTGGTACATTTTTAATACAAATCCATCTCAGTAAAAACCATGAAGGAATCACAGAAGAAGAAACACAGGGCTTGAAGTAGAAAGCTAAACTGGTTTATTCCCCTGCCCTTTTACCATGTATCACAACATGATTGTCTAAGAATTCTCTAAAAGTCATTAAGCAAACACACGTACATGGTTCACAGCCACTGTGTTCTCCTAAGGCCAGAAAAAACAGCAAAAAAAGTTTCACAGAAAAGGTTCCAGGTCAGTGTAAAAAATCAACAAAGAAGAAAGACAAAAACACCAAAACACCACAGACATGCTCCGTTTTTGGCTTTTGGCAAAATCCGTATGTTAATTTAATTCCTACATTTGCTAGTCTGTCATTTCTCATGACTCAACGAGACAGTAACATGGATGATTCACAATTACAGCTTGCTGGGATAGCTCATGCTCCAACAGCTGAGAGGACACCTCTCAGGCTTCCTGGGTGTTTTCCTTCAGGTGGTAATAACTCATCATCAGCCAGTCATAAAGCCATTTGGATTAAGCACTGGCAAAAACCCATTGAAAACACCTTCCCTGCAGTCTCATCCTGTCCTTACAAAGCTCTTGCTGCAGCCAGCGAAAGGAGAGGGGTGCTCCAGCAGCCCTGAGAACCCCTCCATCCCAGAAACTGCCCCAGCCCCACCAGATCAGCTACATATGATCACCTCCCCAGTGCACTCCTCATCTCCAGGCAGATGTATGGGAATTTCAGTCAGTTTTGAAACCTTGTCAACCTGACCTCCATCAGAGGTTTTTATCTCCAGTGTTCTTCTACAGATACCCTATGAAATGCTCACATTGCAAACCCACAAAGTAATCCATATTCCTGCATGATTATTTACAGCAAAGCAGCCACAGAGAGCATTTTGGTATAAGAGGGCCTCAAACTTCCAGTTACGGTTGTGTCCCTTTTTATGTGCAGGGCACATAAGTGAGAAACTCTTTTCCTCCCAGTGTGAATGGACCTGCAAGGGGAAAAAAACAGCAAAGAAATAAAGGAACAAAAATGAAGTTACTTGCCCAAGATCACAGAAAGGATAAGCAGAAAAGCTAAGAAAAGAAAGTAGGTCTCCTGGCTACCAGCCTTGCGACCTACTTAAGTAGGCCCTGTCTCACACAAAAGCAATGCCTATTAATTGTTTCTATTACAACCCTTAGAGAGCCTTTGAATGCCCTAATTACAAAGAAAAACTTCCTTTCTGTTTTTACCCTTCTGGTTTTGGGGTTTTTTTCTTCAGTTTAAAAATACACCATACCAAAACTAAAGGAGGAGGGAGTTTTATACTGTAGAACAGTTTCCAAGTAGCCCATCCGCATTTCCAACTTTATTAGGTCCACAAGGAAAAAAAAAATCAGACTGCAGACAACTATTTTTATATATTTAGGAAAATAGTTCCTAATAGAGTATTATATTATATATATTATATAATAACATATATTATTATTTACATTATAAAATATTTTTATCCTACAGAGGATAAACCAGCTTTTGGACAGGTCTGTATGATGCACGTGCCACCAGTCTCTTCCTCCTTTCAGCTTCTGTGTCCCAGAAGGATTCACTGCATCAGGGCAATGTTTTCTCTGATTCAGCAGCTGCACTTGCTTTGATAGGGAAATTCTGTAAAAGCAGGGGTACAATTTCTATAAAGTGCTAGGCTAACCTGGAGCTGGTTCTCCCCTCAACAGCAGCTATATGTAGGGATAATGATGGCTCTTACTGAGAGAGAGGAATCGAGTAAGGAACACAAACAATACAAGCTGGTTGTCAGCCAAAAAGGTATTTGTAAGAGGGGCAGAAACAACGCCAGAATTGCCCAGAAAAAAATGCTGTTTTTCTCTAAAATAGTTTCATGCCAAAAGAGCAGGCAAGTTAACTGCACACAGAGACCTACCTGCTTCAACCATATACAAACACATTCACAGGCTTTTGGCTTTCTTCAGCAGCATAATTCCAGAACTGACATAAACCTCAGATTTCACAGAAAATGTGCCTGCAAGTATGCAAGGAGTAGGGCGATTACTGATGGCTGGAGCAGTTTCAAGTACTGGGCTTTGCTAGGTGAGTGTGATGGATACCCTTAAGGCATTTAAAAGACACCCGGGGACACGGTTCAGTGGTGGACGTGGCAGTGCTGGGCCAACAGTTGGACTCAGTGATCCAACTTAAATGATTCTATGATATTCTGAGGGATACAGGAGGAAAAGGCTTGAACTGCGTTAAGTTTCAGCCTTGCCTACACGCGCACGAGCTTGTCCTTCCTGAGGTTTGAAGCTGTCGTACAACGTAAGGGGACGAGTAACGGGGCTTTGGTGACTTCGGGCAACGTGCAAATATTTGGGTACTTCACGGGCAGCCCTCCCGAGCAGCAGCGCAGGCCGGGGCAGAGCCCGGCCGGGAGGCGGGCAGCGTGTGCCGGCAGGTGGCAGCAGGGACCCAGCCGGGACCCAGCCGGGACCCGCGCTCCCCCCGCCCGGGGGCCCTCAGCGGCGACAC
>VZSE01009781.1:245873-315655 GCA_013398275.1 Promerops cafer
CATATATTATTATTTACATTATAAAATATTTTTATCCTACAGAGGATAAACCAGCTTTTGGACAGGTCTGTATGATGCACGTGCCACCAGTCTCTTCCTCCTTTCAGCTTCTGTGTCCCAGAAGGATTCACTGCATCAGGGCAATGTTTTCTCTGATTCAGCAGCTGCACTTGCTTTGATAGGGAAATTCTGTAAAAGCAGGGGTACAATTTCTATAAAGTGCTAGGCTAACCTGGAGCTGGTTCTCCCCTCAACAGCAGCTATATGTAGGGATAATGATGGCTCTTACTGAGAGAGAGGAATCGAGTAAGGAACACAAACAATACAAGCTGGTTGTCAGCCAAAAAGGTATTTGTAAGAGGGGCAGAAACAACGCCAGAATTGCCCAGAAAAAAATGCTGTTTTTCTCTAAAATAGTTTCATGCCAAAAGAGCAGGCAAGTTAACTGCACACAGAGACCTACCTGCTTCAACCATATACAAACACATTCACAGGCTTTTGGCTTTCTTCAGCAGCATAATTCCAGAACTGACATAAACCTCAGATTTCACAGAAAATGTGCCTGCAAGTATGCAAGGAGTAGGGCGATTACTGATGGCTGGAGCAGTTTCAAGTACTGGGCTTTGCTAGGTGAGTGTGATGGATACCCTTAAGGCATTTAAAAGACACCCGGGGACACGGTTCAGTGGTGGACGTGGCAGTGCTGGGCCAACAGTTGGACTCAGTGATCCAACTTAAATGATTCTATGATATTCTGAGGGATACAGGAGGAAAAGGCTTGAACTGCGTTAAGTTTCAGCCTTGCCTACACGCGCACGAGCTTGTCCTTCCTGAGGTTTGAAGCTGTCGTACAACGTAAGGGGACGAGTAACGGGGCTTTGGTGACTTCGGGCAACGTGCAAATATTTGGGTACTTCACGGGCAGCCCTCCCGAGCAGCAGCGCAGGCCGGGGCAGAGCCCGGCCGGGAGGCGGGCAGCGTGTGCCGGCAGGTGGCAGCAGGGACCCAGCCGGGCCCCGCGCTCCCACCGCCCGAGGGACCTCAGCAGCGACACAGTTACGGTGACACGCGGTAGTGACTTATCTTTCAGGCAGTTTGCCTGTAGTAAGCTGTTATTATCTCTGCTTGAAACGTAATTAACAATTTTAGTGGTTTTTCATTCGGGCATGACAACTCACTAATTGAGGCAGCTCTGCTTATCGCTCCCTCTAACTGTAGTCACCGCCTCGATTCCTACACACGTTCTCCTAGGTAGTGGGGCTCTTGCTTTCGTAACACAAAATGGTTTTTAAAATCCCCTAACCATAGTGTCACCTCCTTTCCAAAGCTGAGGCTTGGCCAGGGACGTACTCTGCTCACAAGTGTTAGCCAACAGATCCCAAGTGCTGACAGACTGGGAAGATTAACTATCTAAGTATGGAAATTTTGCGGGCAGAGTAAGTTTTCTGTCTGAAGAGAATATTGCGGGTTTTCCCCTCCCAGGCATTCATCGGTTCGCTGAATCACCAGAAGTTACCAACAGCGGTTCTGATCAACACGGGAAGTCACTTAACAAAGAGCCTGGGAGAGAAACTGGAGAGGTGCTCCGGCAGTCAGGCAGCATTCAGCACCTGGGCACTCCTGCCGCACCGCGCTGACCCTTACTCCAGCAGCATCCAGCCGCTCCAAGCCGCCGGCACAGCCGGCACGAAGGATGCTCCGAATGAAGCCACCCCGTGTCTCACAGGGCGACTCCAACCTCCCAGAAAAGCTGTGTGCTTCTGTAGTATTTTGTATCCACAGGTACTCCTCTTTGCTCTGGAACACTCCACAATGAACACATCAGTTTATAAACTCAACTTGCACTGTTTTAATCTGAATTGTAAGATCAGTTTAGTCTCTCCTAGTACTTTACTCAGCATATGCTGTGTTCATACTAAGAAGGGGCTCAAAACACTTTTAATACCTGACTGCACAGAAACTTTGCAACACACCAGTTACATTAGAAATTTTGAAATAGGAGACTTTGGTGAAGCACAAGAAACTTCTACAGAATCATCCAAGTTTCCTGTGGAAATGCTTATGGCTATATTGGAAGTAACTGGAAGCCAGTTAAAAACAAACTGTATAAAAAAATTAGTTAACATGTAATTTAAGATTGTTCTGCCAGCAGGGAAGTACCCTAAGAGAACTAAATAAATGTCTATTTCCCACTTCTCTGATTAAGAAGATACCAGGGAAACTGCAGAAGGGATAAGGCTGTTTGCTTTGAGGTGGAAGCCCTCTGCTGGTTAACATAAACTAATTAGCGCACTAATCTAAATGTTTTTGTAGATAAGAGACCCACAAAGAACAAGAAAGGAGACAGTGGCTTAAGAAAAAGCAGAGAAGAACCATCAGCATCTCAGAAATCCTTATTCTTCATTTTCCCTACTTTTTTCTTGTTTGTACTAACATACCCTTTGAATTACAAAATATGCAATTTAATAAACCTTACTAGGTATTTACAATAATAAAATGCTAAAAAGGAACTTTGGAAACCTGTGAGGCACTTGGGCAGACCTGACCATTCAAACACTGAAAACACAGTTCCTAAGTGTTATAAACAGGTCTCACTGTTTGATATATAAACCACAGGAAAGTATTTCTTCCTATAGGTACAAATGCAGTTTGTGCACATCATTTTGTCTTGAGTCCTGTATCTTTAAAACACATTTCAAAATCACTTCACAGCCAAACCAGCAAAATTATTTACCTAACTGAAACTGTATGTAAGTCTCTTCTAGGAACCAATCTAAGCATATGCTGTTTCTGTAAACCATGCATAAATACTCAACTTCAGAAGACAGACAAAGGGCTCACATTTGCACGTATGCACAGGTACAGGACTGCAACAGTGCTTCTGCAGTTTACTGCTGTGTTTACATGCCAGCTCAGCCTGGCACATGGAAAGTACAGACGAGTGTGTTGCAACTCTGGATAAAATTTGTAAATGAAACTCAGCCCCACCACACCTGGAAGAATGCTGCAATCTCCTCTCTTCCTGACAACAGGCCCTAGGTTAAAAGAAACTCATTTCTAGGCGGAGGATGAGCACAAGGAATGTTGCTGACACACAGAGGGTGAGGAGGAAAACACTGAATTTGTGTCTTAGTTACTGTCCTACATATTATATTTAATCCCAATTAAAACAGCTCCGTTGAAAGCTTGATGAAAATGCAAGAGAAAACTTCTAAAATAATGAACATATGGCCTATGTATGTGCTCTCTCTGTATGGAGTGCCTGTGCATGTGCTCACTCCATATGTACACATCCACATATTCAGCAGGAGCACCGTGACCAACAAGAAAAATTTTCTCCCTCCCTGCAATTTTCCCTTCTGCCCTATACAGGTCTGAAATCAACTTTGATTTTTATTGGGTTTTTTTTCAATCTGAAACAGTTAAATATTTTCCCCTACCAACAGAAGTTTCTAGGTGGAAAAAAACTTGAGAATACAGAAGAATAATATGCAGGGTCAATCCTGCAGAGCCTGTGGTCTTCCCTAAATAAAATATTTGAGACCCAGGAAGGGTCCACATTCATCAGCTGTGAAAATAAGGTGAGAACAGGAGTTCTAAAATAAAGTCCAAGTATTCCTCAGTAGAAGAGAAGACAGGATAAATAAGGACATTCACGCTAGCAGCAGGAATAATCTGATGCTTCCTTTCAACCACTGGCATGTGAAATAATCAGCCTCAACAAAACAGTTGCTTAGTCAAAGCGTATCAATTCTTAAATCACAGCATAGAGAAACTAAATCAAGGCTTTGCAGTCTTCTGTAATTTGCACCACATCATCTTGTTTATGTATCTAAAGAAAGCTCATCTTCTGGCACTCACTGAAATGCAGGGTGGGAGGGGTAGAAAGTGAAAGAGAAGTCACATACTATTGAAATTACAGGTGTAAAAAATGTTTGTTCATCAGATACTAATCTCTTGAGAGCCCAGTGGATGTCTCTCACAATAGTAACACCCCAAACCCACTTCTCCCAAGCAGGAGAGTGTAGAAAGCAGACTCACTGCCTTCTCACAGCCAATGCCAACCACCAATCACTATTTCAGGTGATTTCATCAGGGCAAAAAAAGATTCACCTTGATAGTCATTGTTAAATGAAGTCATCCAGACATTTCACTATTAACCAGTGGACTAAATTACAGGCTTGGTCTTCACCTAGTGCTTTTGCCTGCCCACAAGACAATCTGCTTAGATTACCCTGCTAGCCTGAAAGCAACTCTAAGGTACTCATCATCCAGGTTCTTCAAGGCCTTCCTTTTCAGATGCTTGGAAACCAAGTATTAATCCTGATGTACCCTTCAGCTTGACTTCTCCTATGGGCAATGCCAAAATACTGCTCCAATCTACACCTTTGTTTTTTTCTCCTTTTGGCACAACTGGCAGCCCACGTGCTAAATCCAGTATTTCATGAGGTCTTTTACCTTCTCCTTGGCAGGAACAAGGAACATGGCTAGAGCTGGATACCCAAGCTTCCACACTTACACAAAGAGAAGTAGAGCATTAGATGTACAGAACATGCCCAGGTCCCAGGGCAGCACAGCACCACAGCAATATGTCTTTACATCTTTCAGAAGGCGACTGGTGAGAAAAAGAAGGACCCAAAATGGAAGCCAACCCCTTTCTTACTGTATTTCTGTGTAAGTAAAGGCCACTAGACATAACAGGATATGTCACATTAATTTAAATTAAACACCTCCCCCAGAAGAAAATATTCAACTCTATACTGTAAAATATAGATTTTTGTTGTAACAAAATCAAAACTAAGATTTAACTGCTGTGTTTTTCATGTAATTCTCCCTGTAAAGTCAAGCCCTTCCCCAACAAGAACACTACATCACTAAATGCAAATGGCAAACAAATTACATTGAGAAGTTAGAGATACTTATTATTTCACTTGCAGTAGACATTCCTTATTTGTAGGCATCTGGCAAATTGCCTGCAGTAGAAAGAGATGCCATGTAGATATTTCTGAAGAAATAAGAATACAGACACATGGGATTAGATACAAAATAAATTTATGCAGAAATACGTATTATCTAATCATGTACTCTATCCATCACATACCACATTCTTGTTGTGCAACCAAGTTTATTCACCCAGGGGAATCCACCAAAAATGAGAATCCTTCATATGTATTTATTCATCAAATAAAAATAACAATGGTTTCTAGATGGGAATTACCACCTTCTTTTGATTCACATGCCTCCCATGTTACACCTGTTCTAAACTCATCAAGTTGACAAGATTATCAAGATTGCTTTGAGAGCCAGTATTTCTGTGGAGTATTTTTTTCCCCCGACATAGTGAAGTGGAAAATATGCTGGCTCTCTCAGCCAGCTTTGGCATAGAGATAATGCCATGCTCTGTGGTTAACTGCTAGCTCTTCTTCCTCCAAGGCACTGTGAGTCATCTCTGCTTTCCACACTGGTATCTTCCAAACAATTCTGGGTAAAACTCTGCTAGTTCATTCTCACCAAAGACATTGTATGAGAGCACAATTACACAGAAGGGATCACATATTAAACAAGTTTTTTTTTTTAAGCATTCCATTAAAAATGTGCAAGGCAAATATTGCAGTAACTGTTAATCAAGTCTAAAAATAAATTAAAGTTTCATGAAAGATGCCTAGCCATTTGCTGGCATTTAAGTCTTTCCCTTCAAGCACAAGCACAGTCACAGCAGGATTTGCTACTCTCATCCAATGGCACCTTTTCCCGAGCTTAGACAAACAGATGTGAGGAGACGCTTTCAATCCCTACTTGCAGACAGTATTGTTTTTTCATTATGACAAAGCGTTGCTGAGCTTGGCAGTAGAAACCACCCACTTTCAGGAACTCCCAGCGTAGTTAATATTCCTCTGGTTAACAAAAGATGCCTTGGTCTGAGGCTGTTGCTACAGGCTGTTGTTACAGCACTGCACCCAACTGACCTTAATTTATGAAGGCCTGCTCTGGTTACAGGATCCTGACTTATTCTGCTTAGTTTAGGGCCAGCAAAATGCAACAGATTGACAGCTCTAAACATCCCTCAGGAGGGGAATGAATAAATAAATAATATCACATACTGACTAAAATATTTGGTAGCTGTCGGCGTCCTTCAGCAGTGCTTAAAAGACATCTTAAAATCCAGTCTGATTGCCAACTTAGTATCCTACGTGGTTTGTCTTGAAAGAAAAAAAAAAAGTGCCACTTTTTAGATACTCAGTAAAGAAACTAAATGACAATGCAGTAGTTCCTTTATGGCTCCCAAATTCTGGGTGCTCTAGGGGTCACTGCGAGCATCTGAAAAGAAAACCTCTTACAACAATCACCAGGAGAGTGCTTGCAGCTCACCCTCCTGGGTAGTCAATGGGATCTACCCTGAGGTGAGGGCATTATGAATCATCCTTCTCTTGCTCTCAAGTAAAACCAGGAAAGCAAGCTCCTGTCCTTCCCAGCCCTCTGCGTGCACCTCAGCTGGGCTCACCCTGCACAAGCACTGCTGCTTCAGCCGCTGCCCTGCACACTGTGACACTGCAACCCCGGCCTCCCAGAAATGCTGGGATTTCATCTAAATCACTGCAGCCAGCCAACTCATGGCCCCAAGCCAGCTGTGTCAGCACAACCGAGGACACTGTAACCTGGAGGAGAAGCATGGACATGAGCACTGAAAAAACAGGAACTCCTTCTAGAGCAGGGTGCAGCAGGTTAAGCTGCTGTACCCACAAGTCTACAACTGTCCAGGAGTTCTGCAAACTCTCCAGTTCTCTGGTAAACAAATTCAGGGAATTGATAAGGAAAAGAAGGTCCAAGCATAGTACTTCCCTGTATGTCTATTCAGCTTATACTTCAAAGTAAAAAAACAAAAAAAACAAACCAAACAACCACTTCCATTTTCAAACAGAACTCTTCTTTTGGGGGAAAATCTGTTTGGAGTGGTGTTTCTTGGGTGTGGGGTTTTTTTTAAAAAGTGCTTTATTTCCACTGTGTGTGGGAAAATGATGCCTGAAGTCTTTGGCAGTTTTCAACACAGGAAAAAAAAAAAAAAATCTCTATAGGGGTGAGGTCAGGGTTGAGCAAAGAGAGCACTCAAAACATTCATGTGAATTATATCACCAAAATAGACTCAAAACACTTCATAAAAATGTGTGGAAAATTCATTGAGGTGGCAGAAAAGAAATATGGCATCCAGGATCTCCAGAATGTCATTACTGGATGCAGACTTTCTTTTTTTTTAGGTTTGGAAATCAGTTTTGCTATGTTGGAAGTTCCCTCCTATGCTAAGAATTGTATCCAAATGCATCTCAGCAACCAGCCAAGACAGAGATCAAGAGAAGGAAACATTATTATGTTCTCCCCAGTTCAGGGAAGGATGAAGCCAAGGTAAATAATTTGAGAGCTGTCTTCCGAAATAAACTTTTCTTTTGGTTCCTGAGTTATTTCTGCGCTGTCAGCCAACTATAAACATTACAATTTGTTAGCCCGTTGAAATTAAGTAGAAGTGTATTTCCACCTTAATTCCAGAGGAACTTGTTCCCCTTACAAATTTTTTCACTCCAGGCCTCCTTGACAATGCTGTTGCCTGCTACTCGGCTTTCAACACTTTTGAGTTTTCATGGAAACCTTCAGCTTCAGACCGTACTGTAGAAAGCCATTTCAAGACAGGGCAGAAATACATTTCTGTGCTAGAGTGGTAAGCACAGAGAGAAAAACCCAAGAAAACAAGTCAGTCATGTGTGTGAGGGTAGGACAGGCATCCCTGGCATTCCAGCCCTGATGAAAAGCGATGTCACTGCCTTGCAGCTGAGGTGCGCGCACACAAGCTCACTCCTCAACCAAAGCACAGAACATGCACACGCCCCTTCTCAGAAAAACAGCTTAAGATGCATCCTAAAATACCCTCCCTGTCTTCAGCAGCAGGTCTACTGGGTAGACACTCATCCTTTAGGCACCACCAGCTAGTTTTAAACTTAGAGAGGGCTGTTGCATTTTCATGTCTTCACTAGAGGTTCATCTGCAGTTGTCCTACAGGTTCTGCCTGTAAAACTGGGTCTGCTGTCTCCTTGCAGGGAGGCTGGCCTCCTCCTACCTTCCCTTCTCATCCCACAGCTTCTCCATAATGACTGCTTTCTTCTCCAGTCACGGACACTGTTAGTCAGAGCCGCAAACTGACACATGAGAAAATATCTTTAACTTCATCAAACATTCTCTCCAGTATCACTCCCTCTCCTTACACAGCTTCCCAGGATACTGCAAGTGGGAAACTAAGCCAAGGAAGGCAAGATAGCACAGAGCAACCACAGAGCCGCTCTGCATGCAGGGTGTGGGGGGAAGCACCATCCATGTGCACCATTCCCTCAACGCCTTCCACAGCACTGCCAATTTCTGCAAAATTCAGGGTGAATCATATTTGTGCTGCTTCTTCCCACATCCCAGTTCTTCAGAGTCACGAATCTGGGCAAGAGTCATGTCTTTTATCTTCAAAGGAAAGTGAAAATTTCCAAATTTAATTTGAGGGATGCAGAAATTCACACAACCTAAACATCATAAAAGTTCAAATCCCAAGAGGTATTAAAAACGCTTTTTGTTTCCATATCTCACCATTTCTTGGGGGGTAAGCTCGAGATCCTGAGTGCTTTGCTTAAACCCACTTGTACAGGTGGGAAAATCTTAGCCAGATTCTTTGCAGTGGAAGGAGTTAGACTGCAGGAATGCAGCTAGAGCAGGATAAGGGATGCTTTTCTGGGGAGGGTGCTGAATGCTTGCATACAATAATTTTAACTCCTGTCAAGGTAAGGCCGCATCAGGGTGGAAGCAAGAAAAAATACAGGCTTTTCATTATTGGGTAAGTGGATGCACACCTTTAGTAGTGAAAGTAGTTTGTTGTAGTTAACTCATCTCCAAGTAGTGAGAACAGGCACACTAACAAAAATACTGCAAGATCCCAAGGGTTAGAAGACAAGCAAGACCTGAAGCAGCAGCTTTTTGAAAGTAAGAAATCTTTCCATATGGCTGTAAAGGCTTTAGCCAGTACAAACCAATAACATAGAACATGCTTCCCAAAAAAACACAGCCAAAAGTTAGCACAAGTGGTTAAAATTATTTCGCTCAATAATTAATGAAACTTAAAATCTTATCCTACAATATGCTTATTTTACTCAGAGAGTTTGCTGAAAATCTGATCTCAATTTTTTAAAAAAATTCATCATTGAGTACACTCAGATTTTATTCAGACTTAAAAAACTCCCAAACTTTAAAAAGCTCTCATTCTGAAAAGAGCAATTCCAAAGTTATTTTTTTTTAAGCACAACGTAAGCAACATCTGAGATGACCAGAGTGGGACTGTCACTAGCAAGTCCACCTCCCTCCCTTTCTTTACCAGCTCTGTGTAAAATCTCTTTCTCAATCACACTAAACTGGGTGTGTGCAAAGGCAAGCAGACAGCTCTGGATGGATGCCTCCACCTAGCTATCAATTACTGTCACAAGATTTGTACTTCATCTATTTTCTGCCTCTCCCATTACATTTTTCCTGCATCAGCAGTGAATTTAGGACAAAAACAGAAGACTAAAAATTCAATCACTGACACCTACTCAAGCCAATTCACCAATAAATAAGCTTACCAATTTTTATATTGCATGATGTGAAAGATTAAACTGTAAGGTCCTACAGAAAAATTTCCTAATTCTATTTCCTTATTTTCTTCTAAGAGACAGGTTACTACTGAGTTCATAGATCAGCTTCCAAAAAAAAGCTACTTTGTTCTCAGAAAAAGCAAGAAGGGACTAAATTCAACATTTAACACTTCGTATCTAAAGATGAAACACGCCTGCAAATTTTTGTCAAATAACCTTTGTTTGCTATACACTGACATTTTCTTTTGTCCTTTCTTGGAGAAAATTAAGCCAATATATTGAGGGGTGAGAAAGAAGCAGCATTAATGACTGACTATATAAATCAGGGTATACCGAAAGGATTTTAATTGCCATTTAATAAACTAAGCCATTAATTGATAGGTTTGCCTTGAAAACAAGAGGTGTAGCCCAGACAACTGCTCTGTGGTGATCAAATGAACAGACAGCTGCCAAGAGATAAGTAGTGCAGAAGAGTCAGTTATTCAAAACAAATCATAATTCCTTTAAACCAAAATAATGCTTTGGAAATAGAACTCAACAATAGTTTAGAACATTTACCCCCCCCAAAAAATCACATGCTTATGCAAAGAAAGATGATGATGAGAGTGCTAGACAACATGGGAGTCTACTAATAAAGATTTGAAAGAAAAAAAGATAATCAGCAGAACGAGAGCTGGTGTTTCCATCAGAAGGATGAAGATGATCCCTTGCCCACAGGAAAGATGACACAATTTGAGGACAGAAGAGAAAGGTATTTCCCTCACCCACATAAGGCATCTGACCTAAAGCTTCATTGCCTTCCGAGATTTTGCAAGTGAGGGGCATTTGAACATGGGTTGGTTTTGTTTCCTGATTTTTTTTCTTTTTTTCCTGTTTTCGGTAGGGGTTTTTTTTGGTTTGTTTTGTTGGTGGTGAGGGGTTTTTGAGACCTCAGCACAGCCTTCATATGACATAAAATAAAAAACTTCTTCCATTTATTGATCCCTTTCAGTGCTCTGAAACTCATGGCTAAGGAAACACCAGCTATGCTCTATTGTCAATCTGTTGGTCCACAGCTGAAGCAGTCTGCTACCATCTCCACTGTATCTATATTACTGCTTAATTTCCTCTTCTCAATTTATGGCATTTCTGAATCATCAACACAAAAGACCAAAATAGAGTCCTGGTCTTGGGAATTGGGAAGTTCTCAGGAAACCTGGGGGTAATATTAAGGATCAGGAACTGCAAACAAGCGAAAAGACATACAAGGAAAAATAAACTCCATTTAGTAGGATTATATAGTCAAACTGAAAAATGATTTTTTGATCTGATGTATAGCTTGCTGGCCCTTTGTTAAAGCAGACATACATATGTTGAATGTCTATTTAAAAGCAGAATACTTCACTAAAATATACTGAGGCTAAAAAAAACCATTTGTAATGGAGACCATAAAAGGGAGAAACCTATGGAATGTGTTATGTTCATCTAGCAAAGCTGTTCCCTAGCAATCAGCAGCTTCAGGCAGCCTATATCAATCCTGCTCTTAGACACAATAGAGTCTAGTCTGAAATACAAGCATCAACTAAGACAAACCATTAGAAAATCCTCCAGAGAATTTTTTCTTCTTTTTTTTTTTTTCTTTTTTTTTTTTTTTTAAGATACTAGTGGCAGGAAATCCTGATGGCAAGAAACATCATGAGTTCAAAGTTCTGACTTTTTAGCAGGAGGATGGAATCAAAACACCTCCCTACACTTCACACTTTAAAAAAAGGAAGAAAAAGAAAGGAAGAAATTAAACAAAAGGAACACATCAACAGAGGTCTTCATCATAGTGAAAAAATGTCTGGAAACAATTAGCAACTGAAAAATGGAAGAGTAATAAAAATAAAAAAACCCTTAAAACACTAAGTAGTAAAGTATTCCATTTTTATGACTAAAACATCCTAAAAATTGCCAGCCTGTAACTTAAAGTTTGATACATGCTTCCACAGAATTTAATGCAGTTCAAAATAAAAACAACCTCTTTAGTTATCGACATTCTGAGGCCATAAACCTACACAGCAAGTCATCAAAGCAAAACATCTGCACACTGTCCACACATGCAGCGCGTGCTTATGAAACAGAAAAGAATGATGTCATTTCAGCCTGGTTTTTATTATGTTCCATTTGCTAAATTCTCAGCAGTATGGCCCTACCTCTGCCTCTCAGAAACAGCCCAATGTTGCTTTGCCAGCTCTCGGGGCACATTTACCGTGAAAGACACTTGCAGTGCCCCCTGGTCCAAGGGCTCCCTGTCACGAGTTAAGGAAGATGCTGCACAGTTTAATTTACCTGCCACAGCTGCTGACAAGCCCTTGCCTATAAAAGAACCTGAAGTGATACAGATTTTGTCAGCATTCCCCTTGTGCCACCAGTGCAGCCAGTAGCCTGCTCTCCGAACACAGCTGGCCTCCAGCAAAAGTGCTCAAGTCCACGCAAAGCAACACAAACACGATGCTAAAATCAAGTTTCTCGTGGAGATAAAATCTGCTCTCCAGCAGAGCCATTGCAACCAAAGCTGAAATTCTCAGACATCTATTGTCCCCGAGGCTGACAAGCTCACTTGATGCAGCAAGGACAGAAAAACATATGCAAGAGAAAATATCGGAGGCCAAACACATCATTGCTTTTCCAAGCCAGCTGCACTGTGTCCATCAGCCTTCGTCCTTCAACCTGCCCCCCTCAGAAACTTCACTTGCACCAGCCTCCTCACCACTGGTTCAAAAATTCTCCCAAACAAGTGGCCATTTTACCACCTGCCAGTTGCTTCTTGAAACCAGCCATTCCCTCCATTCTTCCACCACTGTTCCCTGCCACCTGTTACTTCTCCTGAAGATGATCACTCATGTTTATCAACACATTTTCTACAGGGACCATAAGCAGGAGAATTACTGCTGCAACCTGCAGAAGCACTAGAAAGCATGGCTAGGCTAACACAGCACTGTGCTGCATGTTTCTTCCCCTTTGGGGGAAGCTAATGTAAATAAAATGAACAGATTTCTGGTACTAGGGCCTGGAATATTCCTAGAAACTGTCAACCAGCCTGGCTGCTTTTTTTTTAAATATACCATGCTAAAGAGAAAGACAGTGTTGTTGAGCAGAGCATATAGTTTTATAAACTTGGCAATTCATTTCTTGTTTTTACTGATTTGAGAAGGACTAGCACATTTTAATGAGGGCTTTGTAAATGTGGACGCTCGGTAGTTCTGTGGAAAGATACAGAGTACGTGTGTTTCTCTCAGACCAGTTCCAGGAGATGGTGGAAAAAAGCCATATCCCTAGATTCAAATGAAGTCACTCCTGTGCCTCTTCCAAAAATTACAATAGCACCATGTACAAAACTCATCAGTAACTGGAGAATCTTGGACTTCATTATTTAAACCTGGATTTGATGCAATATGAATGCTTTTTCAAAAACAACTTTTCACATAAAGGCATTAATATAAACTCTATCATATGTTTTGGGGGCTTTTTTTACACATACCAACACTTTCTTGTAATACTCTTGGACTGTGTAATATTGGCCTTACACACTGCATGTAAAAATAGTCTGTCCTCTTACCAAATAATGGGCTTTAGGAACTCCAGGGATTTTAAATCTGGACAGATTGTAATAGAAACACAGGATCTGCTTGTGGACTCTGAATGGGAAGCAAGTACCTCTCCTAGGGCTGTGGAGGCCAGCCTCCCCACGGGATGGTCCACTTGGCTGCCTCTCCAGCCAGAGTCACCGCAGGCACACTGCCTTCTTTCCATCCCTGTCATCCCTTCTGGCCCTTACCTGGTCTGATATCAGTGTTACCAAGGCAGCAAATGCATACAGTACCTGGACAAACCGCACAACAATTCTCTCCACCCATATATTCATCCAAACTTTCTTGAGTGTTGTACTAGTCCTGAAAGGAACACAAATTTTTAAAATTCCCAAACGTATCAATTTCCTGCTTTAAAATAGTCTTTGCATATAGGGTGACCTAAGCCAACTAAAATCCACAGTCTAGTGCCTGAAAACCTGAAAACCTGGTTGGAGAACTGAGAGAGATATTTCGAGACGCTAAAGTAAACCCCAAAACTCAGGTTTACTCCAAACAAAAACATCAAGTGAAACAGTGGCTAGCAACAGATAAGGAACTTAAAATTGAACAATTTTACTAATATAAACTAAACTGCTTTAACTGCCACTGAGAAAGAAAATACTATGGGTACCTTACAATTCCTAAAATTGATGGTAAGTTCCTTAACATTCTAAATTTATATGAAAGCTATCAATAGACAGATGACTTCATTAAAGGCTTTTGATGTTCTATAAAACACATACAAGCACACACACAGAAAAAAAAATTCAGGTGCAAGAATGGAGTGCATTCAGTCAGCATCTTCTGTCTGCAGGAAATTACTCCCATCAGACATCTGCTTATATCTATTTATACATATACACAGATAGATACACTTTCCATTCCTTTTAAATATTGCAGACTATTTAAATCTACCCAATAATTGAAGTCCCAAATACAAAGCAGCTAACAAAAAGGTCATCCAAAAAGAGATGCTGCTCCTGGAACATATGAAATATTAAATGCCATTTTAAAAGGCATTCTTAGTTTTATACTTCAATTTATAAATTTCCCCCATCTGGAGTGAGGCAGTATGAGAACACTGACACTCATTTGATTGTACTGTAAATCTGAATTTTGATATCTTCCAGGTAAAGGTTCAGTTCATTAGTATTGCTTAAAAAGCGTGGAGTTGAGAGTCTTTGCCTTTTTTTATTATTTACTTTGTTAAAGCAGTTCACTGATTTAGGTTTACTCAGCAGCATTCTCTGTTGTTATATACGCTTGGTTTAAAATGTATTGTGCACCCAAAATGACAAATACTTAGGTTAGACTCTGCACACTTGGACTCTGAGCTTTTATATACATAAAAATAAATTGCAAAGTTTTCATCCATAAACCAAAATGTGGCCTTTAGCTGCATAATTATAAATGCTGCACAGTTTTAATAAAAACCTTCAGTTGCTCCTGCTGTAGTCAATTGTCCCCTTCTAAATATAGAATAATGCCAGGCCTAGACACTCAGGTCACCAGGTAAAGCTTTGCACAGCATAAATCTGTCACCACCTTTGCTCAAAGCATCTCTTTCATCAAAATTCATTTACTGTGACAGTGAAAAGCAGCCAATTTAGACAGCACAGCCAGATAAATTTGAACCCGTTCGTCCTGTTTTCAAAGGAAGGCGATCACAGTGGAAACTCAGAGGAGTCAGCAGAAACTCTAGCAAGTTGTCAGCCTGCCAACTGACCTTTTTGTTTGTTTGTTTACTTAATCTTCTTCAAAAATGCATGTTCATTGCAATTGTTATCAAGCTCCAAAGAAATTTATGTAGCATCAGAAAACCCCATGTTTCTGTTTTACTTCCGTGTAACGATTACAGTTACTAGATGTATGGATAGCCAGCCCATAGCACAAACAAGATCATGTATTTCCCATAATTATAAGGGGAAACATTAAGACTAATATTGTTCAGTTTTTCCAATGAATATAGTTACCACTGAACTCTAATTTGACTCATCTATGTCAACATGAAGAGATAATAAAAAGTGCACTTGTAAAAGGAGGGCATTTCACTTAGTGATGTCTAAGGCTTAAATGCATTTGTAGTAAGCAACTACAGAGCAGCTCTACGTATTTATGTATTTCTTCCCTCTTTTTTTGCTTCATACATATATTTTAAAAAATAATGAATCTACCATTTATCTACAACTAAATGATGACGTTCGCTTTAAAAATAACAGGAGATGTTCACTTTTCTAAAGCAACTTACATTTTATGAGTGACACTGAGCTTTAACAAAATAATAAAGCTGTGTTCCACCAGGATCAGTTCAAAGTACCTTAAACTATTTAAGTATGCTTATTAAAGTGCAAAGCTGAAAATTTTACTGGAAATGAACATATCTTTACAACTTCAATAAATGCTTCAGTCCAGGCTACTAGAATAGAGACATAGCGTTAGCACAGGTTACTGAAATTCAGCCTTCTTGGGGGAAACTGGAATCACACAGTTCCCTTTGGTATATCACATCATTAATGGGGGAGGAATTAGTCAAGCAACGTTATTACATTTAAATTTTCATAACAAATGGCTTTCTCTAGGGAAGCCCAAACAAATTACAGTGACTATTAGAGCAGCACAGGACACACTGAAGCTGTGGTTTGACGTCTTGGCGGCAGCGCTGCCCACCCGCAGCTTTTCCTGCACCGGGCAAAGGGCACGGCTGCCCCCGCACACACCCGGCCCCAGGAGCTGATCCGGCTGAAAAATAACCTGGCAAAGTCAAGTAAAGCAAATCAAACCTTCTGTGGGCAAGTTTCCATCCTCTCCACCACCGTCTGATTCTCCGTGCGATCACAAACACACGTACGCCAGCGCAAGGAGGGCACAACAGGCAAGGTTTTGCTCAAATCAGGCCCCAAATTTTCTTCATTTACCAATGAAGCCCATCAAGAGAAGAATACGACTGACCAGCTGGAGAGATGTAGCTCCAGCTGCAGCACTCTAGGAGCTGCACTGGCGCTGACCCCCTCCCCAGCCCCAGCCCAGGCAGCTCCTGCTGCAAACCTCACTGCGGTGGGAGTAGGGACCAGCCAGTTACAGCTGAGAGATGAAGCAGAAGGAAGCCCCGAGGCCCCAATTTCGTGCAGCTAAAGCCGATCTAATTGGTGTCTGCCGGCATCCCAGCCCTCCACTCCTGAGCCCATTACCCAACAGAAAATAATCTTTTCTTTTTCTGTTGTGTCATCCCGTGGGTTTTGTTTCTGTCTGCTCACTGAAATGGCTCAGCAAAGAATGGAGAGTGGGACCACAGTAGTGGAGGAGACATCATTCACTTCACAAATAGGTTTTCTTAGGCTGCTGCTGACCTACAGCTTACATTAAATCATTTTGCAGCAATTCCTACTGTCTTCTTTTAGATATAACTCAGCATTGCCACAAACCTTTGCATCACCCATACTTCTAATTTAACTTTGCCTTTGCTCATAGGCTGTACATTAAAGTAAAGAGCTATTGAAAATACTTCTCATGTCTTTTAGGACTGTAGAATATATAGGTCTTACCGCAGCACTGCTCCACAATGCTGCCACAGCAAGTCATCAAAGGGATGCAAGGGCTGGCTGATGATTCCTATGGGTCTCATAACTTGCATACTAAATCCCAGCTCTGTAAAGCAAAAATCAGCCAGGACTTCCTCCAAACTGCCCTCTTCAAAGCCACAGAGAAAGGCTGTGGTGAGACATGGGGTGGAGTGGCGTCTCACCACAGGTTGAGGGAAGTTCTGACTGAAGCCCAGCATGTGCAGGCTCACTCAGACTCCCACGACTGACACTGAAGCTCAGTGGAGCTGCCGGGCTGGGCGCTGAGCAAGGGGCAGGTTACACACCCACTTCTGAGCCTCAGGTTCCCAGCGGTGCCCCCCTGGTGGGACAACCACAGCTATGCCTCAGCATCTTTGCTGATCTTCCTCAACAGGAGAGGTCCGGTGCAACACAGCCGGCACAACCTGTCATCGCCTGCGTGTGACAGCTCGGCATTTTCCACAACGAAACACATCATGTACATGTACATGAACATGCTGTGAAGGCAGGGCCACAATTCTTTAATTTCCTGCAGTAGGTGGAAAAAAATGCAAAAGAAAAACAACATTAAGATCATCAAGGAGGAGATGCCCTTGTCTGAAATCACCATCCAGCTACAGATACCTTAAAAGAATTAATTGGTACCTGCATAAATATGCCTTTGTTTATAAATGAGATTTCTTTCTGCTGTGTTTCCACTAGTGAATTAGTACGTAGGGAGGAGACAACTTTATTATTTACAAGAGACTCAATAATCTATCTACACACCCACATCATGCTTCAACCAAGACAATCAACACTCCATTAGAGATTATTAATACATGAAGCCCCATGACCACCTTATGATTTGTGATATTATTTCCCCCTCTTTACAAACAGAGAAAACTACACTACAGCAGTTATCTCAGAGGAATAGGTTATTAAAAAGCTCTGTGAGGAAACCCACAATGGAAGACAGTGCATTTCCATGGGGCCAGGATTTTTCTCTGGTCTCTGACTCTGTGCCTGTGCTTTAACGTCACAATTACTACCAAACTTCAGTGAAGCAGAGCTCAAATAATTAAAGAGACATAGCCTGCTTCCACTGAAGCCTGTGGCAAAACTCTCATTATTTTTAACAGAAGCAAGACTAGACTAAGCGTTTATAAAGCAGCTGTAATCACTGGAAGGCACCACTGAGTTCTCAATATTATTAGCTACAAGACTACATCTATCTAAGAGCAATATTTTTTAAAAAATCTTTAAAACCTGGTCTCAAAACTTAGCAGGTTTTTAAAAAGCTCTTGTTCTTCAGAAAAACATTATTGAAAAAGCACTGAATGGTTATTACTTACATTGAAATTTTTTGTATGAATAATTCAAATGTGTTGCTAAAGTGAATATTAAAGGCCACTCCAGCAAGGGATGGAGTCCCTCTGAGGATTCTCACTTCTTTCATATTTGCTTTTGCCCCTGGTTATAACAGCTTTTCCTTCATTTTCCAATTAAAATAGTATTGTAACAAGATTTGGAAGATTGATCCAGTCAACAAGCTTATTGCTGTATCACTGAAAAAAATCATTAAATACCTCAAAATTGAAGAAGGAAAGCTTTTCAAAGTCTTTTAGTTCAAGTTCTTAATATGAAATTACTTAGATTAAAAGCCATGGCAGACATACAGAGTGTTTTGCACTTGGCTGACCTGGGGTTTTTTTGAGTAATGAAATTTTCTCTACATAGATAGTGTCCCACTGAAACAAACACATCCTAAAGATCATGAAAGATGGGTTCCACCATACTTCCTTGCTCAATTTTAAAACAAAAATTATCTCCTGGGTATGAGATATTCCTAACACAAAGGTATACACAAGTTCTCACCAAGCCTTTTGGGCAGAAAATAAGCAAACATGCATGACTTCATTATGCTTCAACTGTGACCAAATCACTGCAGCCAAGGGCCCTCGCATGCAGAATTGTGCCAACAGCATCAAATGGACCTGCCTTTATTAAGTGTGAGCAAGAACTACACTGACCAACCTGAGTACAACAGCTCTCACAGGAAAGGTCACAGGCAAATGAGCTGCTGTGAGCCACACCAGGCAGCAGGATTCAGCACTGCAGCTGAATGACTCTTCCTGCAAGGAAAGTGATAAACAGGAGGGTCTGCTCCACTCTGATCTGGCTATACCTCTCACAGGATTTTAGAGAGAAGGCTTCAGTAAACACCTCTAGAAGCCAGAAAAGCATAGCTAACAGCAGCAAGTTTCAGACAGGAGAAGAATGCCACGATTATTATTATATCAGAGGGTTCCCCAGGAAACAAAGGATGCCACAGCATCCTGAAACCACACACACCTGTACGTCAAATTAATCCCAAACAATGAAATTTTTTGCATGAGCTTTCCTTGATTTTGCAGCACAATGTAAACATTTGTCATGTGGACAATAACTGCCATGTCAGCATAGTTCTTCAGACATACTCACCCTGATTAAAGAAAATGGAAGCAAAAGCCTAGAGTGCTGATGCTTAAAGGAAATACCAACATTTCAAATGTTCATACTTTTCACTAAAAACATGCAGGGCCACGGGAAGGCAAAGTATGCAACTTCAACAAACACTGCTTCTGACCTACCCACAGTCACAGAACAGAATTACAGAAGACTTCAAGCACAAAAGCAGCTTAGATTGGTCTCAAACAAGGATATCTGTGAATATTCAAAGCTCTTACTTATTATTTCAAAAGGCATGAAAATATTTTTGCAAATCAGCTTTAAAGAAAAAAGAATCTTCGTTCTTTGCTAGTCTTAGTCTGCACCTCCTGTGAGCTTATCAGTATAAGGAAGTTTAAGTTTTCCACAGTCTTACCTGACTGTTTTAAGTAGGGCAATGAATCCTGTCGTTCCAGGATTCATTACAACAAAGTCCCTCACAACTTCACCACATTATAGTCCTGACTGAAGATAAATCAGTGAATAAATTTAGTCACTTAAAGCAAAGAACACTCATGTTTCTCTACAGCAGCCGACCTTGTGCATTGTTTATGGTTAGACAATTCTTTTAAACTAGCTTCATTTTCAGATGAAGAGCAACAATATTCTCAACAGCAAGGACAACTTGTTATTTTTAAAAGCATGAAAGCAAGTCCTTTCTTCTCTTTGGTCAACTAAATGCAAAAAATATAATCCCCTATTTAAATTTACTTGCAGTAAGGAGGGACTAGAAATCTGTTTTACATAGAAATAAAATTATTTCTTTTCCCAACTAGTGTCTGCATCCAGAAATGGCCCTACTTGCTTCCCTTTGACTATCAACTCTCTCTCCAGATTAACTCACAAGAGATTTGCAAACTCAAACCACATTTACAACAAGCACTGCCTGCTGCCTCCTTGGAGGAACATCTCCTAAGTAGCTCAGTTTTCCATAAAGGAACATGAACCGTCTCCATTCTTCACAACACAGGGGCTTTCCATATCACAAGAAAGGATTTCATCATGCTGGTGAGCACAGCACAATTTCAGCTGTTTAAGCCATCTGTACCACTGGATTTCTTTGTTCAAACTAATCCAATTCAATCTCATTCGTGTCTTTTCAGTCGTCTACATATTTTCATCCTTGCAGATAACTGTACATCCGTGCCAGCTACTAAATACCAGTCACTCACACACTTTCCCTACTCCCCTGGCCCCTCTCTAAATCTCAGCAAAAAGCTAGTTTCACATTCCTCCATGATGTGCCAGGTAAGCATTAGTCTCATTTCACAGCTGAAGACACAGATATAAAAAAATGTACTGACTTGATTAAATTGAGGGGAAAAACAAAACAAAAAAAAAAGACTTGTGAGTTAACACTTGTGATCAGAACAGAGTAAAGGATAAGGACTATTTAAGACACTGTTAGTACTGTACTACTGAAACTTGAAGTTAATACAATACTATCATTATGTTTGGCAAAGTAATGTTTTGAAAGCGCTCATCAAGCTCAACTTTGATCATACGCTACTAAAGCAGATTTTCAGAATATAAAAAGAGATGCATAGGACTGACATTAATAAACATTCAAAAGGAGCCTACACATAGAAATAAAGGGGGGAAAAAGCCTATAGTTCTTCACACAATCTTTTATTCCATTTAAATTGTACTATTAAGTTGTGCTACTAAAACAAAAGAAGTTGGAAACCTACTTACCAAAAGGGTAATCCTTTGCTTTATATACCTAGAAACAGATAGGGCGATTATAGTACATTTAATATTTGATATGAAGAAGAATTAAAGAAGAGAAAAATAAACTGGTACCAGATCTAATTTCACACTCAGGGGATTACAATGTAGAGAATACACACAAGCATTCTTCACTGACAACAGCACTGTGAAATGTTCAGTAGATTGCTGGCACTCTTAGGATTTAAAAGATTTAATGTTCTGCTTCGTTACTTCTCAGCATGCAAAAGTTTGGAGGCCACTGGAAGACCAAGCAGCTTAGCAAGGAAAAATAACAGAAAAAAAGGGCCTCATCAAACTTACAGGATCTTGATGGACCTTTTTTGACAGCATTTTACTGTGCTTAAATTGTGGAAATTAAAAACCAGAGTCCTTCTGTTCCCTTAGGGTAATCAAGGCCATGTTGTGGGTGCCATTCTGACTGCCCCAAAAGTAGCCTGTACATGTACTGATATCCTATTTTTACATAACTAAATAAAAAGAAACTTAAGTCTTTTTCTGCTGTAAGGAATAACACCTGCCTCCCTTAAAAAACATATATACTTGCAAGTGAAAAAAAAAAAAACACAAGAAAAGAGAAACAAATTGACCAAACTCACAACTGGAGTAGCTGAATTAGAAATTTTCTTTATACCTGAATAGAAGTCATTGCTTGTCCTGGATCTCCAGGAGTGCACACTTGGCAAATGCGTGCTTTCCCATGGTCAGCACTGGGGTGGACCATTGCTCCTCGAAGTAAGAATCATAATTAGGGCAAAGGATCTTTGTGAGCTGCAGTAATTTCCCCCTTTTCTCCTCCGTGCAGCCAAGCAGGAGCAACCCTGCAGGGTAGGTGACAGCACTACAATAGCTAATCCCAACAAGAGAAACTCTGAGCAAGGAAATGTGCTCTGAAAATGCAATATGTATTCTAAGAGGATGAGACTCCTGATAAAACAGAAGGCTTCAGTAATTAGGCCTTGGGATGAGAAGGTGGCTCTTTTGCCTAAGAAGTCCTTTCAAATCTTGGGTTTTAGTTTAGCACTAAGAAAACAAGCTCTTTTGTTAAACAAACATCTAATCACCTAGGAATTTTAGAGGCACACATACAACTTCAACAGAAAATAACTTCAAACAACTGAATTTGGGGTTTAAGGTGCCCTCTGAGTTATCTGCATAACACAAAGGGGTTTTCGATTGTTTTTATACCTTTTATGAAGAAACATTTGAGGGGAAAGGTTTTGTTCCTCTTGTTCTGTTTAGAAAGAGCTTGAGGGGAAAGTCAAAATCCACACAAAATACACCTCCCCTGCCCATCCCTTCTTGTGGTGCTTCCTGGGGCCTGCCATAAGCCTCCCCCAGTGCTGAAGAGCACCGATAGGTCTGATATACCACAAGCACAGCCTGAATGCCCCTACCCTCCTTCTGCTTTATTCCCCCTTCTTGGTAACCATTTCACCAAGACCTGCCCTCACATACTTCTTCCTATTTTCATCCCTAAAGAAACCCACCCAGGCCAGGAAAAGCCCATCCCAGGAGGAGGTGCCATGGTGGCTCCTCAGGGAATGCACGTGGGAAGCGGTTTCTGTCTTGTGCCTCTTCAAAAGTTGCAACCTGTTAGCAGATATATGGCCACTGACCTCACGTGGTCCTGAGCAGTCCCAGCTACATGATGAATAGACATTAAATCAACCAAATGCACTTTGTTAAAAGCATACACAAGCAGCAAAGCCATCTGAAGGCCTGCACAGGAACGTCTGAGCCGGCAGTAAGTCGGCTGTGTGACGTGCTCTGACACCACGGCCTCACCGCCCAGGGAGAGAGCAGCACTCTGGGCTGAACCATTGCCATTCCTCACCACTTCATCCCCCCCTCCCTTTCCCCGCTAGCTGTACCCAGCAAGGATGTGACACTGATGAAAAAAGTCCTGATCCTTTTCCATATTTCCTTTTCCATGCCAGCTCACACTTCAGCTCACAGGAGAGCAGCACAGCTTACAGAACTGCAATGGCACAGCCAACCCATGGTGTGAGGCCACATGGCCGTGAGGGAAAAGGAGGTGCCAGATGAAGGGACAGCAGGTGGCAAGGGAAGGACAGCAAACACATTTGAAACCACCACAATTACATGATTTTTTTGGCAATATAGGCAGCTTCACATGTGCCCTCCCATGGCTCTACATAGGACAGAGAGTTCAAGGGTCGTGCGTTGACAACTGGAATTTCTGTAGCTGACTCACTAATTTAAAATAATGCAGGCTCGTGTTCTCTGTGAGTTCATCCATTGCCAAGTCTCACTGAGCGCCATCACTCATCTCCTAACCCTGTCATATTACTCCAAAAGTATTCAGAATCTGTGGCTTTCGTAGGTAAAACATGGGAAGCAAAAGGAAGACAGAATTGAAGAAGAAACAAACCAGGATTCCATAAGCAGTTCCATCTAATGCAAAGTTTGAAATATCTCGCTCTATTTTATTTTATATCCCATATGAAAATGTTTGTTACAGCAAGTACAGCACAGCATGTAAGCAATAATTGATTTAGAAGTAAGAGTAGTATGCAAGATGAGTACTAGTGCTGAGGCCAAGAAAGTCCAGGAAGAGCTCCTTTGCAAAAGAAAGATATTTGAATTAGCAAGTGTATATTAGTCAGCAAGGGTCACATCAGCGTATGTATTTTCATCAAATATAAGGCAGCTCTAAACGCAGTATGAAATAGCTGCTATTTACAGGACATTATAAGAGCCATACAATATAGTGTTTCATTTTGAAAACTTACTGGACTTAAACTAGACTGGATAGACAAAACAGAGGGCTACTTATTATTTAAGCAGCACTCACCTCAGAAGGATATTAAGTTTATAGCCTGATGCTGCTTACTCATAACAAAGTCTAATTACAGCCTAACAAGCACACCCACTGGCTTCAGTGAGACTCTGCAAAGAATAAGACAGGATCCACTGTATGTCAGGTTTGGCAGCTCTCTGATGAAGTGCTCTAGAGGAAACAAACCATTCGGCCAGTTAATAGAGGAAACTATTTAACACGGAAGCCAGGGAGAAGTGATGCAACTCGCTCACCACCAGGGCAGTCGCTGCCAGGGCTTGGGAGCCCTCAGACCAGGGCTTGGGAGCTCTGCAGCTTCTGCCTGTGTGCACAAGGCTATCAAATCTCCTCATGGAAAATTATCAGCTCCAGCAGATCCTTAATTTCATCATTTGTTTACAGCTTTGAAAGAAAGTTACTGAATCACTTGTTTTAATTACACTGGTAATTGCAGAGGGACTTCAGGTGTGTGTGTATATATATATATACACACATCTATATCTTCTCTTCTATTAGAGGAATGTACTCTTCTACAGCTATAATAAAATGCAGAAAGACAATAAAGGAAAATAACTGGAGAAGAAACTGAGGATTAAATGGCTGTTGTTTTCGAGCTCCACCTCCCATCATGAGACAAACATCAAGTAGTAAATCAGTTCTGCATATCAGCTTGGCATACCACAACACACAAAATACACACCCATCCAACTGGTATCTCTCCTTCAAAACATTGAATATTCAATGCCAGCAGTATCAACCTAGATAGCAATTTCACTCCAAGAGCTATCTCTTGCTTTTGAGCAGGGCTCTCTGCTTTGCTCTTCAAATTATACTCCCCATTGCCTGTAGACTACTCCTGATCATAGTTCCTGCTCAAAGAATCTTAATTCAATCAGACCAGACAAGGTGGCCACCAACAAAGTGGCTGTGAGGTGCCTCTGTTACAGGGTGTCACAGCTGGGACCACTGGTCACTGCAGAACTGTCCTGTGAAGAGCATCCTGAAAAGAAATGCTACTGCTAATGCAGGGACTGCAAGACAGTGACACATCATGGGGAAACTGCATCAAACTGACTAAATGTGGATTCTTTCCTGCATCCCTTTTATGTTCTCTATTTATATTTATAAAAAAACAGACTTTCTTAAGCTGTGCAGACCCAGGTGTAGAGATGAATCTGACTGCACTTAAGAGCTGGCAATGTATAAGGGAAAGTCTTTGCTCTGTTCATAACGAACTATGTATAATTCGTTGCAACTGTAGAACAATGGCCTAGATAAAGTGAATTTCCACAGCAGTTGTGTTCCTGATGTATCACAGCACTAGCAGTCTCAAAACATCTAGGGGGCCCAATACCTGTGTTTCTGAAATAAAACAAAAATGAATTATGGAAGAGGGAAGGGATGGAGGTGAGAGCAGAGCACGGCACATTGCTCCACTGAAGAAATTGCAGCTTATATCTCTCCATTAAAGCATTCAAACCAACTACATCAACAACACCCATTTTATCTATCACAAACACACACGTTCTTCTGGAATGCCTTGAAAGCCAATTCATCAAAGCAGAGCAGCCCAGCAGGCCATGCCCACACGAGGTCCTCCCACACTGAAGCCTGTCCCAGAGCCCACCACCCGGCTGCAGTGGCCGTACGGATGAGGACAAACCGGCGCAGACATCAGCCACGGTGCAGGCAAGGGCTGGCAGCGGCTCCCTGCACACAGCACACTTCCCATCCTTTTGCCAGGTCTCCTGAAATGCTTGATCTCCATGCATTAAGCACAGGGGAAATTGCAATCATGCATATACATACAAAATAAGCCTAACATGAGAATTTTGGACGTGCACTAACTGGTGAATCAGACATTTTTCCACCTCTCATTTCTTTCCTCTGTTAACTGATGAGTCAAATTAATCCCTCCCCTTTTGAAACTGTAATATTCAGATGAGAAGTGTAAAAGCAGACTTGGTCTTTAATTCTAAATTCTACATGTATTTTGGTTACAGTCTTAATAAGGGCATGCTAAAGGCCCTTCAGTTGCTTCCTTTCCTCTTGATTTTATCTTGTTTCATTCAAATTACTACATATGACTTCATACAATTTCGCTGTTTCCAGCACTGAAACCTGAATGCAGAACAATCAGACTGCCATCAAATTCTAAGGCCTCCCCAGCAAACACAAACACAGACAACCTGCAATTTGTTTTGCATGCCAATACTAGGAATGCTGCAGGTATCTCTACATGGTTTCAGGCATGCCTCCATGTGCTTCTCCTCAGTGAGCTGGGAGGAGGAAAAGGAATGAAGGAAAAGGATTAAAAACCAGAGTGGCCATTATGTCACCACATCCATTTTTCAGGATGCAGTCCTAAGGAAAAGCTCTTGGGTTCATGTATCAGCAGGAAGAGCCAGTTGGGATTCCTGCCTCACTCAAGAGGAAGAACTTCAAAAAGCACACACAACTGGTTCTCAGGCTCTTCAAAGAGCTCTAGAAGCAGGAAAATACCAGACTACAACATATTCAAAACCGAATAATAACAGTGGCAGCTTCTGCCATCTTCTCACATTAGAGATGTATCTGCAACCAACCCCAGGAGCGAACAGAGATAACAAGCCAATATAATCAGCCCACAGGAGAAAATGGAAGTCAGGAAGAGGGAAGATGGAAGCGTCTCCCAAAATATTTAAATTTAGCTATTTTGGTCAACTACTGCACTGGAAGTTTTAAAGATTAACTTGAGGGGAGGCAGAAGTTAGGGTAGAAGTAGAAACGGGAAGAAGTAGAAAAATGCTTATTTTTGATCAGTGTTGTCAGATGTGCTCTTCAGGTTTTAACTCTGCTTCCTTGATGAAGAAGAAAGCGAGCTATAAAGGGGTTGCCAAGCTTCGAAGCAGGGAAAAAAAGGGAAAATAAGCAAGCAGGTAAATGTCTCAAAGACAGCTTCAAAAGGAACTGACAGTGCCAACACCATTAACTGCCTGCATAAATCCATCCATATTTGAATGTGTTAATTTTCCCAAAGCTTACAACTGAATCAAAGGTTATTTCATACTTCAAGAAAAGAGAAAGGGTCTGAATGAAGCAGGGAAAAAAAACCAAAAATCAGCAGGACTGTGGCAGTGAGAAGAGCACCGACTGACCCCCACACAGACATGCTGCAAGCTCACTATACGATTTCATCCACAAGAGCCTCCCACAGTAGTGCCTGACTGAAATGCTGCTGCCTGCACCCTACAGCGATGCCAGCACGCCTGTTTACACAGCCACGCTGAGAATCAGATCTGGCTTCACCACGCAAAACAAAAGCCACAAAACACGTCGGGGTTTTTTTGCATTTTTAAGCCAGATCCAGACCCGGTTTGGGGTCATGTGAGAGCTGTATGGCTGCGCCAGAGCAACCAGTGTGCATGTATGCATGGGGTTGAAACAGGGGATGTGAATTCATCTCGTAAAAACACAGTTAAAGCCAGCTCTCCCTGCCAGCGACAGACTTATCTAGGCTTAGAGGAATTTATAAATGAGCAAGTAAAACCTATGCACATAAGTCTTCTTGGAAACAAAGCTACATCTCGGTGCATTACCATATTGTGTACCCAACAGACATTTTCAGGGGATGAGTAAATAACACTGTGTCCCAAAGATGCTTGCTCTCTGTCACTGTCACTGTCTGCTGTCAGTAGACTGTGGAAGGGAGTCCCCTACAGAGTGTAAGACATAAGCCGCCTGCTGAAGGGATTGCCTGTGGCTGGCACGCCCAGGCTGCAGCCCCAGTTTTAGGTTACAAAAGGACAGACTGTGACATGACATCCCAAGAGAGGCAACTGTCCAAGGCTTGTGACCTGCGCTCCTGAACAGGCACGTGCAAGAAAATGCACATAGAAAAGTTTTACTTGCAAACCCCAAAGCCCTTGTGTTCTAGTGCATGTAACACTGACATTCAAACAGAGCTCTCAATCCAACGGGAAAATGCAGAGTTGCTAGAACACCTGTATTACAAGCAGGGTTCTGAGTGCAGTTTCTTTTATTACATATCAGTTTCAAATCCCCTCAACTCAATTTACTTCAACTTCTAAAAAGATAAAATTCCTCACTCATCTGCATTACTTTCGCAATCTCGACGTTTTGTTTCATTCATACATTCACAACTGCTGAAATGATCTTTGATTTGAGAAGCTGAATTCTCATTTGCAGGGCAAACAGCGTTCATACCCAAGGAAAATAAAATGCTCATCACTTTTGTTAAAATAAAAATACCTTTCCACCTTTTCAAGTGCTTGATTCCTGTTCCCCTGAGTTTTAACCCTCTGCAAAGTTATCACAGCACATTCCAACACACCTTTTCCACCACTAGAGTGAGAAAACACTTAGATGTGAACTCTCGTTTTGAAACAGAATGGAAAATCCTGGAAGGTTTCTGCAGAATGTAAAAGAAGCCTTGTGTGCAGTAAAAACCACACGTGCAACAATGCAGAGGAGAAAAGTAGCAAGAGTCATTGGTTTGACTAATTCTTGCACAGATAAATTTTGGAGAATAAAATAACCATGTAGAAAACTCATATACACTGAAAAGAAAACAGTTTGAAAAAGGCTCATTTTTTGCCCCCACTCCATCCCAGCAAGCCTCACAATTACTTAGACAAGAAAAGGTATTTTATGCCTTTTACTAACAGAAATTCCCAGATCTATGTAGTCCATATAATCCATATTCCATGCATATCCCTAGCATTCGTGTAATCCATATTCCACTTACTTTTATAAGTTACTAATTTGGAAGATTAATATATACAGACCTGAAAATTTAACCAAAGAGTAACTCCAAGAAGTGTCTTAACCAAAGCTAGTACTAACACACAGAAGCTTTCAGCTCACTGAGAAATTAGGTTGCAAAGCTCTGATTTGTAGCTCTTCAGGTCTCTGGCACTATACCATGGTACACAGCTGAAAAAAATTCATCAAGATTTGGAAACACATCCTAATGATGCTTATTTATGCCAAAACTGGTGCAAGTAGTCAAACTCGCACAAAATGTATTTTATCAATTCTCTCCAACTACCTTCCCCAGGTTTACATTTACTTCTGTCTAACAACTATTTTAATGAATATTTCATTAAAATCCCCCAAAAGAAGATTGTAAGTTTCTAATACTGCATTTTTTTTTAGCTCTGACAACAGTGAGAACACCTTTGGCTCCCTGGAATCACACCAGCACAAAAATACATCGCGGGTGCTGCAGGAAACTTCTGCTGCTCATGAAATGTTCTCAGAGTGTATGGCACATACTGTGTTCAGAGCAGTTACTGTGCTTTCCTAGAAAGAAGCATGCGATGTACATCTAACAAAACTAACTGATTGTAGCAGTTGGAAAACAAAAGAAATGTAACAATAAGGTTACTTTTCTCCTTCTTCGACGCCATGGGCTGACAAAGTGCTACCTCTGAGGAAGTCCTGCCTATTTGGTAAGAAGTGTCAGCACTAGAAAATTTCCTACTGTGAGGATGCAAACTCCAAAAGTTTGGTCAAGAGTTGTATGACAGATAGATATTGATAAAGCCACTATTTCCAGCTTTAGAGCTAAAAACATTCCATTTTCTTTCTGCATTAAGTTTTGGCTGAGTATGTGGCCTCTGTAAGTCCTTCTGGTGCTGTCTCTTGAAATGATGCAAATAAATTGCAAATTCAGCATTTCCATACACATGGGATTATATAAAGAATTCCATGACAACCCAGATTTACTAAAAAAAATATTACTCATGTTCAAATATTTTGTAGTTATTTATTCTCTACTGAAAAGAACTTAAACTTGTATTTCTAACATATGTTGCAGAGTACAAAGTCTTAGGGAAGAGGAACAGACTTCAAAGTATACCTTCAGAAAACTTCTCTTTTAGGATGAAAAATATTGGTTTTTATAATTTTTAGTTGTCAAACATATTTTGAAGAGAGATGATCAGCTCAGACACGCATTACTGAGCCTGGTAGAGAGATTATTGGATAAAATTCCATGAGCTGTGCAGGTCTGACTAAGCATTGCTCTGTAAAAGCTTGGTATGAAGCTACAGACTTGAGCAGAACAGAGAAACAGGCTACACCAATTTTGCACTCAGATCATAATTTGGAGCTTATACTCATCCTAAAACTATCCCTACCTCTTTAATGTTGGTACCAGAACTGTCTCTCACCTGTGTCACTCCCATGGAAAACTCCCACTGCCTACACTAAGAGACTACAGCCTGAGCTGTACACCCAATAAAAGACCTTTTCTCAAAGTCATTTAAAGCCTTGAGAGAAAGTAAACAAATGGAGATAAACAAATGGCAAGGTTGATGGAGAGGAGGAACAGAAATAGAGAAGACACACAGCTTCACAGTAGAATTATAAGCATGACTGATTGGAAAGAAGCCTATGGATTTGTACTGTTTATTTGAGCTACAAAATATAAATTAAATACTGCAACTTAAACAACTATTTCCTTACTCATTAGACTCAGGTATGTATCAAGTCTTTATGTATTAAAATGATGAATAATTCTGCATGTATCATTCAGCAAAAGCTCATGCCTGCTATATGACATGAAAGAAAAATGAAGCAACAAGCAAGTCAGGGAAAGGTATTCAATGACTAAGCATCAGACCTGGCAAGGACAAGAGTGAAGCAATCCCTGCACTGACAAGTAGAGTTAATACACAGTACTGACAATGTGGGCCAAACTTCTTGTGCCTCAGAAGGCAGCAAAGCCTGGAAGAACAAGATAATAGCAAATAATTGTAAAGACTGACATGCCTACTGCTTCCTGCTGAAGAGCAGTGGTGGCAAAAGCACTGCTGTGCAAGGAGCTATGGTTGGCTGCTTCCCTCTCCCCTGGCCTGCCAGCTCCACAGCAGGAGCTGCAAGGAAACAGCACAGACAAAAGGGAATATAAGGCAAAAGCACAGCAGACAGTGAACCAGAAAATATGGTTATCTAGCCAAAGCTCACTCTTTTTAAAACACTTGTCTCTCTAGTATTACCAAAAACTTTCTGGATATTCATCTCGATGAAAGTGGAGAGGGATTTTTTTACAAGAGCATACAGTGATAGGACAAGGGGTAAATGGCTTTAAACTGAAAGAGGGCAGATTTAGATTCAAGGCATTAGGAAGAAATTCTTTACTGTGAGGGTGGTGAGGCACTGGAACAGGTTGTCCAGTGAAGCTGTGGATGCCCCATCCCTGGAGGTGTTCAAGGCCAGGCTGGATGAGGCTCTGAGCAACCTGGTCTCATACAAGGTGTCCCTGCCCATGGCAGGAGGGTTGGAACTAGATGGTGCCCTTAAGGTCACTCCCAGCCCAAGCCATTCTATGAAATCCGAGTGTGCAAAAACATTAAGTACCTGCACAGTGTAGTAAAGCAGTCAAAACTGCGAAAGGTCAGGCACATGCTAATTATGAAACAGAAATATAGCAATACAGACAGGTTTAATGCTTTTAAGGAAATCAGATACCCTGTGGAGAGGGCAAATTTCCAAGAGTCACATGATCTCTGGTTTGAATTTTTACTCTCTCACCATTTAGTATAATAAATTCTGGTTAAGAATTTGTGTAAAAATTGGAGCAGGTTACAGAGAAGTAAACTATTTCTGAATTTATAAAATGAGCACGAAAATGTTCTACCTTATTTACATCTCTATCATAGTCAAACCTCAAAGTAGATTGAGGGTACTTTTAAAGAAGTTTCATGATAAAGCAGCACTTGATAGATAAGCTTTGGAAAAATTTTGCTGTTGGGGCACTAACCTGAGATGTCTAAACTCTGCGGTAGTTCCTTCCTCAGACACCAAAACTCACATCAGGTCTCTGACAGATTTGTAGCAGTTGGTAAAAGACAAGTAAAGTAGCTACTATCTCCTCCCACACACCCTGTCCCAAGGCAAAGGTTCCTAGTTTGCACGTGGAACAGCTTGGGAACAAATGTAGTTTTTCTCCCAAGAAGCAGAGTTTGTTTACCTTGGTATATGCCCAGGTAAAATGTGTAGATTTCTGCATGGGAGCAAGTGGAATTGCTTGCCAGTTGCAGCCTCTCCCGGAAACACTGTTTTCAGCTTCCATATCTTTCCCATCACAAGAGCCAGACAACCCCACTGGGAAATGGCTCCAAAAAAAGGCCCAAGAATGAACAGGATATGAGTGTACTCATCAAACCAGCTTCTGGCTGCACAGGCTACAGCCAACTGCTCCTTGCTGCTGAGTCCCACAGCTCAGCATAAGGAAGTGTCCAACCAAAGGACCATCTTTTAGGCTTGAGGAATAACCTGCTAAAATTGTAATCTTAATTTCTAAAGGATATTCTACTACAGCTCCAGTGTCCAAGCTCTGCTTTCAACATGACACGTCCTACTAAAATTGCTTTTATTGCAGTTAATTCACACTTTGAATTTGCTCATTATGATATCAGTTTGTGTAACATTCAGATGTTATGGATTAACATAAATGTTTTATTTCGGCTCTGAAGACACACAGTGAAAATTACCCTAGTAGGAATAATGTGAAGGAGGCATCTAACTAGACAAGAACTGTGAACACCACAATTATACCAAACAACCAGTTATAAATTAAACTCTATAGCCAAAACCAACTTCCAAATTATTTGTTACCATGAAAGCAACTTCCATTGTTCTTCCCAAGCCAACCTGTCTTTATGGACTATGAGTACCAAAGGATGTCCATCTCAGTGATGGTCCTCCAGAACTCTTACCAGAAGTTGGACATCACACCAAAATTTAGCATTTACCAAAAACACTACCAAAATTTTCCTATGTTCATTGCTACTTCTATTCAAGATTTACGCCAAACTGGCATTTACTCCAATGGCATTTATTTTGGTGGATGATGGCAAGACATGATGACACACCTGACAAATAATAAGTTTGTTATGGGGAAACGTAATATCGGCAAGTTCTCAATCTTCAATTTATTGTTTTCATCAACCCAACCCCAGCTCTAATTTGGGAGCATTTTGTTTTGGTCAAAGAACTCATCTAGTAGAACAAGTCATACATTGTTAGTTCTTGCCCAGGGAATAGGTGTGTTTCTCAAATTATACTCTCACAGACTACGAATAAAGAGGATAGGTTGGGAAAGAAAATCATTATTGGAGCTGGGCTTCAATTTAGTTGGAGACAGTGGAAAAGAAAATACTGACAGCATATTAGCACACTTGGATTTTTTTTCATACAGTGAAATATTGAAAAAATATTCAGCAAATGTAACTCTTAAAATGTTTTTAATGCACCCTATTATAACAAAATACCCTATTTCACTTCATGTTTCACCCGCTAACATTATGACCCTGTGTCCCGAACAGTCTTTGTATTTTCAACGTGTATTTTCTCTTTGGCCAACATCTACCCTACAAAGGCAAATTTAATATTAAAGCTACCAGAATTTAATTATTGAGTGCTACTGGAGATGTATTTTTTTAATAACCCTTAAAATGTGTGGATATTACAGTGTTTCACATTTTAAGGAAAATTGCAGCAATTGATGTGTCAGTTTTGAGTAAAATTAGTGCTCAAAAGAAGGCGCCAGGTTAATAACTCTGGAGAAACTTGTCTAATTTTGTTCCATTTAGATCTGTAAAAAGCCTGAATTTTTGTATTAGAAATGCAGATCCTGTCTAGCCAAGAAGATCAAGAGTTTGCAAAACTGTGACACTGCAAGAGTAACAAAATCAAGTTCAGACAACAAAAAAGCCAATTTCATTTGGGCCTCCCACAAGTTTTTTAACCCTATTGAAGAAATAAAACCACACCAGTAATTTGCCAGTTAACAGAAAACAGAACTTCATTCATTTTGGCCAACAGGTCAGCATGGTGTTTCACATAAATCACAGGAGTATCTCTGCCTGGCACACAGAAGGCACAAGGCCCTCAAGGGATGCTGCTTCTGAATTACCGACAGCCAAATTAGGAGGATCTGAAATAGAGAAGTCTAAGTTTCAGCTCTGGCCTGTCCTATCCCAAACACAAACAGATGGAAAGAACACAATTGATAAAAACTCTAAATACAACTTTGTAGTTCAGTTTAACCTTTATTTTAATAGTATTTTTAGTTTACAGTGCTTTCCCTTTGCCTACGATTTTTTGGAAGACAGAAAAAAAACATGTAAAAATTATTTAACTATTGAATTAAAATGTCTATAAACAATTACATAAACAACTTGACTGCAGTTTACTTTTAAGTTCTAAACCATGTGAGCAGCATCTTTAAATGTAATTTCTCAGTGACTTCAGTTCCTCTATCGTCTGTTGTCTGGGAATTCAGAACCTCCGGGTAGTATACAAATTTATGGTCTTCAGTTCAAAGAAAGACAATAAAATAGAAAAAAACCCAACCCTCTATCAAATCTGCTAATGTCAAATAAGGGTGTTCTTTTCCTCAAAAATTTTCAGACTTTTGCTGACACACAGTAAGTAAAGGCACATTTGTGCATTCATGCGTTTCCAAAAAAAATAACCCCCTATAACTTCTCCCAGTGGGTAGCATCAATTTAAAAACAATCAGGAAAAGCTTTATAAACTAGCAGTGAACAAAAGATGTTTCTGGTGTCATGACGAAGCCGACACTGACACAGCGGAGTTAGCAGGGCATTGTATTCCTCCTGAGCAGCTTCAGCAAATGGAAAGACCAGCATCATGATCCAATCACAGTGTATTTCTGAGTTTAGGAGCCAAGTGCCAGGCTGACAGATTTCTGCCAGCTAAAAAACAGGTACATTTACTGTCAGGGAAAAAAAAAAAATTAGGTGGAGGACTAATGTGAAAACAAAGAGTAGTTTTCATTTCTGCCCTGTTTGCCTCCTCAGTGCTAAGGCTGCAGTCCTGCTCTTCACACCATTAGCACTGGAGACAAGGATGCAACCAGCACCTACGACTTAAAATACGGCAGACAAAACCAGAGTGGATTTACATATCACAGGACATAAACAAAAGCAAGTTAACACCAAAGCCTTCCCTTATACTAAACTCTTCACTGTGGTTTTCCAAAGCCTCATTTATGCCGGCAAGATTAAAAAAACTGACACAAAGAAGCAAATGTACAGGATGGAACGTAGCACACACAGTTCTTTACCAGATAATAATAAAATAGCAGTTTTTATAAAACCTAAGAGGAGGAGAGACACCAACATGGGATGATGGGCTTAATCAGTGCGCTGCTGTGGTGGACACGTGCCGTGGTACAAGGCTGCTCACCAGCCAGTGGTGCCAAGGGAAAAGGAGCAAAAAATGGAAGAGAATACCTGTGAACTATGACCCTCCGGTTTAGAGTTTCCTAGGAGGATTAAGGAAACACATTTTTCATTGCGACAAAGCAGCAGCCCAATTTCATCAGCTTAAACAAGTATTAAATTCACCTGGTCAGTAGTAAGAGAGTATATTTAGAGCTACTGACTGTAGCAATGAAGAAACTCTTAGTAACTCTTTGGTAACTGAAGTTTTATTAATTTAACTATGTCTTCCACATGTAAGCAAACAAAAAATTAAATGTGCTTTGGAAATTACTTTATTTGTGCTTTTCCCTCCTTTACACATCTCCAGCTATTTAGAGAGCACTTCTGTGTACTGGGCATTCACGTATTTCAAGTTGACAAATGAAAGCAATGAATGCTGGAACTTCAGCAATAACACATCTCAGAGATGTAGACATTCCAGCACCTGTAGGGAACAACCTGGATTAGTGACATTCTGCAGGGAAACCAGGCACCACCCAGTACAAGGGGCAATGATTTAAAGGTCAAGTCCCAGTGCTGACAGTCCCACCTTGGTCAGCAGCGATTTGGCCAGCACAGACCATCACAGCTGGGTACCACGACACCAATTCTCTGCTTATTGCAGTGCAGGAATGCTGGGGTGGCACAGCCCTCAGCCTTCCTTCACTCCTTAGGGAGCTGCTACCCCGCAGCCAGCAGCAGCACCGCTGGCTGCATCCAGAGCCACAACACAGCATTTCCCCTCAGCATCTCACTTTTCTGACATTTTGCATCTCTGCTCCCAGTTACACTCCCTTTGTTCGAGCCCACTATGTGATGCCATAAGTCACACGTTAAATTCCCCTGTTTGGGAGAAAAAGACACCACATTCTTATTGTGCTCTCTCTGGCTGTCCCTCTCCGTGCTGCTCTAACTGCTGCATCCCTCCTCACCTTGCATTCCCTCACTCTCTGCCTGGGACACCCAGCTCAGGACCCAGCTGCCCGGTTCCATCTCTTCCCTCACAGGCTTTTCCCACATTAAGGTGTCCAGAAATATCCAGGACTGCTGATTCTCCCTTGTTACCATGTCTGCCTTGCTGATATTTTATTTTTAAGAGAACCATATGAAAATCAGCATGACAATGAAACAGGGCCAAGCCACTAATCAGAAACCATTTGAAATTAATTTCCTTAAAAACATAAAATATAAACACTTGCACAGTAGGACAAGGAACAAAAGTTCTCCAACATCAAAATGAAAACTTTTTTTTCCTTTTTTTAAAAGTATGATATCATTGTAGCACCTCTAGATTTTTAGAAGCAAGTAATTTTTCAAAGTATCCTTTGGTTTGTTGAGTTAAAAAATAAAAAGAGAGAGAGAGTGAGGATATAAAAGACAGAGAAACAAAAAGAAAGAAATATTGGGGTTTTCCACTTATGCAGACACATACCTGAGATAAAACATGAAAACACCTGCTACCTATATCTTTAAAACATTTAAATGCATAAAAATATTTTAGAGAACTTTTTTTAATATTTATATCTGCAAAGGCTTATGCATTTGATTGATCACATGAGCAGTTCCCTTTAGGTGGTGCAAGAAAACAAAACGTACATATCTGTGGAATTGTTCCCTAAGAACTGCATTAATTCCTAAAATACAAATAAGGATTCTAGAAACAAATCAGAGAAGTTCCTTTGGAGCACTCTTATCCAATTTCAGTATTTGATATGGCACTAACTGAACAGAAAAACCTTTAATAAATTAGAAGTGCAAAGAATGCAAGATACAGTGCACAGACTTTTATATATCTTTTTCATCCATATCTGCAGATTTTTGTGCAATCTTCTCCCAAAACTCAGTACTCAGTTTGTACCCATCATTTCAGGCTTTCCTACATTTTTTTCCTATTTCACCAAGGCAGGAATTCCAAATGCCCTTTTTTTGGTAGCTCGTCCTCAGTTTATGCTATTTAGCTTTGCGGTGCCTATAGAGTCACATTTCACAGAAGACCCTTTTAGACTATCTGATGTTGTTATTATCCTACAAATTTATGCAGGATTTTTATGTTTTCAGAAATTACAGAACCCAAAATCTTCCTCTGTTTTCACAGCACTATTCTGCAGACAAGATTTTTTTTTTCCCCCCCTATGAAAAAGATTTTTTTTTCCCCTGTGCAGTTTTTCTCTCTTCTATATATTCACATCCATGGGATTTTGCTGGTATTCAGAGCTCTGGACAGAACTGTGACCTCATCCACATAGAATCAGAGTCATAAAACATGTGCTGGACCTGAATAAAATCAGTATCTCTAAAAACAGTGACATAAGTAGAAGACTCATATTTACCATTCGGCTCAGAATATTCTGCGTCCATCATCAGGTGTCAGCAGGGACAAAGCGAAGCGTCTCGGAGCACCAGCAAATGGGCTGCTTGCACTGAATAGTTTGGATGCAGTTTGACAATGAAAACACTTTTTAAAACAGAAAACAAGCAGGCAACAGCAAGCTGAATAGCGGGTGGAAAGCTCTAGTAAGCGCGTTCTGTGGCGCAGGCAGCTGCAAATCACAACAGGCCATTCCCCCGGTTTGTCAAGGGATTGCTACGAGTTAACACAACTTGCAAACAATAAATATCGTTCCGGCCACTCGTAAAGGCCCATTAATTTTGTCCACGTTTATCAGAGATTGTATCTCAATTCATACAACTCTGTGTATAAAAGAGCCTGTCCTCCAAAACAAATTACATCAGCTCCTCATTAGTGAATATCTTTAGAAACAAAACAGGAGTCAAAGTTTTCACAGTTTGAACGGCACAAATAAAAACAGTAGTTTTAAATCGACTCTAAATGAAAGCATGGTAGAGTGAAACAGCTATATTCCCAGCAATTGTACCAGGCAAAACACTGATGCAGACGGTTTGCCCAGTATCACTTTTTTGTGACAGAAGACTCAATGTCGCCTATTTGCATTAGAACGGCCAGACAAAATCTCTGTGTGTGATAATTTGCTGTAGCTAGAGAGAATTTGCAATGAGAGCTTGAAAGTTTTCATAGCAACCCCCAGTGTCCCTGTGTGCATGAGGGATTAGAAAGGGGACAGACGCTTCCTCTGCTGGCCGCTCAAAACCAGTGACACGGGGCACAATCCCAATGCCACACACCTTGAGCTTTGTCTAGGCTCAGCTCCAAACTTCCTGACCTTTCCTTCAGTGTTTTTAGTTATTCATCATCTTTCTCTTGCCTAAACACCCTGCCTTCTCTTCCCCTTCTTTTCCACATCTCCATTCAAAGCCACTAATGCGGGTCGTTCCAATTCTGGCAATTGATAGGGGTTTTTGGGGGTTGAGCTGTATCAATTTAGCTCTAATTTCTCTTTCTGTATTTTTTATAAGTCATCTGAATGAATGGCAGTTCTTACACACTAAAGATTTATCCAGATCAGCGACACCATACACATATACAATTTTTTAACACAAATGATTGACAAAAAATTATTTTATACCTTGATGCTTTTATGCAATAAAACTGAAGAAGTAGTTAAATAGAAAACCCTCAATGTAAGAAATTGTTTCTGACATGCATCAGGAACTGGAAGCATATAACTTGATACATTTTACAAAGACAAATGCCTGCCTAGCAATATCAACAGATTGCAAGGCCAGTAGATACGTCCCATCTAGGACTGGAGTTTTCATTAGTACCTGAAATTCTTGAAAGGCTATAAAATGAAAAATGTAAACATGAAAGACAGTACAGATATTTTCTAGAACTCTTCTGGCTGTTTCCTGCAAGGGTATATGATAATGCACAGGTAGATACAAACCACAGCTACCACAGTGCTCTCACTCAATTCCTAGAGAGTCTAAATAAAGCAGATTCCATTAGGAAACAAGAGTACTTCAGCTAACTGCAAGGCTTATTACCATGCAAAGCTTTTCCAGAATAGATGGAAAAACTCCATTGTGTGCCAAACTCTCATTCAAACTAGCTTAACTCACAAACTATAAATGTGTAGTCATAACATACACAGTGAATATTTAATGTCAGGTATGCTTAGCTAAGAAGGAAGCCCTTTAGCAGCTGCATAAAAAAGGCAAAATGAAAGGAAAACTTTTGAGAATTACCTATAAAGAGAATAAAATATGCAAGTCTGTGCTGGAGATCAGAAATCTTACTCTACAATATGCAATGAGAGGGAAATAATTAAACATCAGATAACATGATATCCCTGGAAAAACACTGGGGAAAAACCAACTTGCCTAACTTCAGAAACACAGAACCAGCAACTAGCAAAAAAAATGAAGGTCTGCATTTTGGCTAGTTTATTTCACCATTTAAATTTTATCCTTTAATATCATAAAGACGGCAGCTGTTATTTAAAGAGCAGAAAAATATACCACAAAGTGAGGCCCTTGCAGATTCAATAAAGATACAAATTGAATGAATTAGTATTGTTAAATGTCACTAATATCTTCCACACACAGAGTAGATTTCGTAGGATACACAGTTACAGCAAAAAGTCATTCACCAGTCTTTCATGACAAAGTTAGCACGATCATCTTTATTGTCTCAAAACAACCCAAGTTGGAGGAAAATCTTGCTACTGTAGTTTCAGAGAGCCCTTCACGATGTTATCAGCAACATAAATGTAGTGTGGTGGCTCTGAGTTCCCTTATGACTAAGAATAGGGCATGAATCATTTGCTCACCCAAGTCCCAAGCAGTAGGAAAAGGTGAGCCAATTGTCGTGTTTGTTGTATTTGATAAAATATACAATGTACCCAAGATCACAGTGGCACCTGACCTGGGATGCCAGCAGGTACACTGACGGGGACGCTGGGTTTTCCTGCTGAAGAGTGAGGTCTTCCCAACATGTAGGAGCATTTCCAGAAGCCCCTGAAAGGAACAGCATCTTAAAACACCTCTTCCGTATTTCCATGGCCTCTGAGGTTTTGCAGTCTCTTGACAGGATTGGTTTCTCTTTCCTCTTACTCCAGGTAACAGCCTGGCACACAGGGAGTGATACAGGACAGAAAATGCAGCTGCTTGCTGCCAGCCATAGCCACCCCTCTTCAGGGACCAAAGGGAAGATGAAGATTTACTGTAAGAGCATGAAACAAAATGCTGAGAAGCAATGGCAAGAGCCTGAATTGCTGATGGCTGAGCCCATTAAAAGAAAAGAAAAATTAAGGGAAAAATAGAGGGAAATGTGCCTAGTCATATTAACAGCATTTGGAATTGTTTAACTAAACCTGACTCTAGTATGTGTGTTTGTTAGAAGGAGACTTGCAGCAAGTCAATACAAATCTCCACCTTAGAAATACTCCCAAAAACTACGTGACCATCCAGATTTCAGCCAGAATAAAAATTGTTTTATCTTGTTGATAAATCATGTAACATATAAGCATCTTTCCTTTTTTGAATAACAGGCATCACTTACAAACCTTAATGCATTTCATCTGTAACATTGCTTC
This sequence comes from Promerops cafer, assembly GCA_013398275.1. Classification (NCBI taxonomy): domain Eukaryota; kingdom Metazoa; phylum Chordata; class Aves; order Passeriformes; family Nectariniidae; genus Promerops; species Promerops cafer. The sequence continues at coordinate 286,373 of VZSE01009781.1, forward strand.
CTGTTCCTGATAGGGAAAGGAAAATTCATGAGGCAAATATTTAGCTCCAGGCAACAGGCCAGTATAGCAACAGAAAGTTTTACACTTGTGCCAAGATTTCTTGGTTTCCTTTTAAAATGAAAATCGTGACAATTATCTTGATGCTCTCTGATGAATCAGATCTGTCTATATAAAAAAAAAGACTTCTTTTGTTTCCAACACACTATTTTACAAGCTTATTCACTTTCTTTAAAAAAAAAAGCAGCTTATGTACCAACTTAAAAGCTAATGTGCTTGCACGAAAACATTCGTAATCAGTCAAGCCACAGAGATTTTCAGTCAGTAAACCTGAATAGTGAATTGAAAGAGATACAGAATTTCTCCAAGGGGACGAATTTAGATATACTTTTCAAAAAAATACAGTTACTATCTGCTGTGTTCAACATTTCCCAATCCACACTATAAATCTGACTGGCTTGTACTGTCAATCCTTGGTAATGTCAGCATTTCAAAAACTGCTGTGCCACAAATTAAAGCTGAAAGTAAACTTGAAAAAACTCCTCATGCCATGCTCATGCTGCTTACCACCACAATTCTAAATTTAAGATTATTATTCTTTGTCTCTGGATTTGTTCTGAGGTCTTCTCAACACTAGTCTTGGGTTGTTTTCCCACCAAGCATGGAAAGTGTCCACTGATCTGCAGGTAGGAGTATGAACTCTGCTCATTTTTAATCCCTGTTTTAACTGTGGTCTCACACTGAGCAGCAATTTAAGAAAGTATAAGGTCATTCCAGTTTGCAAAAAGTTCTGGCTTATTTCCAGTAGGTTTTCTAAAGCCTAAGTTCTCGTGTTATTTTTCAACTTGCTAAGATGCAGGAATCTAATCTGTTTCTAATGTGTACTTGTTTCCATTGCCTTTGCAGCTCTTCCCCCAGAAATCTCCTCCTGGCTCTCAAGAACATGCTTCTTGACCAGCAGCTAATTGCTCCCACTGGTAAAGCTGAATCCAAGAGTACTACAGGTACAAAAGTTCACAGCAGAGAACAGCATTCGGGAAGAACTTATACCATTTCCTGGAGTTCTGCCTCTCCCTCCTTCTCCCCTGCCTGGCAGAGCTTCAATTTCACTTTCTGCTTCCAACAGAAGGAGCACACAAGCATATTTACAACGAGCAAACTCTTGTTAAACTCAATGTCATACACAGGGTTCAAACCCCAACATGCACATAACCCAATTCTTTTGCCAGTCAATTTTCCCCACTGTGAATTACCAAAATTCATTACTATCAGGATGGGAGCAAAAAATAAGGTAAATAAACAAATAGAGACAACGTGACAATAACCAGGGAAGCCCTTGCTGTCATCCAGCAGCTTCTCAGCAGCCAACCTGCCCCACTGCTGTAGACACAACAGATCTCCTCCAACACTCTCTGCTTACACTGTTGCTGTACAGAAACATTATTCTCTGTGCAGGAGGAAAGACCCTGAAACCAGATACTCTGCAGCTCTTCCACTGGTGCTTGTAATTCTTTACAGTCCATCCCCCAAGACAGAGAACAGCACCCCAAAGAAGTATTTGAAGCCCATTTCAAAAGGAATCATACATTATGCAAAGCTCCTTTCACAACAGACACCAGGGCTAGAGACCCATGGTAGAAAGCCAGTGGATCTATGAATAAAATACAAAACCAGGCCTCATTGCATCGGATTCTGTGTTTCCCTCAGCTATTCACTTTGTTATCCAAACCCGAATCTCCTGTCCTTAATAACCCTGTAGTCAGACATGCCCCTCTGTGCCATACAGTGTTCACATGATTGTATACCCGAGATACTTGCAGACATGATGAAAATACCTAATTTTAATTGTTAGATCTTTATCCGTGAGTTTTATTTTCTTAATACCTCTGGTATTAGTCCAGTGATTGCAAAACTACCCAGTCCAGAGCTTCCTTTTTATAGGAAAAGTTTCCATTGACAGTAGTTAATGAAACTGAATTCTAGAAATTAAAACTGACTCTCTTTGGATTTCCTTGGTAAGAACTACCTCAAATCAGTTTTTCCCAACCAGAGCTTTAGATGAGAGAAGATGAATTCTTGTGTTTTCTTAAGCGTGCTCCATCAAAATCTTATGGTAAAAACCACTGTTCTTCTGAACATGCTCCATCTGGAGCTATACAGGATCAATGCCCAAAACCAAAGTACCATGGACGATACACAGGGAAGAATATTTAAAAAAAAAAAAAAATTATATATATAACCAGAATATAGTGTATTATTACTCCTGCAGCATTATATTATTTGTGGCTGAGTTCTATTTCTGTTAGCTTTTAAGTGGACTCAGTTAAGTATAATTTCTATATTTGACCTCCCCTGAGATGGCCTATTATGATTTTATGAAGTTAGTGTACATTTCACATAGCAGCTAGAAGTGGAAAAAGTGGAGAAAAGCAAACCTTTGAGCAAAAACAAGCCAGAGGATACTTCCACAGACACTAGAGAGTGCAGGAATTGCCTTTTCTTTTCAATTTTTTTCCCCTAATCCCATTCATTATCTAGTGGAAAAGATGGAACCTATATTTCAGAATGAATATGCAAATCTTAAAAATAAAAATGCATGGCTATTCCTCTCAAAGCATACAGCAACCATTATCGGGAAAGGGCAACGAGCAGGGTTGGGCATGCTAAAATAAACACAATTATATTTCAATCTTTGGAAGTTAAACAGTCCTTCACAAGGGTCAGGAATCAAACATTTCATCATGAATTAATTATACATTGGTTTTACTTTCTTCTGCAAGATCTTAACCAACCTCAGACATGACAAGGTATGAGAAGGGCAGCAGAGAAACGCTCTGGTAGCAGGAGAGACATACTCATGCACAGCAGAACATCATCTTTCTCTGAACTGCCACATCCCAAGCCTAAACCAGGAATCTCTGCAGTATTTGCTGTAAGTACCAGGTTTTGTACAGAGGAATACAGGCACTAGTTCCCATGCTTACAAGCACAGTAGCTGCTGCACCCACACAGTCTTAACCAGGCTCCAAGGTTTGGTTTCTGTCTCTCCACAAAGGCCATCCCATGGCAGGTATTCCACCTGCTGTTAAAAAATACACAAGAATACTCTCCTTTTCCTTCTCTTACTCTTGCTACTTAAATCAGATCTCTTCTTTTATCATTTCCCCTCACGTACCCTTCCTACACCTCAGTGCCTCATCCTGGCCTGCCCTCCCGTATCTCTCTGTGTCATTTGAGGCCTCTTTCCCTTCAAACTTCTCTCTGCTCCATCACACCCTCCTGCCAAGCCTCCCTGCCTGCATGGTGTAAGACCACAGGAGAGTACGGCCTACAGGTGTTTATGTAAGACATGGGCTCTTGCCTTACTATTTCTTTTGCAGTACCACACTTAAAACTCCAATTTGTGGCATGATGAAATAGGTAACAGCAAAAGAAGCAGCCGATGCCCCAAGTTCGGCTGAATACAGCACTCCTGACTAAAAAGGTGGCCCCCATCCTTCACCACTGCCCTGTTGGCCATGATTTAACTCTTGCTCTTGGACAGGCAAAGGGAAGTGCTGGGCAGGAAACTGCCCCAGTGGAGGATGCACCAACCTCCTCCTCATCCCAACTTTGCCTTCAGCCACAGCAGAGGAATGCGAGTTGTAGCACCAGCTTAGGAGGGGTTATTAATGGAAACAGGACTAAAACAGGAACTGGAGAGAGACCTTGATTTCAACAGGAAGAACTGAAGAAATGTGCTCTTCACTGGATTGTTCAGTGCTTCCTATTAGCTCACTTGAATTAGAGTTCCTAGTAAATATAAGGGCATGGAAAGAGTTTATCCCTGTTTATGTTAGCGATTAATGGTAGAGCAGGAATTATGAGACCAAGCCTTGTGAGTCTACTCCAGTGCTCAGCCAGTTGGACAATCTTATATATGCAAATGTAAAACAGCTTTCAACGGCATGCTCCTCTGCCGCTTACAAAATGTCCAACTCTTTTACTTTGTTGTATTCAGAAAAAGCCAAGCAGAGGGATAAAAACTACAGCAACAGAAGGCAAGGTTAAAAGAAAAACCTGAGTCCCAAAACCAGAGCTCTCTGCATCTTTGGTTCTGCACTCACATAGGTAAAACTGTACTTACAGAGTAGAGACTAAATATTACCACCACTGGGAAACCCCCTAACAGCTCTCCTTCCACACAGTACTCACAGGCAACCAACAAATGCATTTCCCAGAAGCCAAGGGGCACAAGAAATCTGACCCTCATGCTGGTCAGTACTGGAGCACTGGTTCATGTCCAATACAGATCACTAGTGGTCAAACCTCTGCAACACAGCAGCTAGCCCGTTTTGTGGAGGAAGTATTTGATCAGCTCATTCCCTGGTATTGGGACTGCAACGACAGACTGGACAAGCATAGTAAATCCACACTTGCTCAACAGATGCAAAAAGATCTGTCATCCTCTGACAACACTGGTATCAAAACCAGAAGTCCACACCATGCTAAACTCCAAGAAATTAAACAGCATTGCTGAGAAATCTACAATCTGAGTACTCAGGATAAATGTTCAGAATGATAAGGCATTAGGGATAGGGAAAAGAACCACCATAAATTTTAAACATTTCCTTTGAAAAACAATTTTCTATTAGTCACACTAAAAATGAAATAGAAACTTCAGCGTTTTGACTGTGCTTTGGGGATGACTTTGAGACAGGTGGTCTTCTTCTTGAGGAGACAAAGTTCCAAAAAGTGACCACAATCCAAAACATCCCAGATATACAGCCTGTGGAGTGTCACCAGCTTCCCAGTCATCAGACAGTTTCCCAAGCTGTTTAAGAATAGCCTAAGAAATGAACACATGCACAGAGGTGGAACCAGTTCAAAAAACAACTCTAATGAAAAGCAGTTAAGCAGTGATTTACACAGTGCAGGAAATAGCTACCCACCAATATGCCTACTCCTACCAGCACGTCTACTAGTTATCCTAGAGTGTGTTCCCAGCTAAATTCTCTACACAGCCATGCCTCCAAACACAGGGGAAAGTGTGCTGAGTAATAATCTCCCCATCCCAAGGGCAATTTCAAAATCAGGTCCCATGTGCACCCTGCATACAAGAGAGATAATATTAAAGGGCATGCTTCTTATAGCACTAATTTGTCCCAACAGGACAGGTTTGTAGGAAGCATCAACACCAAAGGAAAATATACAGAACAAATTAAAACAGGGCAGAGGTGTCCAAGGGAGGAGGGGTAGAGAAAACAAGAAGGAAGAGGAAACTTGATTTTAATGCAAAAGGAGATGAGACACCACTGAATGAGGCAGGCAGGGTTGAACTCTGGGAAGGAACACTCCTCCCACCCTGGCTCCCAGAAAAGCAGGATTATAGGGGCAAACAAAAAGCCCTGAATTTCCAGCAAAACAGAACAAATAAAAAACATGACAAGAAAAGACCTGCCTGTTTGGTCACTAGCACTAGCTTTTGGTTGAATTAAATCCACCAATTGTGAATAACCATATTAAAAAAAAAACAAACCTTTTTCAATTGCTATTAAAGCAGCTGCAAACAGGAAAGGGTAGTACCCTGTGTTCTACTTATTTAGTATCTGAGAGGCATCTGCTGTGCCCTGAACTACAAACCAGTGAACTTGTGCCACTGCAACACAAGTCACAGACAGTTGTACCAGGCCGGGAAGTTCAGTGACTCAGGTTTTTCAAGACTTAGGCATTTTTAATTAGTGAGCTGTAATGCAGACTAACATTGAGCAAAACTGGTTTAATTTGCATTTAATTGCAGCAGTAGATCAAGCAACACTGGTCTGGCATCAATTTCAATAGAGGAAACTAATGAATACTCAAGGTGTGCAAGAGAAACAGGAATTTCAGCTAAGTGAAAATTCCAGTCCCTACAGACAAAGACAAGAGATGGTGAGAGAGCAGGGAGGCATGCAAGAGAAATACACAAAGCAAATTTTTTCGTTTTGACATGCCAAAAATACTTGGTCATCTAGGTAAAGGAATGAGATTAATAAATTACATGGAACCAAGAAAACAAATCTGGATACACAGAACTTTTAATTATTAATAGTTGCCTTATTATTAATCAGAACATGAATAAGGAAAAAAAACCACCTGGACTAAAGCAGAAAAAAACTCGCAGAGTGCAGACTGAAACCCACATCAATCCAAACCAGCCAACAGCCCTAATTCCCAGACTATAAAGCCTTCGAGGCTTTTTTTCCAATTTTTTCCTTTCTGGTCCCGTGACCTTCACTTAAGCAGGAGGTATAGAAAGGGCTCCTATTTCATACCTGCCCAGCGACTGAAGCTCATGCACTCTGCCTTCAGTCTGAAAAGATCACTTAATGAAAAGTACCCATTGTTGTCCTTAAAGTGGAAAAAAAAAAAAAAACCAAACCAAGCTAACAAACCAAAGAGAGGGATATCAACTGAGTTTAGGCATTCAGGGTTACCTTGCAAAGTAAGTTACTGGACAGCAAGTCCAGGCTCACAGGCCCAGCAACCTCTGAAGAAAATGCTTACTCATGTGTGGTAGTACAGTAAGAAAATAGCAGATAAAGAGCTCCTACCAGGTTCTTTCACGTCTTCACAGTTATCTCAGCTTGGCTTATTTCTGTGATCACTGTGGTGCTGATCTAGCACACTGGAGAGAGGACAGACACCGTTAAGGTGGGCGCTGCTGAAATGAATGAACCATGACATCTCCAGCATGGACATTACTCCTGATATAGAAAAACTGCTGTCTCTTCTGCCAGAAAGCTTGCCCTTGGGTTAGTAGGCTGAATTAGCACTGCACCTTCACTGGATCTGGCCCAAGGAGCCTGCAGCAAGAGCTGGGGGAGAGGACTAAGGGTGGCAACAACCTGCAGCTACAAAGATCAGGTGTGGTGGGCTAAGCCCTGCCAACAGCTTGCTACCACCATCAAAGGGGCCATTACAAATGTTCTACATATTCCTGGGGTCATAATGCATCTGAAAGAGGCCTGTAACTTTCCATTGCTGCTTTATTACCCCTACCTCACGTACATGCCCTGCACCAAGCTCTTTCTGCTGTATTAGGTATGATGGGGCAGGTTATGCCAGGGCATGGTGTAGATGTTCCAACACACAAAACTTACTGAAAAGACACAGAAGCCAGTCTGAAGCAAAAATCAGCACAGGCTGAAGTGCACTGTAGCTTTATGCAGAGCATCATTCCAACAGCTAAGCACTGCACATGCCAGGGAAGACTTGATCATGAGTTATGGTGTGAAATAAGCATTCTGAGCAGCAGGCAGCAACCATACCCCTCACACTTTAGGCAAAACAGCAAGAACTAGAATATAAATCCCTCTCCCAGCCACTATACAAATCCTCCTTGTTACTAAAAATCCCAACTCAATCTTATGAGCTTGCTAGAACCTTGCAGGCAGCTCAGGAGCCACTGCTGGCACCGGTGTCGTGACAGCTCCCAGCCTGGTGTCTGAGAGCAGCTGGTGCTACCTCCCACAGCCTTGCAATGCTGCTGCTGCTGCTGCAGTGCTGGAGCCTCTCTGGGCTCCCTGTGACCCTGCTCTGTACAGAGAGTAAAGTGGAAAGCCATCCAGGAAAGAGCTTGATAAGATTGGTAACAACCATGGCTGTAAAATAACATGACAAAAATACGACATCACGAGCAGAGGAAAGAAAAAGCAAAACCAAGAATTTTCAAAGCTTTCTACTAATACATGCATAAACTAAAAATAATCAAAGCACCTGCAAGCAGCAGGCACAGACTTCATTTAACAGGTGATGAAAGACACATATTATTTGTATAAAGGTACAAGGCTTCTATGGCAGCAAAGAAACCAGAAATAGAACATTTGTTATTAATTCTGTGCTCTAAACTGATACCTCATTGTTTTTATCCCTCCTATTTTTTTTTTTCTTACTGGCTTCTTTTTAAACAAGATATAATGACTAACAGATGCTACAGCAGTGCAGTCCCCAATGAAAGGGTAATTAGCAGATGAAAGTTCAGCAGTTGTTTCTAGTTACAATCAGATGAGCTGTACACTCCCCATCCCCTAAGTGAAGGACAGAGATGAGCAATCCAACCTCTGCCTCCATTCCCCACTGTAACACGGCACAAAGCAGTACGCATCGAGTGGGGCCTGGAGGTAGGGAGATAATGAACCTGAGTGGTCCAGGTTTGGTTTAGGTTTTGTCTCCAGAATTTAATAATTGCAAATACTTACAATACTAGCTTTGCCAAAATTTTAAGAATATAAAATTTAAAAATATTGTAAAATATTCACTGCATATAGTAAAGCTAATGAAAAAAAATCAGTACTAGACACCTATGTTGACCAGTGAGAAATGTGTATTGCACAGATTCATCACTATTTATGCATAAAAACCTGTGCTTTTTCTGTTGTACATGAAGCTTATAAGGAAATAAATCCTGGAGCTCTGCTGATCTTCAAAATGTAAACAAGTGAGTTGAAGTACTTGATGAATGTGGAGGAACTGCAACATATGAATGAATGAATGACTGAATGCATGCAATGTATGGCTTCAAATAACTCCAACCCAGTGTAGCTGTTACTCGATTAACTCAGCTGGTCAGAGCATGGTGCTGATAACAGCAAGGGTGGGATCAATCCCCATATGGGCCATTCACTTCAGAGCTGGACTTGATGCCTGGGAGTCCCTTCCAACTCAGAATACTCTGTGATCTGACTTACTAGACGGCTGACACAGTTTTCATTGCCACTTAGCTAAGCTTAGAAATATGTCAGTTTGGGCTTGCTTGCCATTTCTGCTTCAGGGTTTGGTTGCCAAATACTTAAACTGCAACATAAAAACAAGCAAACAAGACATAAAATAAGGACAAGCTTGCTTAGTCCTCATAATTATTCAGCTGAACCTTAATTCCTACAAGAGTAAGACCAAGTGTCTCAAAAGATTACAAATGAAGAGTCATTCCACAAGTGTAAACTACAGCAACACCAATACAGTTGAAAATATCACTACTGTCAAACCCCTGGTGATGAGACATTCAGTGTTTCAGAAATAAAAAAGCATTACTTTGGGGAATTGTATTACCCAGAACAAATTTCACCTGGCAGTAACATTAATGACTCCATATAGGCAATCAGGCCACACATGCTTATAGATAGCATGGGAAGGAGGTTAATAAAACTCAACCTGTAATTTCTGAATTACTTTTGAGAAAAAAATAATGATTTACAATGTTTTCTTTTGGGGAAGGCAAGGCTTGGGAGAGAGTGCAGCATGCTTTGTTTTAAGGACTGTGAGGAAAGCTTCAAAAAAACCCAAACAAACAAAAAACCCCCAAAACCTCAAAATCAACACTCTAAAAAGAAAAGAAACCCAAAAACTATCACCACTATACCTCTGATACCAAAGACAGTAAATTACTACCTATTGGTATTTAACTCAAAACGCCCTATTTTAGGTTAATACATGTATAAACAGATAGCAATTTATTTTCCTCTAAACAACAAAATACCAACACACAAGCTGACCAAAAATCCTGAAAAAACATACTTATACCATTAACTGCTCTACAGAGTTAAAAATAGTTCAGGACAATTTACTAAAAACCATTTACATTTACCATTTACATAAGAAAATATGAAGCCTTATATTTAAACACTTCAGTATTTATTATATCCTCTGGGAGTGGTTATAGAGAGCTGAACTACATACCAGCTTACAGCAAAATAACTAAATCTGTTTTCATTTCACACTTTGTGCTAATATTCAGGAAATCTGCACGTGCACATTTGTTTTGGAATGAGATACTTTTTCAAAATGTTGCCACTGGCATTGAAGAGGTGGAAAGAGGCACTGCCAACACCAAGTGGTTATGAAGCAATGGAGGGCTAGACAGCAAAGTACCACAGCTGGCTCCTGTTTGATGTTACTGTCTTGAGTACCACCAAAACCAAGGGCTGCTCTAACTCCTATTCAGGGGTAGTATTTGGCCATGCTCAAATCATTCCCCACATTTGCTCATCACAAGTTGCAAGATGCCCCATGCATGTCCCATACTGCCTCCATGCCAGCCAGTGATTCTGTCCATCCTTCTGTGGAGTTATGGGAGCACCTACTTGGGATCATGGCTGCTTTTTTATCTCTGGTTCTTGTTACATGCATACCAATACAGAATGCAAAGTCAATGACTTTTTAAATGAATGCAAGTGTGGACTAATGTCTCCTTCCTCAACATTAAAAAAAAAACACGTGTGATTTTCGGAGTTTCATAACATCCAGCTCTATATAGCATTTGCTTTCATGAAATCCAAACCTGTTTTAATGTCCTGACTTAAAGCTGGAGGGTGGTGGAACTACTACTGCTGCTTCATCTCTTCAGTGATGGTGCTTTCCTCCTTGCTTCTGGGTACTCCCCTGCATATCTGATCATCAAGTTCAGATATGGGCCAGCTGTGGACCAAGGAAAATACTACAGCCGGAAGCTACTGGTCACCAGCTGAACCATTTGAAAACATCAGTCTCCTCCTACAACAGAAAGGGCAGTGCTGCCCTGCAGGGTGGACTGCAGATGTGGGCATCCCTACAGCAACTGCACCAAACACACAAAAACGCTGCATTACATTCTTACATGAGAAAAAAAACTCCCTTCATTCTTAATAACTATTCAAGTCCCATTGCTACATCAGCCTAGTATCTCAAGGTCTGTGCTATGGCTCTCTAAGGAAAACCAGACACCCAGGAAATCAATCAGCTGTGCTTAACACTGGTCATGTTAGTCAGCTCAACACAAACAGATTAGGGCTGATTTTATTTATGTTTGCTCCAACACCAAGATCTTCCCAGCAGTCAAGAAGAAACCAGTCTGTAACCAAAGTGAGAGTGGTCGCACCAGTGGCCTGCTGGATAAGTCTGGACTGCCACTTGTGGGGAGAGTGAGGGGGCTGCTGTAAGCTATCATCACAGAGCTGCCACTGACACAGCATGGATGGGTTCAAATGCCTCCTGCCACAGATGGGCACAGGAAATTAAGACCTGAAAGCCACTGCTGCCATGTGCACAGGTCCAAAAACACAGCTGGCATGGTACCACTCAAAAAGTTGACTGAGGAGTGCTAGACAAAGCCCAGCATCAGGAAACACGACTGTGGTAGTGCACATCATAGGTGAAAAGGCGAGTGTGTCAGCAGCCTCATGGTTGAAACCTGTTTTTAAGGCAGCAGTTAGTGTGAACAATGCAGGCAAGATAAGCACAGGCTGTCTGCCTATCTGGATTGGAGATCTCGCACTTTCATGTGTTCAAGTATACTCTCCTTTACCACAAAAGATGTTTCATGATATTTCCTTTACACCTAAGTAGAGAAACTTTGTTTTCCCCATCCCCTGCATGCAGCACAAGACATGTCCCCATCCTGCCTCCAGCCTCCTCAGAAAGGCTATGCTCTGGCAAAGAAAACTCATGATCTTCAAGTATTAGTACAGGTATTGTGAACCCTGAAATTCAATTTTATATATATATACAGAAAACTTCTACATGGTCAGCTCAGTGTTTGTCCATTTCCCATTTTTGAGTTGCCAGCGAAAACCACTCTGAAAAATTTAGGACTTCATGTAACGAAAAAAAATTGTTAATCATCCTGCTGCCAAAAAAAACATGTTTATTGAGGTACTCAGAAATGGAACCCAATCATACCATCTGAAGAGTATTATAGCAGATTTTCGCAGGCAGCAGTTGGAATTAAGTACATATTTTTCCATTTGGTATTTTTCACTTCGCAGCCTTAATCTAATTTCTTTGAAGACACTCAACTATTGTTCTGGCAGAAGCATAAGGAATAATTTATAGCAAAGCCTCAAAATTTTAAGTCAGTTGGAGTTAAACACATGGCCTTAAAAAAATTCTAGACCCTATCTCATTAGCTATGTAAAATATTTTTCCCATTAGCACTTTTCACATCTAAAATTTCAAAAGCCACTGCAGACATTTACATCTACCATTCATAGACTTTTTATTGGGAATCCTTCTGAGATTCATATTACATAACTCAGCTGGGATAAGTATTTGAGAGCAATTAATCACTACGGATATAGCATACACATCTTCAGTGAAATTTACTTAACCAAAGTAAAAAAAAAGCATTTGACCCTTTCCACAGAAATCCTCAGATGTACCTCATAAAGTAATTTTAGTATGTACATCCCTATCCTTTACCAACTTATGTGGAAAATCCATTCTTCGATTTGTTTGCAAGGGGTTGCTATAAATAATCAAAGCAGGGATTTTTTAAGGAAGGCTTTTGAGGGCTGTTAAAGCAGAAAGATTCCAGCCCAGGCATTAACCAGCAGAGTAACAAGAAGGCAAGCTGTATTTGAAGGAGCAACCATGTCTCTGGACACGCACACAGCCATGCAGATGAACAGGAAATCCAGGACATCTTTGGGCCACTGCAATACTGATCATTAGAGAAGGTACTTTTATGGTGATTTCCTACAGCACCAAAATAATAGAAACACTAATTTCATACAATGCTGGAGTAAAAATCAATGCCTTTTATTTAAAGGTCTACAGAATGTTACAGGAAATAATGTAATTATTTTCCTTTATCCACTAAAGTCATCTTAATCATCACAATCATCCCAAGCCTGCAAAATACCAGGCACTCCTACTCCCTTCCTCCTCAGATCTGGTTGATAGATTTGGCCACCGGTGCCCTATGCATCAAAGCCAAACAGATCAAAGTACAGTTCAACAGAAGGCAAGCCAATTCCAGCCAGATCTTGTGCACCCTATGAACTGGAAGGCAGCTTAATCCATTGGGATATCCTATTTCACCAGTGTTGAGATGAGGGCTCTGATATTAGTTTGTATGAACGTGTCAGTTGACCTTTGAGTTTTCTTTGTTTAACTGTAAAATGGAAATTCTGCCATCCTCAAAGCCCTTTTGAAAATGATGAGTGAGAACATCTTCAGCTATAGCTATGGCCACATCACAATGGCCCCATCTATGCTGTGGCTGACTTTGAAGCATCAGCCTTCAAAGAAGGGATGTTGCTCTTCCATTTAAGGGTGGTGGTGGTATTTTCATACAGAGGTTTCTCACTTCTTTGTGCATCAGCCCATTATTCTGCGCCCACAAATTCAGTACTTCCAGTTTCCAAAATCAAGATCTGTCTCTACAAGACTCGCAGAGGAAGATCTCTGATCTTCAAGCAAGCCTCAATCATCCTAAAGAAGATCTTGCAAGGTTACGGTACAAGACTGCTGTAATTATTAGAGGTCTCATAGGGATGCTGGCAACCATGAGCACTCTCAGCATCTGTAGTGCCCAGAGGATTTAATCCACAGCAGTTTAACATCTGTTGATTTTTCATATTAATTTTGTTTTTTTCCTAAAATCCCCTCTAGCAAAATAAGTGACACACCCCTCCCTTTCTGTGTTTATTTTTCTTTCAGAAACAAACCAACCCCCCCACTGGCAACACTAAGACAACACACATGAGAATCAAACTTGACTTCAAGATGACTGCAGAAGACAGAACTTCATTAGTTCAATGGGACTGATGCCTGCCTCATGTTAATTTTGTTTCATTTCAGTCCATCCCTTTCTATTTGTGCCATCTGTTCTTGTAACCAATTTACCTTTTCCATCCACTACAAAACAGATTAATGAATTAAGCATAAAGGAGGCAGCTATATGAGCTTTAAAGGTCCTTTCCAGCACAGACTAGTTTATGATACGACAGCACAGGTAGCCACGTTACCCCATTTTCTGATCTCAGGACCCCCCAAGGCTGCTGGCAGAAGCTCAGCTGGGAGCCACAGCACCAGCCCAACACAGCAGGGCTACAGCTCTACAGGAGTCCTGCTCTTACACCACCGCCAGTACTGAATATTAATGAAGCTTGATTAAAAACACGAGGGCAATCCCAGGTTAGGGAGAACTCTGTTTTCAGATTTCAGTATTGCAAAATATGGTCTCCAGAGTGTTCCTGGATATATCACTGCTCAGGTTGCTACTTCCAGTGCTGCTAATTCCCTCTCCTCCCAAAACAACCTCTCCCTGTTTTTGTAGCTTTTCAGTGAAGAAGCAGCTCTGCAAATTTGACAAAAAGCAAACTTGGGATAGCTAGAGGTACTGAAATAAATGGAAAGCTGGAGGGGGATAGTACTCAAAAAGGTTTTTTTTATAAAAAAAGTAGGTTTTTAAAAAATGTACCACAATCCACACAAAGCAAGCTGTTTGCAGAGAGAAGACAAAAGGAATACAAGAACATTTCCTATGCAATAGACAGGCAAGATGTTTATCTAAAACATTACATTATTAGGAAACACTGGGGGGACATCCTCCCACTGAAAGAAAAAAAAAATAGAAAAAACCCCCAAAACTTACCTACACACTTTTGACTTCTCTCTCTCCCCTACATCTTCACTATTATAAACAGACTCCCAAAGTGCCAGCCTCAGCATTTTTATCTCCTGAAGCAGCAGACTCTTGCCTATGAAGGCAGCGCTTCAGCGTTAGGATGCACTGAGCTCTGAGGATGTGAGCATGGGGGAGGGAAGCTTCAATATTACAACCCATCCATCAACCACTTCTATAAAGCTCTTTTGTTCCAAGTTCATACTTAGCAACTCAAGGTCAAAACCGATGTTGGAAAATGCAAATCGTAAGTCAACCCAGACTTTCACCCCGTGTGTCTTCTTGACCTTAAACGCCAGCAAGAAACAGGCAAAAAGAAGTTTCAGCTACATGATCTATTTCTATAAAAATGTGTATTGAGGAATACTAACACGTTAAAAATTACTGGGGGTTAATCTACACTACTACTCATACAGATTAGAAAAACAAAATCAGAATATGTGCATTTAGGATAAAAGGCCCTTACTTTTTTGGCTTTCTTACACATTAGGCAAAGTCAATTTCACCTGATAGGGGCTTTTTTGGTTTTTTCTTTATTGTCTATTGGGATTTGATTTTTTAGTTTTGAGTTTTGTTTTTTTTTTCTTTGAGAGAGACACATGCAAGGTTTGATTGAAAGCACCACAGGGAAAACTAAGTGGTTGAAAAAATTCCAACCTTTTCCTCTCTGGTACAAAACAAAGGAACACATCTCTATTAGGCTTTGTCTTTAAGAAGTCCTGGGTTAGATGTTGGCAGCCTTCACAAAGAAGAAAAATAGTAGGTATTACCAATAAAAAGCAAGGGTTTCATTGCAGCCAAGAAAACAGGATGTATTCCACAGGCTATAACTATTCTCCTTAGAAACACAATATGGGGAGAAAAAAAATCATTTATTACGCTCAAATACTTAAGAGCAGACTTTTCAGTGAACCCCATTTTTGCAGGATTCCATGGTAGAAAGCAATAGAGGTGCCAAATACCTGAGATTACAAGCTTATCCAGTAGATATTTCCCAGAGGTGCTGTAACAAAAATCAATTAACATGGACAACAGAAAGGCAGTGTAACACAAGAGAACTTTGACACAGAACTCTGATGTTGTATTTAAAATCTCTTAATTTTAGATGATATGACAGTCTTTAGAATTGTCATCACAAAACTTAGAGTTTTATTCCAAGAGCTTACATATAACATCTTTCATATGGGAAAAGTCCTGCCAAGAGCTTTAAATATAGCTGTATTGAATGCCAGTTTGGCTTCCTCCATGTGAATTTGGACAATTTTAACAAGAGTTTATGAACTTGCATTGGGAAAAAAATGTATAATGATAGTTTGCCATCCATGTAAGTTATAAGTTATGTAAAATACCAGATAATTTTGCAGTCTAGCAAAAACATTTTAAAACAAAACTGTTTCTCTCCAATAGCTTTGATTTGGCCTTTAAATCACAATTTTCTTCTAAATCACCATCACACAGTCCTGGCACTTAAGTCAGCCTAAAGGGTTGCTTACTTAGGGGGAGGATAGGAAAATGTGTTTAATTAGCAGCAACTCAGGCTACTGAGGAACTGCTTTATTTGATCACCTCCTGCTGTGGATGATCAAAAAGGTGTTTCCTGTACTTCTCATTGGAGTTCACTTGCTTGCCCGAAGCAAGATGAAGAACAGAACTATATGGTATGCTTTCCATCCTCCTTAATAAAGCTCCCATCAACAAGCAAAAAAATAGGGTACTGTAGTAATGTAACCTAGATCCTAGACAGTTTCCAAAAACCCAGCCAAGGATCTTTGTCAGAATTTCAAAGAGAAGCCGCTGCTGAAATTCTTAAGCATGCGGAAGGGTTGTTCAGGACTCCTCCTGCACACAGTGAATGCTTTTCACTCCCTAAGAGATTACTGCCAGCAGGATCTGTAAGGTGAGACACTGGAAACAGATTTCACTTTCTCCACTGGAGACAGTTTCCATCTTTCTGAGATCAAGTTTATTACCTTGCCTTTGAACAGAAACAATAGGTATTTTTACAGAGAGTGTTAAAGCTCTTCCCAAGAAGCACTGCAAGGTTAGAAGTACTCAAGGAAATAATTATAAGTAAAAATAAAAAATACTATTTTTAATTTTCAGAATGGGATTTTTGGCTCCCCACTCTATAACTTGATTAACACCTTCCCTTGCCCCATGCTTTTTCAAATAAATGTACTAAGACAGAGTCACAGTTTAGGAATGGTATTTTCCAATTTAGTTCTCCTGCTAAAACCACACCACTGCTTGCTACCCCCCTCACTCCAGCAACTGGAGGCACAGGTGGAGATAAGAACAATTAACTGGAAACAGCAATGAGATAAGAAAAAAGGAACAGCAGCAATAGTAATGACAAAAGGTATAAGACAAAGAAACTATTTACACGGAAAGCCCATGACAATAAGCAAATACCAGACGCTTCCCTTGCCACCTTTTCTTAACTGGAACCCCTTCTCCCCAGGAGAGGGAGAGACTAAGAGCGAGTCTCTTTCCCCCCTGCCTGCAGCAATGGCCTGAGGTGGTACAGAATAACATCTGGGTCCTGGCCACACGCCCTCCCATCTAAAAATTACATTTACCAAAGACCACAGAGTACCCCAGCTCTCTCAATCAAGCTGTTGTTCATCTTGGGTTCCATTAGTACCTCTCCTGGACAGCCTTCCAGTAAGGAGAGTGTATTCCTGTTCATGGTTATAATGCTTCGACAAGGGGCAATGAGAACAAATTGTAATGCATGAAACTCCATTTAAGCATATGGAAAAACAGTTTTACTATGAGGGCTGTGATTGCTCCATCCTTGGAGATATTCAAAACCCAAATGCACACAGCCCTCAGCACCTGGCTCCCACTCAGCCTATCCTGAGTAGGGCATTGGATTAGGTGGCCACAGCCAGAAGGTGGTGACCAATAACTCAATGTCCAGATGGAGATCGGTGACAAGCGGGGCCCCTCGGGGGTCCGTACTGCGACCAGTTCTGTTTAATGCCATCAGTGACATCGATGAAGGGACCAAGTGCACCCTCAGCAACTTTGCAGGTGGCAGACACCAAGATGAGTGGTGTGGTTGACATGCCTGAGGGGTGGGATGCCATCCAGAGGGATCTGGATAAGCTCAACACGTGGGCCCATGGGAACACTGTAGGTTTACCCATTCAAGTTGCAACGCTCTCAAAACAAGACCTTTGGTGACTATTCAAGCAGCCTCAAGAACTTTTCCTTTGAAAGTTTCATTCCATTCAAACTCACTGTCTCAGCTTCAACAACAGCCACCAAGGTAGGGGGAGAAAGGTAAAGCAGCACACAGCACACAGTTGAAGTCTCTCTTATAACAACCTGTAAGTGGAGGCTGTGTTCTTGTGCTAACCATGACCATGCAGAACTTTCAGGCTGACAACGAGAAGGACTCTGCTCACTTCAGTGTTCACATACAGAGTTCATAGCTGCGCTTGCTATTTGGTGCTATCTGCCTTTTGTCAGTCAGTCATTTTTCCAATTGGCTGTTTCTGTTAAAAGCTGAGATATTCTGGAGTGCTCCCTAAAAAATTCAAAGTTCCACTAGAGATATGCCCATGCTTTCATTTGTCTTCGGGATTAACTTTATTCATATTTTTATAAGCCACTAATAATAATCTAAGTTAGAAATACCATATGTGCATAGACATAACTAGTAATAAAACCAGTGGAGCACAAACATGCCAAGCTGACAGGAGTTCAAATGAAGACAAGCTTTTGTCTGTCATGACCTAATTCAGTTTTCTACCAGTTGCACTACACAATGCATTTAAATCATTTAAATATTTGATGCATTAACCTGCAGCACATTATCTCTACGTACAATGCTAAATTACCCAGTCTTCATCCTACCTTTTACAAGCTGCAGCTATTTCCAGACTGCAGCAAGTTTCACAATTTGTCAGCAGGATTACTAACAGTAAAAAAATGTTTTGTAAAGAGTAAGCTACTGTATTTTATGTGTTGGGAAAAGGGGTGGGAGAGGAAAACATGCTCAGTTAGAGCAACAGGGTCAAAACAACACGCCTTGAAGAGCACTCCCCTCCCATGTTACATACCACACTGTTCAGAGGGGACATCACAAATTACAGAATTCAAGCCAAACTCGGCAATGAGTGGGAGCAGGAAAGATAATAAGCACTGCAGATGGTTTTAGTCTTCATTAACATCCAGTAGACACAATGTCTCTGTAACAGATATGGACAAACAGAGGCTTTTGTAACATGACAAACTAAAAAGCACCAAGAGCTCTATGTTTTTGTGGTATTCTTCACCTCAGGCAAACACTCTGTGGATTTCTAATTACCTGCTCTTCCTCTAGACCTCAAAAAAGCCCATAACTGTTGTGAAACTTTGGGTTCTTCAAAACAGACTGTTTTAAGCCACACTTAACTAAATTACCATCTTCTGGATTCACTCGTATGTGTTAGGACTAGACTCTCTCAGGGCAAAGAGCCTTCTAACTCGCACTTAAATCTGCATTGTGGCTGCGCTGTGTAAGTGCTTCCTAATGTTTTAAGGAAATTTTTTATCGCAAACAGGCCAACACTGCAGTTTAACCTTCCTCCAGGATAAGCAAGCACAGCCTCCCTCCTCTCCACACAGAGTTGGAGAAGGGCAGCCTTGTCCTACCACTGACCATCAAAGACAAGGCAGGGCAAGAGAACTGACTCACACTCGCCTCGTTTTCTCCAGCTTTCCTCTCTTTCCTGAAGGTAAAGATCACGATTATAGATTACAATTCTACGTATTTCGTAATCATTATATAATTATAACTGCAACAGTAATTTCAAAATCAACTGCAATAATGTATTTACATTGAATCCACCCTTGTCACGGTGCTGCTTGCCTCCCCAGGACGAGGCAAACCCTGTGCGATGCCACCTGGGATTTCAGAGGCGCAGAGGCAGAGCCACTTTGGCTGATGTTGCACAACCGGGGCTGAGCCCAGCTGCAGCCCAACGGGGTCAGGGCCCCCCCTCCACGGGCTGGCTCCCTGCAGGGCTCAGGCTGCCCCAGCCTGCCCAACAGGACAGCACATGCTCCCACTGCGAGGGCAGCAGCCAGAGATACCAGGAAGGGTGTTGGCCCCACGGAGAGCAGTTGCCATACCAGTTTCCCATATCTGGGTTTCCAACAAGGTCGCGCAGGCAGCTGGTACAAAACCTTTCAGTTCTAACCCCATTATCACCCTTCTGTTTCCTGCCATAGCCATTCCCCACGGCACACATTCAGCCACGCATAATGAGTTTATGGTAAGTATATTTATACCTTAAAATACTCGATCTTCTAGCACATACACATTATTAATATAAAGTTAGCAGGAGAAACCACATAGGGACTACCTACCTTTATTTTAATAGAACAAGGAAATAGCTCAATGAACAACTTTTAGAAAACTGCATCTAAACTAACACACCAAGACATATTTATGAACATTACTGTATTGTCATCCTTTCTTCCTCATAACAAATCTAGAACAAACTTCTAGATTTAAAAAAACTTCTCATATTTAAAAATCTTAAAGTTCACATAAGAAGGCCTCCGTGTTTCCAACAATACAAATCAAAGTAGTATAAAGGAAGCTATAATCACGTACTTAATTGCATTATTGTTCATATACACACTAACATCTTACAGAGTGGTCAATTTCAGAAATTCTTGGGTTCTTGGACTTCTACAAAGAAATATTTTTCAGTGTCTAGGACATATATTGGAGGGAGGAAAAATAATTCAAAATTTGAGTAGAAAAGATTTTATTTGCATCATGACCAGAATAATGGGTGATGGATTTTGCTGTGCTATCAACCAAGCTTTGCTTGTGCTACTTTTCTTCTAAATTGAAGATCAAATACTACAGTTAATGAAAAGTTTTGTAAGAGCTTGTTCCCATTTCCTGGTAGTTGGGTTCTTTTTTCTACTTCAAAATGTTTTAAGTGTCTCTAAGGACAATGTGGCTAACAATATTTTGATATTTTCTTTTTAACTTTTAATGATATTGCATTAGCCAAGCATCACTTGGTTTCTCAGTTGTTCCAAGCAGATTCAGTTATTCACCATGAACTAGATACTGAACAGGAAGAGAAAGCCAACACCACTTGCTTGGGAGCTCTTCCCTTCCATACAGCAGGAACAAAAGGTGCAAGTAGAGATAACCCACAAAGCTCTCAATTTGGGTCCTGCTGAGCTTCCTGTAAGCAAACTCCATCTGCTGCCAAAAGCTAAAGCTTGCTAAAGTAGAAAACAAAAGACAGATACCCATCTGCGAGGAGAAAGACTGGACTTGCTTTCTTACTCAAACCAAAGATTCTGAGAAACTTTACGACTGTAACAGCCAGACACAAAAAATGTACATAAGCCAGTGAGTGGCAATATTTATCTCACCACTTAAAAGCTGAAGAGAGCTCTTCTGTAGACACTAAAAAAAAAAATTGGGAGGACCAAGAAGAAAGAAGAGCATTCAAGTACAACACATTACCATTTAAAACATGCTGTAGAAGTGTCTTGTTTTCATGTTCCAATTGGTTGCTCAACCAGAAAAAAAAAAATCCCATCATTGTCACTATTACTCAATATGCTTGAAATCACTATCATTTTTCCATTAACACTTGCATTTAGTGCTAGTAGAAAAAACTAAGTGGCTCAGTTCTTCAGATAGCACCCATTGTTCCAATATACTTCAAGAGGCAGCTGCTCTAGTCCTAATCTCTGAAAAGTAGGAGCTAAGTTAATTAAAAAATTACAATCTTAGATTAATCAAAATTTGGTTAGCTAGGCTACAGCCTGATTACACTAAAAGGAATGTCCAATCAACTAACTTAACAGCTCTACTTGTTACCAAGATGTCAAATTTCAAATTAAAACAGAGCTGCTGTTCACATTAGGGAAATTAAACTTACTGAAACATTAAAATGTCCTCTAAGTTTGAAAGTTATAAGAACTCAGCCACAAACACACATGAAAGTCAGTTCCTTTGAGGGTTTTTTTATTTCAAGTAATACCTTGATATTCTCCCCTCCATCACTGTAATGGTGTAAATGGTTTTGCGTTTTGCGTTTGCTTTATACTCCTGTAGCAGAGCAATGGACATGTTTGGAAGGGAAGCAATAAAAATGAAGAAAGAGGCATACTCAGTTACTATGGTGTTACCCACCCTGCCACAGCCCCAGGCAGGAAGGCCTCACACTGGGGCTAACACCAAGGGGTTACGAAATAGACGGGTGAGAGGGGCTGACAGGAGAAAGCCAGAAGCTCCATCAAATTTCACCCTTCCCTGTCTCTGCCTCCTATCTCCTCAGCTCCCTCCTCACTAACCCAACTGACTCTCAGGCCTGCAGAGGGTGTTGTATTTGAGGAAGGCAAAATGCTGAGTTTTAACAAGTGACGTGGGTGGTGAGGTGCAGAGCAGCCACTGAAATGGTCACACCTCAGAACAGGGAGAGGCAGCTCAGAGCACACCTGGGGTGAGTGAGGAGTCTACTCTGGACTACTCAAACTACTGAAGAAAATAAGGAGGAGAAAACAAGAGGAAGAAAACAAAAAAATTAATCAGGTCTTAACCTAAAAACTGTGTAGTCCAGTGGCTTCAACAGGTTAACTACCCAGAAGAGTGATAACAAAGCAATTACTTGGTTCTGCCTCTCTCTGCAGCAGCAACTACCCTGCCTCCAGACTGCATAGTGCCCTAAGCTCAGTCACATTCATTGGACCTTAAACGTTTATCTTCTAACTACTCCTAGTTCTTAAAGGGCGATGAAATCTCATATGCACAATGCTGATTAAAGGACAAGAGGCCAATAAATAAATAAATAAAAACAACCTAACTTAAACCACCATAATTTACAATTGACAAAGAGAAAAAAACCATGACAGCCTGAAGCCAGAAGCAGCCCTGCCCAACTAAAATATGGTAGGATATAAATACAAACAACTCGCAAGGTCCACCCACATTAATCTGTGCTAAACCCACAGGTAGCAAAATATTTTTTTCTAGTCTCTTAAGTGGCATGACATCCAGGCTTTCTGGAGACTGCCATCCAACCAGCAGGTTTCCTATCCAACCTACAGCCAAGAACAACATTTAATTAGCATGTTTAATTGATCTTGTTAACTGTTAGGGTGGACAGCTTTGATCTCGCCTGCTGATAGCTAGTTTAGGACTACAAAAGGAACCGGGGCTTTGCATAATTGCCAAGCTTTCGATGTGTGTCTTTTAATTCCTTCTGTTTCCCAATCCTCCTTTCTGTTTCTGCTGCACTAGTGCTCCGGATAACAGGAAGCAAAGAACATACCATCATTTATTTTATCATTTATTTGAGCATGTAGGCGAAAAAAAAGGAAGATGAGGAAAGGGAAATTGCTGCTCCTTCACCAAGAAACACAGGAAAAGGCCAGGAATTACCACAGTGAAGCTGGCCTGGGCAACATTAAATGAAGTACCCCGTGGCTGAGGGCAGCCAGCACCAAACACTTCAGTGGAATATGCAGGAAACACTAAGCATGTGTGGGATAAGCTGCTCCCAACCCCCCTTGAAAGCCTGGTCCCACTTTTTATTGATTAGAGGCTGGTTTAAATTCCAGGACAGAGGGTTTGAGGAATTTCAGTGGCTTTCCACTGTGTTGCTTTATGTTTGTTAATAGGCTCATCCAAAAAATTATTATTCTGCAGGAGACTCATATTAGCTTAGAGAGAAGCCCGCAAGACCAAGATTACTAGCTTGCACTCAACCAAGATGAGGCTGTGCCAATACTAATAGGAAGAGAAGCTTCTGAGGACATTTTAATGCGTCCTAAAATATCTAGCAACCTTCAAAATAGATCCTAATTGAAAACAACTAAATACAACTATGTTTAATTCATTAACTAGCTCTCCCAAACACCATTTTCCTGAATGATCAAGCCAATCATAAGTTATACGGAAACAAATGTTCGTAGGTGGTGTATAATGGGTTCTGAGCAATGTACAAAGCAGCTCTACACTTCAGCCAAAGAGCGTCAACTGTTTTCAGAACAGCAAGCCAAACCCTCATCCAACTGAATTCAGCTGGAGCTTTGCCACTCAGCAGGACAACGACTTGGCCCACCATCCCCATGGGAAATCTTTCTCTAACTCAGACTTTCTTCCTGCTTATTTGAAACGAAATCTCCTTTGGATCAGGTTGAATTTCCACAGATAATTAGTCTTGCACTAGCTAAATAAAACAAGAGTTATATTGCTTCTGAGCAGCAAACTGAATAATTACAATAGGGTTAAAGAGAAAATTTCTTCTTTTCTTTCCCAGAGGGAACTTGGGAATTAACTGTTTAACATGGTTGAACTTTGCTGTTGAATCTTCATATTGCACAGCAACAGAGAGAAGTACCACAGTGCAGTCACCTCAAGCATCTGTAATCATGGATGAACTGCAGCTCCCAAACAGTGCTAGAACAGAGTTCTTCACCAAAAAGCCTGTCTTTTCTCACCAAAGCTTTCTCATGAGCATGCTGTGGTTTTGGTGGTTAGTTTCAGGATTTGGGCTGTGGTGTATTTTGTTTTCTTTTGTGGGGGTGTGTGATGTTTGACTTTTTTTATCCTTAAACCTTTTTCTAAAGAAGGTTTCTTCTTGCTGCTGCAGGGTGATGAATATCTTGTATTCTCTGTCCTTACACCAGAAACTATAGAAAGCCAGCCAGGCCCTTCATCTCCTGCCTACTGCTGATACTGTCTCAAATAATGCTCACTTTTGGTGGCTTGGGATGGAGGAGGGGTTTCCCTAGGAATAAGCTGAATAAAGCTTCCTGTTCAGCTAAAGCAGGAAATGTGCTCCAGTACTGCCTTGCACACAAAGAGTGGAAAATACTTACTAAACAAAATAGCAGGAGATGAAGTGTAAACTGGATTGTCCTTCCATCATGCAGACAAATAGAAAGCCATACTCCCCACGCCCCCAGCTCTCTTGCATTAATGTGCTTAAACGTGGAGGAGGAAAAAAAAATAAAAACATACATATGTATAGACATTGTGCATCAAAATCAAATTATTATGCTGTGCCTTTAAAATCAAACACTGAAGGATTTTAAGCAACACTAATTAAGAGGTAGCATTTCCTCCCTCCCACAGAATCGGTTTCTTGTTAAAACAGGAGGTGCAACTGGCCAAACCCCATCCTGCTAGTGGAGACACTGAACCAGAAGTTGTCATTAGGTTAACCTCCCAGCATCTCTCTCAAATCATCTCTTCAGAAAGACTTTAAAATAAATGGCAGAGAAGATGGAAGGGACAGCCTTCCAGTCTGTCAAACCGTTGGGATTTACAGAAAAGAACAGCAATAATATTTTTTGCATAAATAACAGCAGATGGCAGAAGACAAATATTAATGGAAAAAATGTCCTTCTTCATGCCCTACAAAAACAATGACAGTTTAAGGCCCCACAGAGTTCCCCAAGAGCTGGCCTTGTAATTCATGCAAGATTTCTCTGCAGCCATCATATGCCTTTTGACGAGCTCTGATCACATTAAAGAGGCACTTGTCCTCACCCACCCTGATGTTTAAGAACCAAAAGTGATGAAAAACTACATCACCTGATGCTAGGTCACAGCTACAGATGCACAGTGCTAGAAAATAAAAAGCTGTTCAGCAAGTCCCGTGGTGTAAAACACATTATGGCAGCTGGATGCTGGAAACATATGACAATACATCATGCAAAACAGCAACACACATAAGCTTAATGGAAACCTGATGAAAGACTGTTAAAAAATGTTCTGAATCTAATTAATTCTCTAGACGTGGCTAGTGCAGCTGAACTAAGGTCACAAGTACTGCATACTACACTTGAATTTTATAAACCACCTTGAGCCATTAGTGCCTCCCATCACCATGAGTTATAAACCAGTCATCAGCCCATAGGGCCATGTCGCATCATATTTTGATGTCCCTTCTTGTGGCAAAACACCCTGTTCCTTATGCAAAGCTCAAATACATGTCAGGAAACCATTTTACTAATTGGTCTTAAAAATAGCCTTGTATTGAAATTGAGTCAAGCACAAGTTTCTCAGCTGGGGGAGGATATAACGAGAAACTCCTCTACCACTCCAAACTAAAAGTTAAAGAGAGCTAAACCAAACCAGAGAAAGCAGAGCCATTCTCGTGAACCCCTGAAAACTCAACCATCACCAAGACTGCATACATCTGAAAGCTACCTTCAAAGTCCTGAAACAGACATGAAATTAAACTCTCCAAGTATGTGTGGCATACCAGTACAAAACCCTCGGTAAGGAGGCCGCCCAGCTGAAGGGCATGGCAGAATTCCAGAGATGGGGAAGTTTACCCCTAGTAAGGGTTGCAAAGACATAGCACCTACTGCACTACAGCACATCCTTAACCAGTTTGCCACACCAGAAAGGTCTCTCCCATGTGGAGCAGTGAATGGATGTCCTTGAACCAATGGATTCACTACAGAACACCAGGGAATGTGTAACAGAAGAGAAACATCAGAGATCATCTGAGACACATTTACCTATTCATAGTCTAATATCTAGATCTAGGAGCATATGGATCCTACACACACGGTACGGACAGACCAGCAAGCACAGTCAATGACTGCAGAGGGTGATTAACTGAAGACAAAGAGCTTTGTTCTGCCTCCTTTCCCTCCCTCACACCCCAGCCCATGCTCAGCGAGGCACAAACACTGATGGACCCCTGTTATCTGAAGGGTACTGCATGTAAACTTTACTTTGAAACAAAATTATGATAGTGCAAAAATAGAAAAGAAAAACCAACCACAATTTCAAAGTATGTACTTTCCCAAGCACCATGGGCACACATAGCATATCTTCTACCAGCTGCCAGTCTGCAGCTACTCCCCAAAAAGTGGTTGTAACCTAGATTTGAAGTTTTCTAGTCCTCTTCGGGCCCTTCCAATACAACATCATGCTGGGATCGCAAAAGTTGTTCTGGGACCTTCAGTTGCAAGGGGAAATTATTGTCTGGGCCCCACAGAGAGAACAAAAGCCACTTATTCAAGTAGAAATTACCCGTGATTTGAAAAGCAGGTGCACAATATCCTATCCCCTCATCCTGAATGCACGAGCAAATTACTTAAGTCATCTGACACAACGTCATGCTGCACCTGTGTGTGTACTTGTCTGCCACAAAAGGTGCAATAGTTTATAATATCTGCCTCACAATAAAAGGTTTATGATTAGTAAAAATCTATTAAATGGGAAAGCAATTATACAATCCTTGTTTTTCTTACAGTCCTGCACCAGCAAACAGCTTTCTCCACAAGGCTTCAAAAATTGGAAGGAAAAATCCCCCTTGCTGTTGTTCCCAAACAAAGACAGCATTATAAAACCATTCTCTTTGTTTTCCATATAGTTCCCTTTAATGTCAGGAACAGGGTTAAATTTGCAGACAAGCCTTGATGGCTTGTATTACAGAGATGTTCATGACTAACTGCAACTGCCTGATCTCCTTGACCAGACTGCAGTATGTAGAAAGCCTATAGGAATTGTCATGGTTTCACGTGCAACTTCATGTCAATATGCTCAGCCTACACATCAATTCCTAGTGACTGAATAGGTAAATAAAATAACCTTCCTTTACAAACAAAACAAAAAACCCCAAACCAACAAACAACAACAAAAAACAACAAACCAAACAAAAAAACCAACAAAAAATTAGAACAAAATAATCGTTAATTTTCTTAGACTTAAATGAATGAGGTATTTGAAAAGTGAATGTAGCAGCAGCTGCAATGACATCTCAAGCAGCGAAACTGAATGAACAGCAGAGATGCCACTTAGCAAAGAATTTAAAACCAAACAGAAAGCCAAACATAAGAATTGCACCCAGTTTTGGGCATCACAATGACAAGACCAAAGACCATCACATTACAAGCAGCAACAGGGTTAGCCTGAAGAACTGAGTTATAACAACAACAACAAAAATTCATGAATACATAATTTGTGCAAAAGGATGACTAAGAAAGAATACAGTCACTAAGAGTCTGACACAGAATTTCAGGGTTTGCACAGTGCAGCAGTAGCCGTATTTGCCCCTTGTCTTTATATGCATTGCATCAGTGTATGGTGATCATTAGCATCCTATTTAAACTGAGATAAATAAATACTGCTTCCTGTCAGACAATCAGTTTAATATACTGCTATACTGCATAATAACACACTCGCATTTCAAGTGTGACAGCATCATGCCACACCTAATTAACGTAACTATATTGGCAGAAAAGGTTATACTTGTATTGGTGAGGAAGAAATGGTCCTTCAGTTTATCATTCAAAATATTATTTTTAGGTTATAAAGCACCTAAAAACGTAAAACTGGTTAGCACAAAACTCTAGCCTCACACTTAAAAACCACAAGGTTTGGTATGGATGAAGGTGTCGTCCTTCAGAGAAATCACATACTCAAGTATACCATAAGGTATAATTTTGCAATGAAACAGGTAAGTTTTCCATACAGGGTTCATACCCTTTAAATCTTATTTCTGAAAGGCCTTTCTTATCAATTTTGCTCATAAGTGTACCATATGGAAAGTAAGCTTTCTACTTCCATTCAAAAGAAAGCCGTCAGTGGTCTCTGAGCAGCACCCCTATTTAGGCTGGTCTTACACCTTATAGAGCTGCCACAAAAGTTGCAACACAATTCTTTGGGTTCCTGAATGTTTCCAGCACATTGAGAAAGCTAAGCTGATGTTGCAAGCCATCTCCCACATTGTCTGTGGGGAGCTTGGTCACGCATAAACAAAACTTCATGTGCCAGATGCAATTTTTACTGGATCCTTTCTCCAAAGTTGGACCAAGCTCAGGAAAAAAAAACAAAACACATTTTCCTATAGTCTTTGTAGGTGTACAGTTAGTCACTTCTAAGGGTCACTTTACACCCTCTGAAAGAAACTTAAGAACAGCCTTCCATGCTGCCACTACTTAGGAATCTGAGGCTGAATCTGCATCTTGCTTCCTGGGCTCCGTATGAAGTTGAAATTTCAAGTTTGAGATCAGCTCTGCACAAAGAACAGAAGCTCGAGAGAACCGAGAGACACAAAACCAGCTGCAAAATACATCCAGGTTTCTATTTACTGAGGTCTTCCATGCACATACAAAAGAATTAATCAGGCATGTAGGCTGAACTGTCAGAAACTCGGCTGATCCCAAGTGTAGCGCAAACCCAGCATAAACAGATAAACAAACTCCCCCGGGATCACAGCGCGCTCAGCTCCCGGTGCTGGCGGCCCCCCGCCCCCGGCCAGCCCGCTGCCCGCCCTGTGGACACGTTCTCCCCGGTAAGCGAGGGCTCCGCCGCACAGAAGCACTGGGGAAACACCCGCAGCCGCCAGTCCCGCACGGTGACACCGCCCCTCCCGCACGGGCCCGCGACATCCAGGGCCGGAGCCACCGCGACGGAGCGCCGGGTGTCCCGGAGGGGGATGAGCAGCGCCGCGCTGCAGCTCGTGGGCACCGGCGGGGCCCGGGTGGAGCGGGACCGGGGGCAGCCGCCGCCCCTGAGCACGGGAAATGAGACGGGGATGCTTAAGTTTCCCTCTTTCCTTTCTATTTTCAAATAAACCACAAACTAGAGCCCAGCCTACCGCACCAACAGCCCCGCCACCGGGCGGCCACCCTCCTGCCGGTCCTCCCGCTCCCCGAGCCGCCCCGCCACCGTCCCGGACGAGCTCGCAGCGCCGGGGAAGGGTGGTACTCACGGATCTTGACTTTGCGGTGGTCGAGGCGGGCGAGGAGCTCCTCCAGGGCGCCGAGGCGGCGCTGGAGCCGGGCGTTGCGGTGGCACAGGGAGTCCGCCTCGCTGAGGATCCCGCCGAAGATGTCGCCGGCGCAGCGGGAGAGGTCGGAGAGCTGCATCAGCAGCGACACCA
>VZSE01009781.1:315856-409954 GCA_013398275.1 Promerops cafer
GGCTACGCGCTGCGGGGCTGGGGGGGAGCCGCCGCCTCGGCGCAGGGGGAGCCCCGCGCGGCGCCCATGTGCGGGAGTGGCCCCCGGAGGCGGGAGCGGCCCCGGGAGGAGGGAGGGGATGGGAGGGGAGACGGGGGGAGCGGAGCGGAGCGGGGGGCAGCACCGCCGCACGGCGGGCGCGGTGAGAGCCCGGGCCGGCCGGGAGACAGGAAAGAGCCCGGCTTTCGCTCCCCGAAGTGAGGATGAGGCGGGGAGGGAGGGAAAGAGGAAGCGTGGGAGGGGGACTGAAGCGCCCTGAATGCGGCCACAAAGGAGGAAAGCCAGCCAGAGGAGGAGGGGAGAGAAAGCCCGGACCAGCTCCACCTGGGGAACCCCGTGCCGTTGCAGGCACTTTTCGGAGCGCACCAAACTCCCAACCCGGAAAGCGAGAGCTGGAAAAAGAGGAGGAGGGAAGGGAGGGGGAAAAAAACCTCCACGAACCTGGGAAAAGCAGGAGGCCGCCGCCTACCTGTGGCTCCCCGAACTGGAGCCTCACCCTTCCTGGCTAGCCAAGGTAGCTGCTCCCGGCCCGGCCCCGCAGCGCTCGGTCCAGCGGGCTCCCCGGGGGAAGCCAGCCCCTCCGGCCTCCTCTGCTCGGCGAAAGGGGCCAAGCAAGAGAGGGGACACGTCTCGCCTCAGCCTTTTCCTCTGTCGTGCTGCGGGTCAGGCCAGAGGTGCTGCTCCAAGGTAGAGGAGGAAGAGCAGCCTGTCTGGGAATGGCGCGTTCTCTGTGGTTAATTTTTAGTAAGATTGACACTGAGGCACAAGAAGAAAAGTCTGGCCCATGACATCGAGGATGGCAGCACCAAATGTTGCACATAATGCTGGTGTGGACCCAAGGCAGGTTCCAGCCTTAGAAGCCCCCGCGCTTTGCCCGCGTAGGACACAATCAGCTCTTCACGGAGATGACGGCTCTAATGAGCTATTCCCCACAGAACCAATTTAGCCCACAAGCAACTGTCAACAGCTGCTATTTAATTTTAATTGGACAATGCCCTACTGGCTCTGGCTCCTGCTATATGATAAAGAGAGGAACCCAATCCCTCTCTTCTTGTGGGAAAGGGCCCTAGGGAAAAGTGGTTGTATAGTTCCTTCCTGCCTCATAGCTTGTTCTGGCTCCTGCTGCAGCTGATGAATATATGTGATGAAAGAAAGAGAATCAGCTGGAGAGGGAAAGGTCCAGGGATGTATCCACGTTCATCAGCATCTTGAGGACACACAGTTTATGTAACAAAATAGTCTGCATCATAGTATGTATCATCCGTAGCTTTAGCGTTCATTACTTAAAGGAAACCTGAAGAAAACCATTCCGCCAGTAGTGTTTCAGAAATTCCTTGGTGCATGGAGAAGTATGGGGGCTGTAGACAGATTAATACAAACCAAAGGCTTGGTGGCACACTTGAGAGTTAGGATTTACAGGAAAGGCTTGCAAGGGTGATAGTTACAGAAAACTTGCAAGTCACTAATTCTTCTCTTACATTAATCAAGGCAAGTTTCATCTTCAAGTTTTCCCTGGGGGGCAGGGGGAGGAAGCAATGCCATCTAGTGTTAAAAAAATAAAGAACAAAGCGTCCTTTCTTAACACCTCTGTCGAAACAGGTTACCAATGGATAACTTTGCAGCTTGGAATGCTCTCACTGGTTTTGTGTTACAGACAGTACCACTGAGTGCACATGTGCAATATTTATAGAAACTGATGAGAAGAACATGGTGCAAACTGGCAAAGTGGTGTTTAATCAGGGGTTTAAGCACATAAGGAATCCAAAGAAATAGTTTTGCCATGGGGAAGCTGTCAGGATTGATTATCAGAGGATGGGAAGCAGTCATTTTGTCATATTGAACTCTCCTGCTTTTATTTTGGGACATAATGTCTTCATTAATTCTTAGATGTGTTTGTTTGGGGTAGTCATTTGATAAAAGATGCATCCAGTTCACTGGCATGTTTGAATGGAGAGAAGTGATTCTTTGTATGTTTTGTTTAAACTACAGGAGTACCATGCATGAGGTGGATTTCAATATAAAACACAGTAGGAAGAAAGTGAGCAAAGAGGTCAGTTCAGGTGTCAGCTGAAAAGAACCCACAGCAATGCATCTGCCAGGGTAGATATCATAAGACTGTGTGTTTGATTGGAAATTACTAATTTTTAAGTTTATTAATAGGTACTTTCAAAAAGGTACATTAATCAGTCTGATTTTTTTTCTGAAAATGTGGATCGCATCCTGATATTGCCAATATTTTTGCACGTTCTTATCTGTAAGCAGGAAAACGTACTTAGAACAGATGTGAGTACAGGGAGAATAATAGCCAGAAATCAAAGCTTTAGACAGCACCTAAATATGCGGTAAAGAGCCTTAGATACTGTGACTGAATGGGATTTCACTGCCAGTGAAGTCTACTTTACCCATTTCACTGGTTTGTATGTTTGCAAAGTGTAAAATAAGCTACTGTGACAGCTTGAATATTTCTGGTGGGAATAATAGATCATAAAAAAAATAAGGTGTTTTTAGGACTGCCAGTTAAACCAAGTTAAGGAATAAATCTGAATTTTAAATGCACTGATGTTCTTGAAATATTCAGTCTCTCTGTTTATTCCAGAACAATACTTTTTTTCTCATTAATTTATATGATCTGTTTTTCTGGGATGGGTTGTTACCACATAGAATACTCAGAAAAGAAAACAAGTGTAAAAAAATGTAAATATTGAATGACTGAAATATGAACATTGGTTAACTGAAACCAGTAAAGGGTGGTCTCAAAGCTTGTTTCTTTCTGTGCTAAAGGAAGGGACATAAGAAAGAAAATGAAGCTTAAATACTTACAGAGTTGGAGATTTAAAGTATTCATCATCCTGAAAAGGAAATATTTAAAATTTCTACATTCAGCAGAAGTACAGACTTTCTTAGGGACACCTCATCTCCCTCAGATAGCTGTGCACATTGTCTGTTTCCAGAGGTTATTACTGGAAAATGTTTCCTTTTCTGGCAGAGCTGTGAGGATGCTCCTGACCCTTTTAAATCTCTTGCAGGCCCAGGGGGACACTGAGTCAAGGCAGGCACCACTGGCCGGAAGGTGACCGCCCCGGTGCTGTCCCTGCTGTCTGGCAGGACGCTGCCCTCGAGTGAGCCATCCCTGCCCTTGGGTGAGCTCATCATGCAGTAATCACACAGTGCAGTTTTTTGGCAATTGTGATGTGTAACTGATGGGAGCAAGAGGCTGCTTTCCATGTAGCTGCATCCACTGGAGAAGGAGGTCTGTGAGCTCAGTGGGCAGCAGTCACTTCCACTTGCACAGCTAGGCCTGGCAGAGCTGTGACCCGGTGTTCTGGGTCTCACACCTCCAAATACCCTCTGTCAGGAGTGGGAGATCCTCTCAGAAGAGGAACAGAGCATAGAAAAATGAGAGACAAAGGAGTAAGGTAGACAAAAGGACAGCAGAGACTCCACTAAATATTTCAAGCCAATACTTACTGCATTTTTAATCAAAGTTCAAGTTCACTTGGAATGTTCATTATGTCTGAATTGTAGCTTTCGTCCTTCGGCATTTTAAGCCTCAAGTTAAATTACCAAATTAAAGACCTAATAACTTTCATGTTCTGCTTCAAGAAACGGAAGAAAAGTCTTGTGGGACTTACTCATCACCCAGTGCAGAATGAACACTGCTCTTCCCTCAGCTTGCTTCTGCAATCCTTTTGGGCTCTCAGAAGCAAGTGGTGAGCAGTAGTACAAAAGCCACATGGCCAGCCATGTAACATCAGGCAGCTCTTCCTGAAATTGTACTTTTGTGTCAAGAGGGTAGTTTGGATGGAGTCAGCTGGGATCACCATGCTCATCCGTTGTATTTTAGCCCACAGATTGAAGCTGTTTGCCTGTGTAGGCTAGGAAAACCCAACCAAAATGGATATGCAGAAGTAACAACAGTGTAACTTGTAGGGATGGAGAAGGACATTTCTTGGTCACTCTCAGAGCAGCTCTAATGAGCTCTTGTTTGCAGTGGAGAAAGCAAGCTCAATGTCCCAGACACATAGCCAGCTCACGTATTTTTGACTTACTTTATCTGTTAAACTGTAGAAGTTTGGTGTAAGCTTAAAACAGAGACAATTCTGCAAGAAAAGTTCTGACATTTTATTCTTTCTTGGTTAACCAAAAGTATATGGATGTTTTCAGTCTTACTGGGTCACTGGGCTCTTTTAATCATCATGTAGTCATTTGTCTTAGTAGAAAACCTTTTTCAAGGAAACTTGCATAAGATAGGCAACAAACGGGAGTAGATGTGACTCCTGAGAAAGTGACAAATGACACCAGAATTTTTTCTGTGCCTCATGACTACAAACTTTCTGTGCATTATATAAATATCAAATTATAAAATTAATTACAGCTAAAAAAATTTATTGCTGCTTTACTGGGTTTCTCTAAACTTCTATGCTACTACATTAGGCCACAGATCACCTTTGCCTGACTATGCAGCAGAACTTTCCATCCTTACTTTTCTTCCAGTTTACCAATATCAGGAACTGGGATTTTTGTGTGCTTGAGTTCATACCCAGCATGGCCCAAAAGACCTTCTTTGTCCAGAAAAGGAATCTTGTGGATATTCTTTTAGAACTGATAGCAAAACATCTCTGATGATGACAGGTTTCTCGCTGACACACGTTACTTACAAGGTCCCGTTTCCCTGAACATTAATAATTTCCAACTTTTGTGAACCCCAAGCTTTCCTTGTCTTGCATATCCCTGGATCACACACCTACATGAAGCCTGGAACTGAGCTGCATTTTCTGTTTCATTCTGCAGTATTTTTTTCTGATTTTCTTCACCATGTTATTGTCAACATTAAACAAAGGCAGTAGTGTAATTCCAACACCTTCATCCCTGTTATTCAAAGAACTGAGTAGATGTATTCACACTTTCAAGGTAGATTAGTTCAGTATTTTCTTGAGCACTCTCTTAAAGGTTAGTGGTTTGTTGCACCAGTCCCAGTGATCTCAGTCCTAACATTAAGTTGGAACTTATTCTTTGAGTCTGCCCAGCTTGTGGTTTAGACCTTGGGTTGTTCTGCTTAGCTGGCCCAAGCTTTTCTGAGCTACAGCGCTCTGCCTCTCTACACAAGTGTGAGTCAGGATGCTGTGTTCAGCCTGCCTATAACCTCTCAAACCCTTTCTCATTTTTCTGTCTATAAGAGTTGTCTTTGGATAAAAGTCATGCTACTAGTGATGCAATGGAACAATCAGAGCTAACTGCAGTGGGAATGACACCATGGAGGAAGCGGTAGTTGCAATGGCCTAAGGATATGATTCAACTGCACACCAACAACGTGTAACAGCTCTTTAAAAGAGGAGCTCTCCCTCCTGCTTCCTTCCTTCCATTCCTGCTCACAGATGCATGATCTGAAGCTTGCTCTGCAAGCATCTGAAGTCATCAGTGTAGAACAGCTGCAGCTCTGCTGCATAAAAAGAGGCAGCTGACATGCTGTGAAAAAATTGGAGGAAAATGTACTCTTTGCACTTCGAGACACAGCACTATGTTGGATCATTCTCGGGGGAGCTGAACAGTGGAGGCAATCAAGACTGTGAATAGAAACACATGCAAGAAATCATAGAGCCTAGGAAAATATACCTATAGCATAACAGCCTCTTCAGAACTCAAGTGATCATCAGGGGTTTTTGGTCCTGGTGTTCAATTGAGTAGAGTGTAAAAAAAAGATCAGTCACCATGACTGTGTGGAATTCAGAGACAACCTGCCTTTAAGACTCCAGTTCTTGGAAAATGGAAACAATCCCAACCTATATCTCCCCAAAGAGAAACCAAGTTGCTGAGAAATTATCTCAATGGGTCAATAATAGTACTCTTGGAGTTGCCATACTAATTTTCTTCATTTGGTTGAGGCATTTCTGTATCTCCTAACAAAGTGCATTCTGCACTTCCACTTCCTCCATAGCAGAAAAACTTCTGATACATTTTTTTCATTGATAAAGTGGAAACACTTTCTACTAGACCAGGTTTCTCAAAGCCCCACCCACCCTGACCTTCACCACTTAAAGGGATGGGGTGTCCACAGCTTCTCCGGGCTACCTGTTCCAGTGCCCCAGCACGCTCACCATGAAAAAATCAGTCCTTATATCTAATCTAAGTTATGTATAACTATTCTTTATTACCGAGTTAGATTGCTACAGATATGCAAACAGCAAGTGACTGTACAACAGGAATATGGATGTCATTATTTGTGCAAGAAAATCTTCATCTGGAAAAACAAAGGCTGCAGGAATTATCAGCTGAAAATCAGAATAAACATATGGAGACTTCATAAATGCTGACCATAAAGTCTTTTACTGCTGTCCTTAGCTTTAATGAAAACAGATCATGTCGAAAGCTTGTGTAAGTCTGTATATAATTTTATTTATCTAGGACACTGACCACATTTATGTCTTCTCTAATTGTATTATATTTGGTCTCCTTTGAAGCAATTACACAGTTTACATTTTGATTCACTAACTAAATATTGTAACAAAAAATCTAAAACAATTTGAAAGAACATTCCATCGAACAAGATGAAATTGTATTCCTTTAACAAAGCTGATTATATTCTCAAATGAATGCCTCAGGACTCAGAGTAAACAATACATCCAATGGACAAAAGCCTCTTAATTGCATCCTGAACATGCAGACTGTGCTGATCACCAAAGCAGAACTGAATTTCTCCTTAGGTATTAGCTTCCCACCAACAGGAACTACAGCTACAGCAAAGTATTTCTTTAAACTATACATATAACATTTTTTTAGAAAGATGTCACCCTGTTACATTTCAGTTATGAACACAAATGGATGGTATGCCCTTCATTCATGCATGAGTTTTCATAGTTGCAGCAGCTTCTGCCTCATAAACAAAATGCAGAGTTTGGTCACTGAAAAAACGCAGGGCATGATAAACCCTCTATCAACCAGCACAGATTTCCCCATTCTCTTCCTCATGAGTGAGCATGGCTTGTCCCTGGGACCTCCACCATGGATGAAACAGTCACTGGTGAAATTATAGGGGGTGTGTGTGCAGAAATTTGTGTAAACTGTCTAAACTCCCCTCTCTATTTTCAGATTTTAAAAAAAGACAAAATATTTTCTAAATATATTTAGCATACTATCCATGTTCTGGATATTTACAGGATGCCAGAAAAAAATCTTTTTCTTTTTCTTCCTAAATATTCATTTGGGAAGACTTTGTCACTGTGGTAGATCATTAAAGATTTCTGGCTGCCTTGTTTATTTTCCTTTGCATAATTTAATCTACCTGGTGATGCTTGTGATGAGATACAATGTGTTTGTGCTGCAAAGCTCAGTGTCTTTGTTTATATATAAAGTCAGTCTCAAAGACTGGCATATTCCGAATAAAGTAGAATAAAATATATTCATATTCCAAAACAATAATTTGAAAGACGGATGGTATTATGGCTATCTAGAAATTACACTGAGTAGTAAAGTCTATGCTACATGGAGTAGCTGAGTTAAGGATTGCTCAAAGCAATACCTGTGACAAGTGGCACCTTTCTATTTTCTATGAACTATGCAATGGCAGTAGCACTCTTTACAGCTGGTGCAAATGATCTAAATTGCTGTTGTTGCAGAATCATTACTACTTTTAAAATATCTGACTTATACAAACAAAAGCCTTACATAAATATAAAATAATCTGAGAGTAACAGAGAGGGTAAAGGAAATTAGGATTTTTAGCATATACTAGTCTTTGAATATTCCCAGAAGTTTGGGAGTACCAAGTATGTGATTATGCAATCACTGTAATAAATGCAGCTGTGTTTATTTCACTGCATGGACCCAACAAACTGTACAAGCTAAGCATCAGTGTCTTGTTCATAAATCAGTAAAAAAAAAATGTAGCACAGTATGCAAGATAGACCTTCTTTCTCTTCCAAGTGTTTTCAGATTTGGCGGAGTACACATTCCTTAGAGGACTATGAACATGCCCACTTTTAATAATTTTTAGCAAAATAAAATTTTAGTTAAAGAAAAAAACATATTAATGCTTTGTTTAATAGCATAGGAATCAACTTTTAAATACAGTTAAATCCAGCTAAAGAAGTTCTGTTTAGTTTTTCTTAGAAATGAGGTGAAAGAAAGTGTAAAGAATTTCAGTGTATTTCAGGAATAGCTTCTTTACAAGGAAAGAAAATGTTGATTGTATTTAGCTTCCTTCCAGGACTCATCCTTGTGGTCTCTTTCCAGAAGTTTGAATATTTAATCCCTGGTTGTACATACACAGGAAAAAAAAAAAAAAAAGAAATAAAGCCCAAACAAAGCCAAAGAAACAGTCTTACAATGATTCCAATTTGTCTCTTTGCTGTGTCAGTTTTTCTGTGCTTTGCATTTAATGACAGCTGTGACTGCAGTTTTGAATACTAACACAATCATTGTGATCCACAACCAAAACACTGAAGTCATATAGTCAGTCATTTTCCACTGAAGTCTGTAACTCTTTACCATTAAGCTTTCCAAATAGTTGGGGGGCTTATTAATCTACCTTTAAAAGGAGGTATCATTTAAACCCATTATTCTATTACTATTAATTTAAGGAAACCTTAACATAGAATTCTTCTGACAAATATCTACTGTACCACACTATAATTAACTATTTGTCTATATACAATTCCCTTCAGTGAAACAGTGCTGCTCACATGCCCACTGTATTCCATCACTGATTTATTTTAAAAGTTCATATTTAAGCCTTGAACAATTTTCTCCAAAGGCCCTCTTGATTCTACATCAATATGGTGCCCACTGTCACAGTTGTCCTGTTTGAAGCTGAGAACTCTAGCTGCTATTCCTCTTTAGTATTTCCAATGCAAGGGAAAATGCTTCAGATGCTTATTTTTTCCTTTGCTAATTAGAGTTACTGGAGTAAAATCATATTAAAAAGAAAACTTTAGAATGCTGTTTAGTGTCTGCATTGTTTGGAAACAGTTTTCTGTAAAGATGTTTCTGTGTACACTTATTCTCTTTAGGGAATGGATTTGTGTTTGTTTTTAGTTCTGCATTTGTATATGTCTAACAAAACGGAGTCTGAAATTACAAACATGCTTTCCAATGTCTGTTTTCAGAGAACAGACATTTAGTCAGTGGAACTTCTCAGCAATATATCTTCTAGCCTGGAAAAAAATAGTCACTTGATGCTCTTAAAACATTGAAGCAGTTGTATTTGTACTAAGCCACCAAGCTATAGAGGGGGAAGGGAATTCAGTTTTCTAAACAACACAGAAAAATGGCTTGAGGCCAACTACAAATCTGACCAGGAAAAATTGCAGACTGCAAATAACTCACAAATTCTACTTTGATATTAAGATAATAATCTGAGTTATATTTTTAGAATATAAGTTTATTTCTGTAACTGTAACTATGAGAGCTGTATTTCATACTCATAGTACATTCAATAAAGGAAACCTAGCTGCTTGCCTTCACAGTTCTTGCAGGCATAATCTTCACAGATCTCACTTGGAAAAATTACTGGATTTTCCTCAGTTGAAGTTTCCAAATGAGGCTTATCATTTTGGATATGGAGTTTACCATTAAGGAAAAAAATGAAATTAAAAAAGCATATTTGAGATAGTTTTGTATTGTGTGGCTTAGAAAGAAAATCATAAGTTTGACCAGTTTTCTTTTAAGCCAAATGATCAATCAAAAAAAATCACCTACAAATTCTTTCCTGTAAGGTATGAATTCATCATTGCCCTTGACGCTGGCAGAACCTTTGACACAGTGGATCATGTACATACAGGTTATCTAATTGTTTCCTTTTTCCTCTTTTGTGTTGTACCCATCTGGGTTATGGTTTGTGTGATAGGAATTGTGTTTATTTGCTCCCTGAGTGTGTACAGAGTCCCATACCACTGGGATGCTTGCCCATGACATTCAGAGGTGTGTACAGGTGATTATGTCCTCAAGCCTATGTTTGTGCACAGTGGAGATGAGGCTGAAATTGCTTTGAAAAGTTAAACTTTATTTACTCAACCTTCCCTGGCATGCCTGGGTTACTCTGTACTAGTAATACTGCTCAGTGGCATCTCACAGAGACAATATGAATGGTAGTTTCTCCTTACTGACATGAAGTGTAAACACTGGCAAAGAAAATAAACCCATTTTTGTAGGCACTTCACCAAACTATTAAAACAACCGAGCAAGTATTTTATTTCAATTGTGACCTTAAGACTATTGGGGTTTTTTTCCTGCTAAGTCTTACTCCATTATGGTCCTCTTGTGATAAATTACTGAACAGCTTAAAAAACAGGGTACAGAAAACAAAGGATGCGGGTTGGTTCTTTGTGATATGAGCTGCATGTTCTATCTTGTTGTACTAAATTAATCATAAACATTATCCAATATTTAAAATGGGAAAAGAGCAGGTGCCTGCTGAGAACAGGTGTTACCAATTTTAGCTTAAATAAAATCCACTAATCCTTTCCACATATTACTTCTATAATATACATCAGAAACCATACTTTGCACTAATACATCCCCAGCTGTAGAGAAGAAGAACCTTTTGTCACATGTTTTCTGATCTGGTCTTGTTTCTAGAATTTACTCCCCATTTTGGTTTACAAGGGTTCAGTTTTGCTGATTTTCATAGAATTCTGTAAACACCATGAAGATAATCTTAGAGTGACTGTAAACATTGCTATATTTACAGTGAGTAGCCCAGTGAGTTCCTGCAAAAATAATTCAGCAGGCTGCCCAAGGGGGAAGAATTTGCTGAAGGTTTATTTTAATTTATTTTAAAAGCTCATATGAAGTTCATTGTTGTCAACTACTGAACATGCATGCAGGAGTGGTGCTATATTATCCCAGCCTTTTCTCATGTCTATCAATGGGTTGAGTCCTGTAAGAAAGGTTTTTTTAGATAAAATCAGTGAAATGGAATTATTTGATTATAATGTAGATGGAATTATTTGATTATAATGTATTTTAACATGTAAACAAGCATTGTCCAAGCAAGGCAGTGATGTGAGATGGAAATCAGCTATCATCCTTATCCTTCAGAAAACCCTACTCTTTTTACAACATGCCAGCATCTAAAGCCATGGAAACCATTTTGAAATAATTCTAAAGGAGGACACATTATGCACTAGGGAACAACCATTGCATTTATGGATAATCTTAGTTTTACATCCCTGACAGAGTCTGAAAAATTGTATTAGGTTTCGGACTCTACCTGAAATACTGGTTGTGCTGGCAGAGCCAATGACAGACTTCTTCCTTTTCCAGCTGGAGTATTGGGATTGCTAAAACAATTAAAGTACAGTTCTAAAGTGCTTTTTCATTGGGGATCTTAATGCATATTACAAATATTTAAATATTTAGAGGAAGGTAAATGTAACTGTACAATAGCTTCTATATCTACTGAATACATACAAAATATTAGCATGTTTTTAAACAACTAAAAATTGTATAAGGAAAACCTTCTTCACCAGGAGAGTAATGCACTACTGGAACAAATTGTCTGCAGGGGTTGTAGAGTCTCCATCCTTGAAGGTTTCAAGGCCTGGCTAGACAAAGACACAGCTGACCTGATGTGCAGTAGCCCTGCTCTGAGGAGGAGGCTGTGCTAGAGAACACTGGTGCAGATTTCATCCTGGAAGGTTTTCAAGAGAGGCTGGATAAAACCTGGGAACCTGGCCTATGCACACAGTTGACCTACTTTGACTTGGACCTCATGATGTCTCCTACAAACTGAGTTAGCCCATGTTGCCATGACCTTGAGAAGTGCTTTCCAGCCACTATTACTTCCATGATACTGTGAATGTGGAATCCAGACTAACTAATGGATATATTAATAACATTCTTTAAAAATAATTTTCCAGGTGTCCATCCAGGAGCTGAAGAGAGAGTTGGAGATGCTTAGCTTAGGCAGGAATTGAAGTCCCTGGGCTGAGCTGAAGTGGGGCTCCTGGACTCCTGGGCAGTGGGATGGGGGACAGTGGGGCTCTCCAGGGACATTTGGGCCCTAGAGGCCTAGTTCTTGGGGTGACTGCTGCTTTCCAAGGGATTCAGCAAGTCCCTTCTCTTCTCCCTCCTTCCTCCCTTGTCACTACGTCCTGGGTGCCTGAATCACCACACTGCTGGCCCAAGGAAGTGGTTTATTCTTCATCCACATTCAGGTAAAAGATTTGTTCAGTTCTTAAGTGAGTCATGTATTTAATGTCTTGGTAGCTAAACAAGTATTGATTTTTTGCAATCAGAACACTTTATAAACACACAATACTAGTGGAGGTTTTCAACTGCTTGTTCTTGTGTAACAGCACTGATTTCAATGGACTATTCATGCTAGAGACATGGA
This sequence comes from Promerops cafer, assembly GCA_013398275.1. NCBI lineage: Eukaryota > Metazoa > Chordata > Aves > Passeriformes > Nectariniidae > Promerops > Promerops cafer. Next base: position 328,227 of record VZSE01009781.1, read on the forward strand.
AACTGATCAGTAATAATACTTAAGTCTAAATACTTATATACGATCATATTCCTTCACTTAGCATAATGATAGTGCAGGGAGAGAGAGATACAATGTAAGTATACATGTTGACACATTTTCAGTCACATTTCTTGAGGACATATCCATCACCAATCTGTTAAGAATACACGTGTCTAACCCACGCAATTGTACATCCATCTTAATCTAGTGGTAATTAGTTATAAGTATAATTTCAACTTTGCTGCTTTGTTCTGCACATTTATCTGGCTGATAGATACATACACACCTCGTTATGCTGCTCCTCACAAAGCAGCAATAAGTACTTTCCTTCCTATGAGCAGATATGTCCCAGACCATGCTCTTTTCCAGAAGGTGATGCTACAGCAATGTCAGGATTCCACGAGTACAAGGTGCCAACCTGTGAAATACATCTGAAATTAATTACAGAAGCTAAAGAACCCAGTGCTTTCATCACTGTCTTGGAAGCCTTTAGAACCAACTTGCCATCTCATGTTAACTGAATAGGGTTTTCAGAAAGAAGAATCTGATTTTATTTGCATGCATATCTCAATACAAAGTACAGACTTAACGTCTTTGAAGTTCTTCTTCAAAGCATCTTCAAAGGTGGGCCTCTAGTTTGTAAGGAGATATACATGTAAATAAAATCAGATTCAATTAACTTTTTAATTTGCTGCTTTAATAATAACATTGTTGCCATTAAAACACTGTTACCCTTGGAGCATTTCAGTCAACAAGTACATACAAATGCTACCACTGTAATGCATTGTGGAGTTGTCAGAAAAAAAAGCCTTTTAAAGGAAGAAAAAAGCCTTTGCTGGACCATGAATCACTATCACAATACAAAATTATGCAAAAGCTCAGATATAGTCCAAAACACACCTCTTTTCTCCCTCAAACTTTATTTGATTCTAGTCAACAGTGTTATCTGCAATCGGATCTCTAGTATCAAATGAATATCATACTACTTTTGATTCTTTGCTCTTATTATCTTTTAAAAGAAATTAATTATTCACTACAGAATTACTTTCTATGAGAACATAAAGTCTGATGCTTCCCAATTATCTGCCCTTGTAGGCTCTGCTAAATCAGATATAAAAATAACAGAGGTACTTTAATAATAATTCTAATGTGGTGTAGTCTGCGGGGATAAGAAATTCACTTGGAGCAAAATATTACCTGCATGCTAAAATTGAGTCTTTTCTGTAGTATTTGATCCCTCCTACTGAGACACTAAACTGAAGCAGGGTTAACTGCGGAATCCAACTGCTTCCTGAATATGAAAGAAATTTTATTTTAAATTGCTTAGTGATGGAAACATTTCCCCTTTATTTAAAAGCAGACCATCAGTCATTCTATTTCAACTGCTTTGGCAGAAACAAAGAACACTCAGCCACCTTCCATCCAAACTGTCAAACAGAACACCTTTAATCACACAGGGGAAAACAAACCACACCTCTATATACCAACTGCAAGGCGGGTACATTTACTTGCTCATATAGCATGTGAGAAATGAGCTGAATGAACACAAACATTTTCAAAGTTACCATGGAGAAGTAGTATTTATCTCATACAAATTTCACAAAAGGCTGCTGAAATCTGCCTGTAAGTCGTAGTTTCTCCACTTTTTGTAGCCCCCTATATATTCATGCATACACATATATGTATGTATGCAAATGAGGATTCTACTTGGCCAGCCCTGTGACTGAGAATTTGTGTCTGGCTCACAGCCTGCGTGACTTTTGCTAGCTCTTATTTCCCTGTAACGCATGCCAAACCAGATATCAGAAGCCTTTTGTATTACAGAATCAACTGTTTCAGCTCCTCTACCTGTCCCTTAAGTCTTGTACCACTGCCTTTTGTAATAATGCATCTCCAGTGTTACAGAGCTAAACTTCTTTCCTCTCAGTTGCTTACATGCAAACACCCTTAGGCTGTTTATTCCCACAAGTGAGCTGTCAGTGTATCGCTGGTCTATCACACACCTCTTGCAGCTCCTCATGATGTATCAGAACTGATCCAGCTCCTCAGACCCAAACTGTGTCCTGCTGCAAGGAATTACTTTGACTATAGGATGACCTTCAGTGGACATTTGGTCCCTGTCATTCACCTGAGAATCACTTCAAATGCAATCTCCCTTTGGCAGAAAATCTCCCCTTCTGGGTCTCAAAGTGGTCACTGAGTCTCACAACTATGACATCCCATCTAAGTCTCAATGAGACACTGCTATTTAATAGCCCCTCAGGTCTAATTCAAGGTCCATAAAAAGGTTCAGTATCAGGGTATGACTGGAGAATCATTCTCTTGGTATCATGGACAGTTTAGACGGAGGGAGGGATGCATTCAAGGTGCTGCACACCTGTTAAGTCGTGAGGTAGCTTTATACTGAGACACACACTTGCAAAAACCAGTAGAGCTTCTGTTCAGTATTTTCACTGTGGGTGATGCAGGTTATACCACCCCTCACAGCTGGTGTGTGAATAATGTCTGAGAGTCTTCATCACAAAACATACCATAATGAACAACACGTTTCTCAAGTAAAAAATAAGATCTCGTTGCAGGTTTAAGAAATTCAAGTTGACAAGGTTGTAGAGATAGTTGATAAATTCATTTCTTTAGGCCACAAAGTACTGTCACATGGTGAGGAAACAGCTCAGGCTACCAGCCATAGGTAGGAAAGGTGTGCTGACCATTCAAGTCCACAAAGCCAAGACTGGCAGGGAGCACTGAGGTGAGAAGTGATGACCAGAAATGCAATAGCGACAGCACCAGGAAATAGACTTGGTGGGGCTGAACTCGTTAATTACTCAGGCTAGGTAGGCACACCCTGCTAATTATACTGCCTGTCTTGAAAATTAAGTTCCTGCAAGCCAACAACTCAGGACTGAAATCCAGGTCGGAAATGACACTGAGAGCTGCATCTAACTCAGCGTGGCAGCAGGGTTCCTCGTTTAGCGGGGACGATAGCCGTTCCGGGCACATCTGTCGCGGGGATGAGGATGGGTCCTCTTTGTCCATGACCCCCGTTCCCGACCCGCGGTGCCTCCTCGGCAGGGAGGGCTGGGGAGCCGGGAAAGGAGCCCCGGAGCGCGGGGAGGCGCTGCCCCCTGCGGGCGGGGACCGGCACTGCCGGGGCCGTCCCGCCCGTGTCACTGCGGGTGACACCGACACGGCCCCGAGCGCCCCGGGCCCGGCCCGCGCTGCCGCCGGGGGGTGACGGCCCCTCTGCCCAGCGCTCCGCTCTGCTCCCAGCCTTCACCCTGCAGGGCTGCGGGACCACGGAAACAATTAGGTTGGGAAACACCTCTGAGATCATCGTGTTCAACCTGTGACCGAACACCACCTTGTCAGCTAGACTGTGGCACTCAGTGCCCTGTCCAGTCTCTCCTTAAAAACCTCCAGGGACGGTGACTCCACCATTCCAATGTCTAGTGACCCTTTCTGTGAAGGAATTCCTCCGAATGTCCAACATAAACTTGCCCTGGCTCAGCTTAATACTATGTCCTCTTGACGTCTGGAACTTGCTGTTTCACCGGCAGCATTGCTAGCCCGTATAGCTCCATGTGAATATACGGAGTTCTTCCAGCATGTCCTCTTGAGGAGAATTACTATTGCTGACCCTATCTGGAGATAGCGATGCCTCGCAACATCTGAGGATAATTTCCCGGCGGGCTCAGTCGCCGCCTGTATAAGCACAGTTCAACTGGCTGTAAACTTTTGCTAAGAGACACAGGTAACAAGGGCTACAAATGAGTCAGGTTCCTGATTAGGGCTCCACAAAGCCAAACAAGGAGTTTCACCTCAACGCGAGGCAGAGCTCCTCACACTGAGGACGGCAGGGCACTGGAAGAGGCTGCCCAGGGAGGTCTCGGAGTTTCCGTCTCTGGAGACACTCAAACCCCAGCCGGACGCGTTCCTGTCACCTGCTCTGGGTGACGCTGCCTTGGCACGGGGGTGGGACTGGATGATCTCCAGAAGTCCCTTCCAACCCTAATGACTCTGTGATTTTCTCTACAGTGGAAACATTAATTTGAGGTGCCCGGTGTTCACTGGAGTCCTAAAAACCAAAAGCAGCTGAGGCCTATTCAGTATCGAGCGGATTGTGGCTGGAGTGTAATTACAGGCAGGAGATGGAGCGAGCAGGGGAGAAGGCAGAGCACTACTGCACGGCGTTAGCTGGGAAAAGGACCAGGTCAGCAGTGGGGTGATTTTCCCCGTGTGTTTTAACACGTGTGGACTTGGATCAGGTATTTCGGGAGAAACCCGTGAAACCGTGACGACCATCGAACGGCAGCACACCCCCCCGCCCCGCGCCGCGGGGGACTCTGGGAGATGTAGTCCGCCCGCAGGGGAGGTGGTGGCTTGGGGCGGGATTCCCACAATGCCCCTCGCGGGGCCGCCGGGCCGCCCCGCCGTCACGTGACTCGCGCGCCGGGACGAGCCGGCCGCTTCCGCGGGGGTCCGCGCGCGCTTCGGGGGCGGAGCGTCCCTCAGGTAGGGGGCGGGGCGTGCGGGGTCGGGGCCGAAGTCGNCGGCACACGGCCGGGGCTGCCCGGGCTGCGCGCAGGGAGGTGGCGGCGGGTCCGCGATGGCGCCCGGGGGTCACGTCGCCGTGCCCGCGGCGCCTTCGACCGCCTCCGGGGTGTAACGGGTGTCAGGCGCTTCGCCAGCGAGGAGGCGGCGAGGGAGCGCCCGGTAACCGCACACAGCGTGGGCTGTGTGTGCAGAGCTGGGCAGGGCCCGTCGGTGGCTGTAGGAGTAATAACACCCGTGTCACGGCCGTAACAACACGCGTGGAACACCAAGAGCTGTAGCAGTAATAACAAGTGTGGAACAGCAGTAACAACAGCTGCGTCACAGCAGCAGCACCGCGGCACCGGCTGAGTTTTCCCACACCAGCGGAAGTTCTTTGGCACGGATGGGTCGCAGCATCCCCGTGCCACAGCACTTGCCGGTGTTTTGCCTGTCGTGGGCCCGAGCAATCGTGGTGTTTCCTAGCCGTAATCCACGGGACACAATGCTTGAGATCATTCGGAGGTACCTGTTTGCTGATGAAGGTTTTCTTGTCCTTTCCGCTCATCAAGCAGGCCAGGCGGCTTCTCCTAAAAACTCGATTCCCTTGTTCTCAGAAATGAGTGACTGCTCAGCTCTGAAGGAACTACAAGTTTCATTTCCACAAGCTGTCTTTCCACTTGCTTTTATTGCAAATGCCAGTTTTAATGGATGTTTCTCACTTTCTTTCCTTCTTTATGAAGACATTAGTCTAGATGCAGTAAATTGGAAGAAATGGAAGAAAGGAAGATCAAGAGGAGGAGCCCCAAATCATCTTCCAGTCACTCCACTCAGGTTGCTAACTCCAAGAAAAGCTCAGTGCCAGTCAGTAAAAGTACAGCCTTTTCCAACCCTGCCCCACAGCCTGCTGTACAAAAACCAAAGTTAAAACGGTAAGCTCGGGGCATTTCCACACTTAGAGGGAGTGAGAGCCAGAAACTTGGCAATGCTAAGACAGTCTAAAGGTTGTTTAGATTGGCTGTGACAGAAGAGTTTCAGAGTTGTGAAAAGTTTTGGTGATGTGTGTTTTGTAGCAACATGATTTCTGTTTAACACAATATAATGGTTATTTTACAACAAAGGAAGGTGTTTTGCACTCTTCTTGTAAGCTTAATGAAATGTTGAACAATGCTGTAGACTCATACTGACAACAATTTAGCTGAAGCAGGGTGAAGACTGATGTGACTGGTGAAAGACATGAGTTGATTGATCAGATTTGGGCATCATATGGGAGGTAGAAGAGCCCCAGATGTACAGCTGTGAGCAACAAATAAAATATTACACGACTGCAAGGTTGGAACTGACAAGTATGGCAGGAAATGAAGGACATAAATTCAACAGGATGAGCTATAACTAGAATTTCCGGGTGTTTTGTGATTGGGGACCTCTCAGCTGGGGCAGCGTCTTGCGTAAAGAGAGACATTCAGTTCTTCAGAAAGCACCACATCAGAATAGTTTGTGTTTTGTTGATGATATGTCGGTTTCAGTTTGAGAACATTAATTTACCTGCATGTTAGAAAATGTGTTTCTTGGCTGTAGCAGACACAGTAGATAAATAAATGAAGAGGAATTTTAAAGTGCAATGTTAGCCAGAGAGAGGCAGCAGAATTTTTTGACCTCTGAATTTTAGCTGAAGATTAAATACAGAACTGTCAGCATCAGTACAGGGAGTGTGTTTGAAGGATGCAATATTGGCCTGTTGAATAATGAATTTCTGCAGTGTAAAGTCTATACATTATTTTTCAGGAAAACTGTGTTACTACTTAGAGGGAAATATTAGTAAATACTAATGTGCTATAAATTGGCGGCTTCTGGAGTTGACTGATCAGTCTACTCAAGTCTCAACATTCTCCTGGGATTTACTAGAAATTAATTTCTTGCAGTCCACAAGATTGTCTAGAGAAGAAAATGCCCTTTTTGCTTTAAGTTCTTGCACAATTGTTAAACTTACCAAGCAGTGCTAATACAGACAATTGTCTGAACTTTCCAAGCAGGAGAGGTAATTGACATAGTAATGTGAGGATGAACTGTTGTTGTGATAATGGAGTAAGAATATTTAATTAATTTTCACTTCATCTGCAATGAAGTGAATCCAATGAAGTAAGTTTTCCAAGTCCAATAGTATATTTTTTTAAACATCAGAATCAGGTGGAAAAAATAGATGACCCATCTGTTGTACAAACCATTAAGTCTAAAACTGAAGCAGAACCTAAATTGAGATGTCCTGCTCTGAGTTGAACCGGACGTGGTGATTGTTGGACTGCTGGTTGTTTCTATAGCATATAGTCTGTATGATGTTTATAGACTACAAAAGCTCTTGGGCTGGACAAAGAATTATTATTTCCCCACAAGAAAGAGAGAATTTATGACTTGCAGAGCATGGGAAGGGTAGGGCTTACTACGCTTTAAACCCCATTATCTTCACTAATTAAATAAAGCCTCTTTTTTAACTCTGTGATTTTTTTTAACATCCCACAGTATTCTAAAATAAAATTTTTAGGCTCAGGTTTTTTTCACTGGATCAGGTTCTAAACAGATTCATCATAAGGCTGCAGGACAGCCTCCTTCCTAAACTGTATTAGGATGTAGCGTGTCTGTCTGTCTGTCTCTAGGTCAGAGATGGCACATGCTGCTTCTCACTGGTAGCTGTGTGTTTAGTTTCCATATTGGTTGTGTGTTCATTGGGATTTAAAATGGTTATTAATTTTTATCCATGTACTTTCTATGGGCACATGGTGCTCTGAACAAATGCTATGTCTAGAGATAAGTGTATGGGATCCAGGAATTTTGATGGTTTTCTTGCTGGAAGGGCTGTAGAGAATTTTTAGCAATTTGATGTTTGGGCATGGACTAATTTCATTTGGTACATTAGAGTAGTGGGAGAGTGGTTTTAATGGTGAGGTTTACAAAATTGGGATGTTATTTGTGGATTGAAAGAAAAAGCTTTAGAAAAACTTATATGGAGGCAAGATCACTTTCCATAGCTTATAACCAGCTGTCTTCCACATAGGTTGCAGTCTATAGATGTTTGTGACAAGAGGAGAGTATGATTTTTGAGGGGGTTTCTCTCTGGCTTGCAGATGCTTTTTGGGTGATTTTATGTAGATAATGTCTGCCTGGGGAAATGGTGGAATCACCATCCCTGGAAATGTTAAAAAAACGTTGAGTGTGGTGCTTGGGGACATGGGTTAGTGCTGGGTTAATGGTTGGACTTGATCTTAGAGGTCTTTTCTGTGCTAATGCCCTACGTGTCATTGCTGGGTAATGTTGGCCCACTTTAGATTACTAAGATGGCTGTCACAGATGTGTGGTCCATTGATGGTTCCTACTGTGAGCAGGAAAGCAGATTGTTGGAACCCTTCATTTTGCAGTATTAAAATGTTGAGATAGTGATGTTCTTTATTTTTAAGACAAGCTGGTGGTCCAGCATTTATCTTAAAAGCAGTGAGTGGAATATGCACTATATATTTCCCATGTAATTTTCAAAGCTCAGATGTACAGTTCCTTACATTTCAAATTTACAGTGAAATTGAAAGCAGGAAGTAATATTTGTTTTGTTCAATTGTTTGGTTTTTTTTTTTAGGGTAATCAAAGAGAAAGCCAAACCTCCAGGAGGTGAAGCAAAAGGGGCACAGGCAGCACCAATCCAGCATTCTTTTCTCACAGATGTATCAGATGTTCAGGAAATGGAAAGGGGACTTCTGAGTCTCTTGAATGACTTCCACTCTGGCAAACTTCAAGCATTTGGTAAGTGCATGAATTGTGTGTGCACAGTAGTTTTTCATAGCTGTACAGTGGTAACATTTGCAAACAAGTGTGCTGCATGGACAGACTGCTGCCTGTCAGTTGGACTCTGCCACATGAAACTAACATAATTAATACATCTTACTGCATTTTTAAATTACAGTCCCATTGTAAGGTTGTCTGTGCTGTGAGATTATTCATATGCCATTTCATTATTCCTTCCAGCATGGAAGCACTTTTCCTTAAGATACCAAGTTTAAAGCCACTTATTTATGATAGTGTAGGAAGAAGTAACTGTATTTAACACCCAGTTTTGTTGCATATGAACATTTAAGACTGTTGGTAACAACTTCTATGAAATTCAATGCAAGCTGCATTTTACCCAGGTTACTTTTCTGTCTTAGCTTCTTAGTATTTTTATACCCTCAGAGTTGATGGAGGTTTTAGAAGAAACATTACACATTTTTGCTTTCTTTTCTCCCATGCACTAAGTATAAAAATGCATGTGTACTTCTGCAAGTTTAGTGTTAGGTCAACGTGTCAATTCCACACTGATTTTACAAAAGAACCTGAGAAGTTTGTATTATGCAAACCATCTGTTCCAAGAAAACAACCCTCAGATAAATCAGAATTGGAAAGAAGGTTTATTTTGATCATATTTTAAGTTAAAAAACAGTGCCTTTCTGAATCAGAGAAAAATTTAAGGGTACAGAAAAACCACATGCATTCTCTTATGACATTGGATAGCCATTGTGAATTCAGCACCACACAGCATCAAATGGGATGACAGAAACTTCAACAGTGAAACAGTGAGAAATCATCGAGAAAGCAAATGTACTTGTAAACTTTAAATTCTGTGATGTAAAAAGCTGCATTTTCACACCTTCATTTTCTCTCTTGGGTTTCTTTATATAAAGTTTTTGCTTGTTGTTTTAGGAAATGAATGTTCCATAGAGCAGATGGAGCATGTGCGCAGTATGCAGGAGAAACTTGCTCGCCTCAATCTGGAGCTCTATGGGGAGATGGAAGAACTCCCTGAAGATAAAAGAAAACTGGCCAGTGATTCCAACCTGGATAGATTGCTGTCAGATGTAAGTACTGGGAAGGCAGGAATCATGGAACTTGGCCCACAGCAAAGCTCCGTTCAGGAAAGCACTGCTCCTGTGTGTGCAGTGATTTACAGTTGAGGAGAACGTAGCTCTTCACTGAACCAAGATGTGCCCTGCCCTCCTCTTGGTTTTGAGAAAACACAGGAGTTGTTCTCATTTGTGACAGCTGCTGTTGCTTTGGGGGGAGGAGCAGGCTGGCTGCAATCTGCCTGAGCATGTCAGCCTGCTTAGGGACAGCCCACCTCCTAGGGAACTACTACCAGTTTCCCTGTGGTCCATCCTCCTACAGCTGGGGAAGATGACACATAACAAGGAATATAGATCTGTATATTCTGCACTTTGTCTGGTGTATTTCCATAAAAACCAGAACTATTAAAATTTCTTTAGATTTCTGGAGAGCAGCAGATTTAAACTTAATTTGAACCTTAGCTCATATAGAATTCAGTGTAGGTTTTATTTGATTTTTGTAATAAATCATACATTTCAGCCCAAACTATTAGTTATTTCCTTCATTGTTTTAATGTATTTATTTCAGCATACTGGCATAATTGTTGCATTTCTTTGACTAACAAAAGTGCCATTTCTCATAATTTCTACATTTATATTGCAGCTAGAAGAACTAAATTCATCTATGTATCCTTTTCCTAAAAGGTTTATTTTGCATTAATATTACTAACTGTAGTCAAATTGCAGTGTTTCCCTAGTAACTGACATCTTTATGAGAGTCAAATTGCTTCAATAATGCCTTTGTGTTGTTTACTTTTTAATTTTACACAACAAAGAACCAAAGTGTGAATCCAGGTGTTTATTTTGCACATTCCTCTGAGCACTGCATTATGTCAGGGCTCAGTATCTAGAGTTGTAGTTAATTGTGATGCTGTGCTTTTAAATCAGTGCTATAATACAGTATAGATTTTTAGGTTCTTCCAATACATAAGTGACTGTATCTTAACACATCTAATTACAGGCGGTTTTTTTCATCTGGTGATTTACTTAGCTACCATGTACCATTTGTGTACCACTATGTGTTGTCAGTGGCAAAGCCCATCAGCAGCAGGGTCTTTCTACATGCACGTTACTGAGACATTGTGGAGCAAACATCCATAGTAATATTCCTTCAACAATATTCAGAGGCATCTGTCCCACTGATAAAGGAAAACCTTTTAGTTTTTTTCTAGAAACATGGGTGGTCATTTATCACTGATGGACTGTGAAGAGTGAACTGACCTATTTTTTTATTTCTAGGGTCAGGTACTTCAGCAGAGCTTAGCTAACTGAACAAATGTGTGCTCGTAGCCCACAGAGAAGATAAAGCTGAATGTCTCAGCTTGTCTTTTACACTGTGCTTTTGATAAGCCAGGATGACAGTGGAGGAGTGTAGCACTCAGTTTACTCTGCAGTCTAGTTATTTCTGTTGTTACACACTTCATATACATTGAGGAGGTGAGGCTCTAGTTCTTGGGGCTTAAGATCCTGCATTGGTATCTTCATTCCCCAAATGGGGGGAAAGCTGTTTCAGGCAGATTTCATAAAGAGGACAAGTGGAATGTGATAATAATATGTAATAGTGATAAAAATAATCTACCATCATCCTTGACCCACAGGCTAATGCTGGAGGTATGTAATGCTCAAGTCTCATTGAGAAATATTAATCTACTGGTGGGAAAGTAGCACAGGACTCACCAGAACAGAGTTTGTCTGGACTGGTGCATACCCCCGAGTAAGCAGAGTTTCATGTAACATTGATGTCTTGTTTATGCCTTACCTGTATGTGAAAGTGTTATTCCTTAATGATTTGCTTCAGCCAAAAACTACATTTAGCAGATGCTCAAGATATTCCAAATGGTACTACAGGCTGAGAGAGAACATCTTTATCAATCTGGATTCTTCCAGCTTTGCTTTTGTTTTTCCAGACAATGGAATCAAGAAGAGTTGTGACTTTGTGTTGTTTGTTTTTTAATATTACACAACAAAGAATCAAAGTGCAAATCCAGGCGTTTATTTTGCACATTCCTCTGAGCACTGCATTATGTCAGGGCTCAGTATCTAGAGTTGTAGTTAATTGTGATGCTGTGCTTTTTATTATTGCCTTACTTAACAGAAAAATTGGAGAAACTTGGAAATATATTTCTTCTGCTTAGTGTTCATATGGTACATGTAAGTAAGTTCATTGGCATTTCTCCAGTTCTTATGAAGGTAGTGATAATGTTGCCTTTCTGATCATTATGCAGACAATCTGCTCACTGTATCTTTAGTGTTTTGTTGATTGGTGATGCCACAGATTAATTTATTGTTAATAAAGTGCAAAGTTTTAAATACATGATGTTTCATTTGCAGAAGTTGCTATTGGTTTGGCGGTGTTACGAAGATGAGTTTTAGCATTGCCCAAATGCTTGCAGAGTTTACATTTTTCCATTACTATGAATAATTATAAAATGTCACCAAATTAAAACTAGCATGCATGCTAGCAGTCTACATAAATTAATTATTGTGAAATTCCAAAATGGGGTAAATAGTTACTGCTGTTCAATAAATCCAGGATAATCAATTTTGTAGTTACTCTGATGTTGTAAATAGTCTGTTATTAATTGGTATCATCTTTCTGTGCACAGCCAGAGGAAAACAAATCTGTATTAGTGTAAAATCAGGCTGGTTTTAGATCCAAGATTTCGATCTTGGTTCGTCAAACCATGCCTTTGGTTCTAGATTTATTTTATATTCAGTTTTTAGGTAATACATTCAGATTCCACACTGATTTTACACTTACTGAACAAGGAATGGAATCTTTATCTTTCTATCTGAGCACAAAGCTTTCATCAGCTCAGAGTGGGCACGTGGCCAGGGAAGAGAAGATTCCTTTTTTCCGGCATCTTTGGAGAAGAGGCTCCTTCAGCCACAAGATGTAGTTTTGGATTGTCCAGCACCAAGCCTGCAGCATGCTGGGGACAGAAGGATCATTTAACCACCACTGGATGCTCTGGCTACAGATTGAGCCTCAAATTCCCTGCCTCACCCATCACGCATATCTCCATGATGGCCAAACCAGTAAGGGTCCCAGTGGTTGTCCCGTCAGGTTGTTCTTGTTCTTTATGCAATTTATCTCCTTTATTGCAAAGATTCTATAGGAGTTTGCATGCTGGTCAATGTACCTAGGAGTCCCTGCCTGCAGCTGGGTACATACCTGTGATGTTGGGAAATCCAAAGTTAGCTTAAGAGAACTAGAATACGACAAGCTTCTCACAGAGTGAAGCCAAGGTCAATGTTTGTTCTCCGCACACACACCTCTGACAATTATTGGGCAATTATTTCTGCACAGCACCTTCTCACATCAGCACCACTATGCCCTTGTTTCTGGGCAGACTTCTGAACAACAAGCAAGAAAGTAGCATCTTTTAGCTTTGCGCCTTATACCAGGTGTGGCAAAAGTCACTAACGGAGCTGCAGTTACACAAACAGAATTGTATTCTTGCAGCTCACTTGGATGAAGCAGCAGAGCTCTGTGCTCACTAGCATCTTAGTGTCAGCAAGTGCAGTGTGTTGTAGCATTGTAACACAAACTCGTCCCAAACCACACTTCTAATCTCAGAGTTCAGATATTCTATAGTAGAGACAGCTCTTTTCCATTTTTGGGCTCTGGCATCAAACCGCTTAGGCTTACTATTCCAAACACATTTCAAATCACTTACAAACGTGTTGGATGTCTTGATCTTGTTTCTGTAGCAATTTATGCAAGGACAGAGCGTATAATTTGAGATACAGACATAAACTAATACCTTTCTCAAGCAGCTGTTTAGAATGATACAAGAATTGGCCCCTTTTTCTTCAATTGCTTTAAGCCCATGGGCAATTACAAGTCACAAAGAACACATTAATTGCAAGTAATTGAGAAATTGAGAAATTCTTTTTCCCTTACCTCCTCCTGGATACAACTTTGTGTCTTTGACACAGTCCATTAATGGTGGGTGCTTATTAACTTCTGGATTCATACAAGAAAATTTTGTTGCAAGACTTTTGAGATACTGAACTCTTTTATGTGGTAATGAACTAATCACATTTCTGGGCTCCTGCAGGAAAAGAAAAAAAATCTACTGTAACATATTTGTGGAAAGTCTTTTGTAATTAGAAAAGTATGTAAGTGGCTGCAGAAAATAAGCTCCTTTTCTGTTATGTTGTTTATGGAGATTAAAGTTATTAACATTAAATGTTTAATATATTTACTAGTGTGAATTTAGGCTAGTGCTGTGGTTTAAAAACTCACACTGATAAATGGGTTTGGTGTTTGGAAGAAGGTGCTCTTTGTTGCATCACTGTGGGGAATCTGGGGCACAAGTTACATTCTCCTCTGTACTTCCAGTTGAAGGCAACAACATTAGAAGAAACAGATGGGCTGAGTTTGTTAATACATCCCTTCATGGCTGGTGTCACTGCCAAAATTTTGAGGCTTTTGACAATTCAATTGCCTGTGCAGCACCAGGCCTGCTGGCATCAGATGGGACTCATCCTTCTCAGTGAGGGAGGAGGGTCTTTGCTCAGGAAGTAGCAGGGCTCACTGGCAGAGCTTTACAATAGATGTGGTGGGGGAGTGGGACAGTACCAGGCTTGTCCCTGGCAAGACGTGGGATGAGATGCAAAGGTCAGAGGGACAGGCTGGTGGCAAAGGTTCTCTGCTGGCCACACTGGAGCACACCTGCAGTCCCATGGACTCATCAGGTAGCAGAAGCCAACAGGAAAACAGCAAGGAGGAAACATGTCAAAGAAATTAAGGAGTACTCCTTTGGGAAGGATTGATTCTGCAATGAGATGAGACATTGCGGATTTCTGAATCAGCACTGAACTTCGCTGAAATAAAGCTTTACAAAGAGACTTGTGGCACATACCCACAAGACCTGTACATCTCTCTCTCCTAAGTAAAAAACAAACAAACAAAAAAAGAAATCCGTATGTTTTTAGTAGTTGATGTTAGAGATAAATTTTGAATCTTAAAAATTAGTCATTGTAATAGACCATAATTTTCCCACTATTCAGAAATACTAAGATTAATATGAGACCTCCAACTTACAGCTCTTTAATCATATTAAACCAACAAAAAACAGAACATGAAATAACGAAGAACAATTCCCCACAAACAGAGGCTGGGACCAGAGTGAATGAATGAGTAGTTTGCAAATTATCTGATCACCCTGACCAATGCAATATTGCAGCATCAAGCCGAAATACTAGAAAAGATACAGTCTAACAGTTAAGCAAGTGCTAATACAAGAAATATTTATACAGAACTCTTAAAATTTGCAATGCATATGTGAAAGAAAACAGGTGTATGTTAGAACAAAAATCTATGCCATCTTCATGAAAATTTTAAACCCAAAATCCTACCTCACAATCCAAATTACATCTACTTTCAATTTTAGACAGTACTCACTTTGGATTAATTCAGATCAGGACAGTTTTGAGTTGTGACAGTTGAAATGCAACCCTCCTTAAATCAATATGTAATATTCTTTTCTACAAGAGAAAAAAAACCCTACATGAAGAGCTATTTGCAAAAAGGAAGTTTTAAAACCTAAAAGGAAATCAAAGTTCTAAAAAGCTACAGGAAAGAAGGCTAAAAAACACTGACAAAATTGGTACTTTTGACATGAAAAGTTATGAGATGTTATCAATTTTAGCAAATTTTTTTGTGAGCAAGTTCACTATGGAAGCAATGTGGTAAAAACCATAGAATCTGTCAAAATTACCAGCCTCTTAATTTTGAAAAAAAATGACCTGTGAATAATTACTGCTTTTCCACAGAACATTCTTGCTTTAATGCTACTTTGTCCCGAAAGGCTAAGTGCAGAGTAAAGCAGGGAATATGTTCCTTTTAGGTTCCCTTCTACAGCAAAAGGACCTCTTGATTCTTCTATGATCTCTTGGTTCCTTTGGATGAGAATGCAGGTGACCAAGTTCCTTCATGAGGGCAGTGAAAGACAATGGATTGAAGCTCTAGAAGAAAGGTTTGTTATAAACTGAACCACTCTTCTTCCAAAGGCGTGTATGTAACAGAAAAAACAAGTGACATGCTCAAGGCATGGCACTTCTGCATTTTCTGATGGAATACAATGAATTACAACTTCCTACAAAATTCCTTTCATCTTTTTCTTGAAATACACTGTATTTCCATACCTTGACTAACTCAAGCTTTCTATCAGCTCAAGCTATGCAAAATAAGGCACAAAACTACTTAGTAGAGTGCTGAATTTCACAGCATTTTAATGATACACACACCTAAGTTAACATAGGGATTCCCAAAGTATTTCCTTTGCCTCCTGCAGAGAAATCATACATTGCTGAAGCTCCTTACTATACATAAATTTCTTGCTAAGTCTGACACAGCCAGTCAGGGATGCTATGCCTTCAGAAGCCCTTAGGTGAGTGTTCACAGCAGCTGTTGTAATGCTTATTCCACTTTCTGCTCCCCCAAGCTGTCAGGAAAATAACTGATTTTCAATATGAAATCAATTTATTTTCTCAATATGCAACCAGTCTTTCAAATGCTAGTGTTCCTCACTTGCCTTTTGGTTGAATACCAAAGACTAGAGGCTCCTTGCAGAAGACAGTCCTGATGCAGAGTGCAGTTTCTTACAATGAACATGTTCCACCCCAAGGACCATCCCCTCTTCTGTCAGTTTAAATGCAGCATTACTTGAGGCAAAGAAATGCAGTCAGACCTCTGAGGTCAAGTGACAGAAAGCAAAAGGCACCACTGCAGCTCTAAGGGATACACCAAGGAGTGTACACCTCCATAGACTGGGAAACCATACAGCCACATACGGTTCAACAGCAGTATTGCCAAAATTTGGGTTTCCATCAACATACCACTGAAAATCAGCTTAAATAGCTTTTACTACTTATGATGTTTTATTAATTTCATAGGCCTCTCATAAACAAGACCAGTCAAAGCAGTAATTTCAGCTGCTTCCAGATTAAATGCATCGGTATCTGTAAGAATAAAAGTGTCAAGAATATATTCTACCAGAGATGAAACAGAATTCATCTAGCTTTCTGTAGTCCAGTATGCTGGTGAAGTGTGATAAACAGTACTAGGAGTCCTCTTAAAGCTTTGGATTTAAGCTGTGAGATAACAAACTTCATATTTCATAGGGTCACAATTCCAGTATTTTTAGTATTATAACTAAACAAAGGCTGTTTTGGACAATAATTTAAATGCAAGACATTGAATACCCATATACCAGTAGGATGGAAAAAAGTACTGTGAAATCACTTTGAAACACACTAATAGTGTACAACCAGGTACAACTAGTGTATGGTCAGTATATGCTTTAGGTGCAAATAATGTACAATCTACCTTTAAAGATGAAACTGCACCTTTAAAGCCCATTTTGCCAGTTTAAAGAAATATTACTGAAAGGAAATTACACAGTATTCAACTTGCCCCCTCCACATCCCCAAACAAAAGCAATTAATTCAAAGATTCCTGTGAAGTTTATATTGTGCTTGTGTACTAACTATCAGGACAACCCTGTACTGTCTCATTTGGTTATTAGTATATAGACATTATTAACATCTTTCCTATACAATCCCTAGTTCGTTGTTAAGACTATTAAGAGAACATAGCATTTAAATTATTTTTGTTATTAGATAATGAGGTCCTTGGTTTTCATGTGTTTTCCTCTAGACAGCTGTATGATAAATGATTGGTACATCAATATACATGGCAAGACAAGTATGCTGCATAAGCATGCAAATATATTCAAAATACACAAGTTATTTTTTCATCTTCCCCACAGAGTAAGAACCACATTGTTACTACTCACTTGGAAGTAATGTGCTTTTGCAGCACATTACAATTTCATGAAACTACATTCCACTAGAAACTAAGACTAGAATGAGCTGGGAGTCAGGAGACAATGATTTACTATTTTTTACCATTTTAGGAAAAAGTTATTAAGGCTAGGCCACCCATACAGTGACATTTAGAGACAAACTGCACAGCTGAAACTAGAAGAGTAATTCTCAGCTCTGCCCTAAATGTAGAGAAACACCGCACACCCCATCCATAAGGGACAGAGACATGTCACACAAGAAACAATGCTGCAAATTTATTTTCTTTAGTTTTAAGTTTTTATAACCTCAACTTTGTTTATCCCACATAAGACATTTTCAGTAATACGAGATCATCTAGTTCATCACAATTGCAAGGAAAATGAGGTGCACGTGAAGTACAAAAAAATTGAAAATACTCGCTTACATTGGATAGACTTAGAATACTGCTCAAAACAAAGCGGCTTTTCAGCTTTTTACCTTTGCGTTTTGGAAATCTTCTCTGCAGTCCAAAGATAGGCAGTGAATGGAGAAAAAAGCAACTCCAAAGCAGGTGGAATGAAGAAAGAGGCACATTATTAGGAGACACAAAATAAATGCAAATCAAACGTGAAGAGACACTCTTCCAATGACAAAGTCCAGTGAAAAACATTTTTCAGGTGTTTCAGAAAGGCCTGCTGCTGTCCATCCATCCATCCCAGCTGGGCACATGAATCACACTCCATACTATTTAGTAGTCTACATTTACACTTGCAATAGAGAGAGCACTTCGTTTGTACTGTACATAATTCCTTGCCCCAAAGAGCTTACAATCTAAGTTCATAAAAAAGAATGCATCAAGTAGCTGGATCAAGATCAAAGAAATGGAGAAGACGGGGAGATAATTTTGTAAGGGATTAAAGTTGGGTTACATTACTAAGTGAGGTAACTTCTGAACACATCACATTGGCAGTGATGTTCTTAAGACATTAAGTAGTTTTTCAGTTAGAAGGTCTTCTGATCATGAAAAACTGGTTTAAAATGTACAGAATGATGCATTAAAAGTAATCCACAAAAATTCTTAAAAACCGACTTGTTGGCAAGACACCAAAAGGTTCAGATTGCCAAAGATCTTCACTTGAGACACTAACTTGTCAATCTACTAAGAAGATATGGATGTTAGAGAAATTCATATGTACACGTAACATTTGAATGTAAAAGGCTTTTTACATTTAAGCTTAAAATGTTAAATTCTGATTTAAGAATCCTGTTGCTATAAACATAGGCTTAATACTTAAATATTAATATGAAAATAGTGCTATTGTAAAAATGTATTTTAAACTTTAAAATAAACTATGGACAAGATACAGTTGGTTCAAAAGATCAACATTCTTTAACTGCAGTGACTCACTTTTCCCACTTTTTAAAAAAGGGAAAAACTTTTTCCCACTCTGTCCCTGCTACTTGTTAGTTAGAATAGAAGTGATCAGTCCATCAACTTTGAAGTTTTTTACTTTACTTTGAGGGGGGATCATTTGTTTTGCTCGGTTTTTCTTCACATTTCCCTATTCATATATAGTTTACTGAAGTCAAAGCCTTGCACTTTATATATATAAATTTATATGTCACCTTTGTGCCCATTTAGCTATCATTTCCTAATCCCTTTACATACAAATAGAAACTACCATGTTTCATGCAACCATGACATCCTTTCATACCAGAGAATTTTGCTTTGGATTATATACACAAACCATCTGCAATACTTCCATGACATTTGAAAAAATGTTGCAATAGTTATAGTAGTAAAAATTCACTACAATTATCCAGTCTATGATAACCAAAAAGAGAAATACTTGCTTTTCACCATAACAGCATAACCAGTGTTAAATCTGACTTGACCTATCCTTTTAAAAGGGAAGCAGATGTTAAGAGAATTTCATTTATGCACAGAAGTGAGACAGTGATGTTAAGGACTGCTAACAGAGGATGATTTATCTTTAACTTTTAAAGGAATTTTCAACAAAATCAAACCAGATATTAAGCCTAAAGAACTATAAATATATTTGACCCAAGTCAGTACTAAAATTTACTTTTTAGAAATTACATTTGTATTAAATTTGCTTATATGAGGATACAAAAGGAGTATAGCCACAGATTACCAAGAGAATCACTTCTGATAACAGCTAAGAATGAGGGAAGAAAATGGCCAAAAGATTACAATCAATCACTTCTTGTACATGCCACAAAATTACAAAAAATTACCTGCAAACCTGTAATAAAACCCTCCCCCTTATTTGAATGAGTTTCAATTCCCAGGTAAAGATGAATCAACAAAATTAAAATATTGTGCTGTTTTATTGGTGTAAAAATCACACAATTGCTAGTTCTGATTCTGCAGAGATACATCCATGCAGTTAAACATCTATGATCCCACAGCCAGAAGAAGCCATTAAATAGAATATCTGCTGTTAGTCAGCAATTAATGCAAATTTACATATGAGATCAAAATGTGTGTATCGTACAATATACAACAAATCCTAATACAGTACATCAACCTGAAGAGCAAGATACACTCAAGGAACTCTGTTAATAGTGAAGCCTGTCTATATGCCAGAGAAGTAAGGCCTGGAAACAAGATGACAGAAGGTACCCCAGAATTCCTAAGAAGCAAAACTGTTCATTTTCTGTTTAATTTTTTTTTGCTGGGAATTAGAAGTTTATAGAGGTATTGACACATTACTTGACA
Organism: Promerops cafer; assembly: GCA_013398275.1. NCBI lineage: Eukaryota > Metazoa > Chordata > Aves > Passeriformes > Nectariniidae > Promerops > Promerops cafer. The sequence goes on from VZSE01009781.1 coordinate 348,195, forward strand.
ATACAATTTGTTATAGTGAAGACTGGTGGATGTGATCTGCTATTAAAAGGTAACGTGTGAGACATGCAATTATAGGTGGTGCTTAGATAATGTGCAATTAATGTTTGGGACCTACACCCAACTCTTTTCACAAAAGGGAGAACTAAAGAAGACCTGTTTGATAGACTACCAATTGTGCCCTATATGTTTCTACCCATGTGGCTGAATCAGGATCATGAATGGATAAAATGTGAACGCCTGGCAATCTGTGGTTACATACTTTATAATGTATGCAACAAAAATCACAAAATCCAATCCAGTTGATATGGCAAACAGCTGGCAAGAACTCTCCCAACCTGAGTAAGCTGGGGAATTGCAAAGAGGCAGGCTTTCTAGAATTATGAACGGCAGCTTGGGAAGGAACATTGGCTGATGACAGATCAGTAGTTTGTCTCTTTTCTGGCACAATAAAATAAATGCCATAGTGAATGGAGAGTTTATGTGCTTAAAGGTTAAATTCAACTGATTAGCAACTCTCTTCTGCAAAGATGTTTCAACAGGAAAAAAAAAACCACAAAAAAATTCCAGTTGGAAATTTTGGCGACAAACTCTGCAAACTCAAGTCCAACAAAGATTACGGATGCCCACAGAAAAAGATGTGAGAGGCAGTGTCACATTCAAGGAAAAAGTAGTTTGTTTTTTTTTTCTCTCTGTACTGAAATTAAAATACTTAAAATACAGAAGTGGACAAATTGACAAAACAGAACCACAACATTTAATGTAGAATAGAGTGCACTGAGCTAGATGCATGGATATTTAAATAGGCCTTGAAACCAATACCCCTTTCAAAATTAGTAAATTCACAGTTAACGGCAGTAGGCTTAGAGGTGAGAGAAGGGTCGAAGTTGTTCCAGTTGGACTTCCAGGGAGATTCTCTCTTCAAGAACATCCTATAAAAGAAAGATTTTCTACTGACAGTCCACAGAGAATGAGTACTGAAAATTTCCTCATGCAATCAAAATATGCTTCAGTTTGAGAACTGACTTATATTCTAGAATCTTGGTAACTCCTCCCAGAAACTGAATGGAAGATTGGCTGGCTGGTAATTACTTATCATTGAAAATCAGTACTTTGCTCCAAGGTGATGCTATTTAGTGCTTTTTCCTTTCTTTCAAATCACCCAAACCCAAATTTGTAACTGGATGCAAACCCAACTATAATATTTTCAAATGAAGTTTAAAATATTAAGGGGGTAAGCTCTCACCTGAATTAAGAGTATTGTAAACTCACAATTTTTTTTCCCCAGTTTTTCTTCCTATGTGAATTTTATGCACCTTGACTCTCATAAACAGTAACAAGTGAAATTCAGGCTTGAGTTTTTAAAATGGCCTAACTTCCATTCTAGACAGTACCTTATTAATTCATGTTTTCATTTAAGATATTTTTAAAAAATGATCTTGATAGTTAAAATTAGATTTCTTAGGTAATAAAGATGGCAGGCAAAAGACATTAAGCTGATGCCTACACATAGCTCCAAAACAATGACAGATGACCTAGATAAACAAATTATTATTGTTGCACTAATTATTAAACTGCAAGTTTTGTATTTCAGATTATTATATTTGTTTAAGAATATTTATAATTTATAATTTTATTAAGACTTTAGGTCTTGCTTTTTCCTTCAGAAGAACACAAACCACTTCAGCTGCTCTTCTCGGTACTGCTTTTAAAGTATGTGATGACCACAACAGGTAACTTAGTATTAATAACGTGAGGTAAAATTCTAGTAGCTAAAAGCAAATCAATACATTGAAAAATAGGCGTTGTAGCAGCAAAAGTGTGATTTGTAATTTCACAAAGCTTGTCACAAATAGGTAAATTCTATGATCTACAAAAATAGCTAAATATTTCATATCAGTATCCTCTACTACCTTGGATTGCAGAAATGCCTGTAGCTGTGCATCCCTAACATCTTGCTCTCTGAAGCTCTTCTCTTACACAGACAAAGACTAAAGAATTACCTTTAGTTGCTGCTGTAGTTCACTGTTCAATCTGGCCAAAACAGTGTTGGTTTCCTTGTTACGTCTGATTGATGCCTGAATTGCCTTCTTGTCTTTCCCCACTGATCTGAGAATATATTAGAAGTACTGTAATAAGTAATTTTGCCACTTAGCTGAACATGTCACTTATAGTCCGCCTTCTTTAAGTGAGCGGAATCCTCTTTTCAAAACTTTTTTACTTGTTGCACTGTTAAATTTTCCCGCTTCTGTCTGGCCTGATTAACCACGTTTGTTTGCATGGAAACACAGATATATACGTTTCATATATGCACACATAGTTGGTTTCAATCAAAGAGCACACAGCACATTTTAAAAACTTGTCATTATCAACTTTCTGAAGGCCCAACACAGCAAACCACATTCATGTACCTCGAAGTGACTACTGCAATAGACTATTTTCATGCCAGGACACACAGACTGCACACTTTGGACTGTTCATAGCAACCATTTAAAATTATATGCTACATCTTAATACTTCCACCACTTATTTCCAACATACTTGCAGAAGTTAAAAGAGTTCACACTCCAAAATGCAAAAGCTTTTAAAAGTCTCCCAGTAGTAGAGGCTTTGGGATGACCTTCTTTAAAAACCAAAAACTTCTTAAATTGTTGAATTAATCTAAATTAAACACTCTGAAATTGTTCACAACTCCTGGAACAGAAAAGTGTGTATGCTGTTTAAATGTAAATTTTCCAGTAACAGATGTATTTATATACTTCTTGGGTTACCTAGGAATAGATGGCTGTGAAGCAAGAACAGCAGCTATGACACCTGTTTTCTGTGTATGTTCCTCAGCTTCAGGTCTTAGCTCATCTTCTGATTTTAATCTTCTACGAATAGGCTTCGGTGGTGGAGCAAGTGGGGTAGTGCCTTTACCCTGAAGAGGAAAACACAGCCTATTAATTCTCTGAAACATTTTATTTGGATTATAACCTAGTAGCTTGTGTTTCGTATTCAGCTACTGAGGCAACTGAATTTATCAGGTATTTTCTGATGGACATCTAGCTGCATTCTCATTTGGTCTGGAAAAAACCTGAAGTTCTAAATCCCACCACATGGTGAAAGGCTAGTAAGCTGCTGCACACTGACAAAGAACTGTGCAAGAAACACCACAGTACAACTGAGTACTGTAAACACAGAGCAACGCAGAGCACACTTTCCCCCCAGTAATTATATGTCTGTAATCAAATAAAAAGCTACTGTTAATCAAGTTCTGCACTAAAAATTTTGATATGTTTCAAAAATTTGAAAACTTACAAGCATCTTTTCTGCTGTCTCAAGAATAAATTAATCATCTGCTGCAATTCACCATACACATGCCTATTCAAAGCACTTACTGGGCTTAGAAAACTGGGTTCAAGTGGACATGTATAAAGCTGCTGTTGCAAATCAAAACAAACATTTAATTTCAAATACATCAGACAACTGCGCTTTGTTCCAAGGGTACTTTGCATACCGCACTACTGGGGACATTTGCAGGTGCTTTGTCTTCAACTCTTCCATCTGCTTTGGCAACTCTCAGAGAACTTGCAGAATCAGAGGGCTTTTCAACCTAAAGGAATAGAAACTGTATTTAGAAATCTACTTGTTAACATTTACTTTATTTGGCAACAATTTGAATAAAAACAAGTATGCTGTGTTCTGATACATGAATAGAGTTAACACGTAAAATTCTAGTTCAATTCTCATTTAGAAACACAAGCCCAATGTCAAGAGGCAATGTATAGCACAAAATAGGCCGTGGCCTGATCTGCTATAGCTATTTCTGCTATTACAGTACCACCATTATCTGTCACTGCCAAAGGTTAATCCCTCCAATGGAACACAATGTGACTGTTCTCCATCCACCTCAATGCAAAACAATCAGCAAGCTTAACTTAAGCAGTTTTCAGTGGCAGCTTAAGCTACCATAGCTGGTTTTGCAATGAGGTACATGGAGAGTGCTCAAATGGGTCTACGTCACTGACATCCCTGAACAAGTGAAGCAAGACCATGCTGCTGACAGCTGGGAGGACTTTAAAGCACCACAGGGACTTTTGCAAGCGAGCATGCAGAAACGTCCCAGAGATTTTACAATCTGGATAAAAGCTACAAATTACCAAAGGAGAACAGTAAGTAGTGTCTGCAACAGCAGCTAGCAATGACATTAATACTAATGGTTCCAAACTTTCAAGTCCTATGTCTGTAGTAGGAAACAAGATTTTGTAAACATCTTTTAATGATAGAAGGATGACAGAGCTCTATTCACTTTAGTTGTTTGTCCAATGACTTTGAAGAAAAGCTAATTAATGGAATTTTAGCAGATGTTTACAACACATGACAGTCATCTCCTTTATTAAGGCATGTCTTTTTAAGACATGATTTAAAAATTACCCGTAAGTCATTTGGAAGGCTGGCAAGAATGAGCAGAAGAAAGGTTTTGCCTGTGCTAAGTCTCAAATGCACCAACACAATTACGTTTGTGCCCACGTATGCTAATAAGCACAAAAATCTTTTAAATTACAATCAAGAGCTGAGACAAAAAGAATTTCTTCTGCCTAGGCGTTTGGCAATTACTAAATAAATGTAGCAGTGTGCAATGTAATTGCTTTCTAGCAATGGATTGAGACATCATAAAAAACCAAAACAGAACAAAAAAACCCAACAAACAACACACCACTGACAGAGAACAGCAGAAACAGCTTTTAACGAAGTCTCATAACTGTTGGTGGTATTAAAGTAATTGACAAGATCTTCCTTTCTACTCACCTGCAAGACTTCTGAGTGCGTTTCAATTTCATCTTCTTCCTCTTTGCTTACACCTGAAACAGCAAATGCCTCAAACTGGCTGAAGTCTGCAAAATTTGGCTGTTCTGGTATTTGTTGAGGTGAGGTACTGGTATGAGCTATTAGGCCATCAGCATCCACTGAGCGATGCACATGAGGACCTGTGCCCTGCAATAAAATAACAAAAATATTTAGGGACAGAATGTTAAGGATTATTTGCCTTTTTAGTGGACAAAAAGTTTATGTCCTATCAGTAGGACAACGAGCATCTCGTGCAAGACATGAGATGCTCTATTTAAGAGAAAGGAAGTTCAGATATGCTATTATCCAGGGAATAAGACCAAAGAGGGATGTAATGTAGCACTAGCTAGACTCATTGAACAATAGATATTTCTGCTGTGACAGAGCCACTTGGGCTCTGGGGACTTGATACAGACTTTTAGTCTAGCTTCATAGGGAAACATGCTTATGTAATCACTGTGTGGAATATGTCTGTCCTTGTATGCTCCCTGCATCCCTTCAGATAATTTCTGAGTCCTTGCAGATGATTTCTGAATCACTGACTGACTTCAATTGCTGGTAACTCAGATTCTAACAAGTAGCTGCTGGTGAGAAACAACTGAAGCAATTTTGTCTGTCCCATGTCAGATCTGCACAGCAGTTGAAGGATTCAGCTGGCTGAGACAAAGAAAAAACTTTTTCAAGATGTGCTTTCTACCAAATCAGCTAACTGATATCACTCAGACTGCAACTGCAAAGATCACCAAGTCTGTGACAAGTGAAGAAGTGGAATCACTCCTTTTGGGGGCAGGCATATTATGTAATGCTCTACCCTGTACCAGAAAATTGGAAGACAAACCCTTATTTTGCAAAACTTTGGAAAATGGCTCTTGCAGTCTTTGTTATGGCCTATGCACTATACAGGAATAGATTATGAAATGTGAAAGGATAACTTCTCTCTTCCCCACAATTCAGAGCTCCAGAGCCGCTCATTCCTCCTCAATATCTACCTTAATCCCTACCCATGGTTTCATTAGAAGCCTTTTTTTATTCAGGAAATACTAATATTTGGCTATAGTCTAGGTTTTGCCATCATTCATAGCCTGGTGCTTTCAAAAATATATCAAGCAATGATACTCATTTTAGAGATATATCAAAATTCAGTTATATAAAAATAATGCACCGAGTTAGAATATGATTGTTCAGAAGTGACATCACCTGTGAAGGCTGTGGTCTTGGAGGCACTGCAGGGGGATAGGCAACAACTCCAGCCTGTTGCTGTCCTGTAAAAGACGCACCACATTTGGCCAAGATTGTTACTTTGTACATTACAGTGCTATCAAGTTTCCTTAACTGTCAACATGAAGAAATGTTGCATTTTGCCACATATTAACCTGTCATATTTGGGCTCATAATTGCAATGTCACCTCCTTTCAAACTGGCAAACAGACAAAACCAGGGTTAATCAGGACATGGACCTTGTACAGACATGGTCATACTCTTCTGGTTTTCATATCTTAGTCTTTGGGGTTTTTTTACCCTTATTATAAGCTCTTCGTATTTTCTCATACTTTGTGATCCTGAATTTAAAAGTACTGACAAGTCACAAGTCCAATAAACCTCCTTAAGCAGAGTAGCAGAAGTGACCTTTAATAATTTCCTCTGAAGTCAAATACTAAATACCCATCTTTAATACATATGATTCCAAAAAGACTCCCCTTGAAAATTTACTGGCAGATGCAATTCATTGGATGTGGGTATACAACCAGAATATTCTTTCCTGACTTTGCTTCCCACATTTATCTAAAAAACTACAATGCCAGAGTTCAGAACTGACTTTTAAGTTAGCTACTTAAGTAAAGGGCAATATAAATTTTAAAACAAACAATACAGTAAGGATAACAAGTGCAACTTTTTTTATTCAGAAGTGGTGCTTTAAAAACCAACACTCTAAATCATTCCTCAGAGAAAAAAAGCATTGTCTGCTTCAGGAATACATGTGTTGAAAAATAATATACACTCAGAAGACAGCATATCTACCTGGGGTAACTGAAAAGGATCTGTTCATATCTAAAGATGACGACCGAGAATGAGAAGCATGAGGCCTTGGAGGGGGTGGTGGTGGTGCAGTGTTATCTGGAGATGTTCCTGAATGTGATCTGCAAAATACATAAGCTTCTGTAGTGATTTTAGGTGCCTACAACAGAACTAAAAATCAAAAGTTCTTCAAAGCATGCAATTAAAAAACCAAGTTTGACAGAGGTAAAAACCCCTGATTGCCATTGAATTTCATGATTGCCAAATTAGTTTCAACTTCCACTATTCTTTGATTTTACAACTGGTTTTATATTTCCATTTAATTAAAAATCCTTTAATAAAATTATTCTTATATTATCACATGTAATTTATCTTTGGGAAACCAACAGCTTGATGCATATCCCAAACAATGATAGTTCAGAAATAGAGAATGCTAAATATGGTAATCCCATCCAGATGGTAGTCACTATATTTTTTAAGATGTAGTCAAAGTCCTGTTTAGGTTAAATGGGGTAAGTTCAATTTCATTAAAGAACAATATTGGGTTTCTACTGGACCTGCCTCCATGTATATCGAGCTCAAGAAGTATCAGTGTATGAGATAGCAATTCAATTCTCTGCCTGAAATTTTCCAAATCTATACACTTGGCAGAATCTTCAGAAATTTTGACTCATTCTTAGGTAGGATCACCATCTAGTGGATATCTGTTGCAAATTCAGGGAGAACATATGCAGAAAGGACAGAAGGATAAATTACTGCACTAAGTGCCATTTAAGTGGGATTTATTGTATATAGAATTTTTGTACAACTTCCTTTTAAAACCAGTTAACAGAAGCTTCCTAAGTAGTCTAATTTGAACAAGACAGATTTACTGAATCACTGACATGAATACAGATGCTTTTTTTATTCAACTCATGATAAAATCTTTTCTATGACTGACCTCTGCAACATTCTTCTATAACTATTGTAAAATGTAAACTAGGAGAGGTAAAGGGTACCCAAGTTTCACACAAAACCTGGAATTCCTGAATGTTTAAGTCCAGACATAAAACTGAGTTATTACAATAGAAAAGTTTATTTTCTTAATATATTCTCTATGACAACACTTCTGTAACACTGTGTAACTCTCCAGCTGTTGAAATTAAAATCTAATTATACTGACTCCTTGGGTCATCCCTCTAGCTAGTATAGTAAAAAAAACACAAGCAGAATTAAAAATGGGAGAAAGTGGTTTAAGGAGAATTCCAAAGTATCATTATCTGACACAGCCTTGTCAGTTTTTGCTTTTTGAAAATACAAAAAAGTAGTCTTGACTAATGGCAGGATTAAGGACAATGTCATCTCTATACAAAATTGCAATTGGCAGAAGTGATGCCAGTAGAAGGAAGTAAAAGAGTAAGTGGGACGACAAATTTCCTGTGTGCATACTGCCCCAACTACCAAGTCAGGACAGAAGCTTCCTCTGCCATAATGTGGGAACTTACCAGGAAGCTTCACTCATCTACACAAGCTCAGCAAGAGAACCTAACCCAAACTCAAAGAGTAAAAAAACATGTTGAAACCTCATGTTGACAGTGCAAAACATACATAAAAGCATGACGGAAGCACATTTTCCATTAAGTAACAATGGAGGAAAGAATCTTTTAAGTTGCTATACTGACAGGCAAATGGAAATTTTTCTTTGCTATTGAAGTCACCCTAGTTATTTTTGTTTTGAAACTTACCTCTGAAACTGATTGTAAGATGGTTAATGGCGTAGCTGGTTTTAATCCTATTCAGGCAGATTTAGTGGGAACAATTAGCACCAGCTAGTACAGCACATTCTCTTATGTGAAATGCTGCAGTTCTTGGTTTTGTGCTTGCATAGCTTTCTCCAATCCCTTCATTTACACTGTGCCTATGACTGCCCTTTATTTTATATAAATCCATTATTAAAAGAGACAGTTACTGCCATGCTACTCCTAATTTGTGCTTAATTCTTCTTTTAGGCTACAGGGTCATAAGGTTCTTCTCCAATAATGCCTAAATGGGTATTTTTAAAAATACAAGAAATTGGTTTCAAGTAACAGCATGGTCTCATGTGCTTACATTCCCTTGTGTTTAAGGGGAAAGTATTAAGATTCCGACTGAACGTGGAGCCTCAAGTGGAGCACTTGACTGGCCAATCTCAAACAAATTTTTAGACAACTTTCCTCTTTTAATTTTCACTTTACACACTAACAAAAGCAACATACACTGTTAATGCATTAGAAAACAGACTATTTCCAGATTCCTGAGTGTTAAAGTTAGGAATCTATTTTGCCACAATTTTATAAGTTGTCAAATAACCAGGAGCTGAGAACAGGCTTCTTTAAACACCTTTTACTTGTTTTTTTCAGTTGCTACTCTACTGACCGTTGCCGTGTTACAGCATTTCCGATTTGCTCTGGATCTGAAGTGTAAGAGTCCGAACTGCTGTAACCATCTGCTGGGAAAAGAAAGTACAGTTTCATATTTGCTTTGCATCATTAGCATACCCTAGAAGACAGAAGTAACAAATAATTTCAAATATCCAATTTGTTTTGTTAAAAAAAAAGGTGTATGTCCTTGTATTGGTTCCCTGTGAGGTATCATCTGGTCAGGATTCAAAATCCTGAAGTCTGAATAATCAAAGGACGCAATACAAACCAACTCCACTCACCCAACACTATCAGTTGTTGGTTACTAGTGGCATGTACTGAAGAATAAACAATGACAGTAATGTTGTATTTAAAATAAAAAATCCAAGTTTTATAAACAGTAGTTTTTATACACTTGACCTTCCATCACTTCAACAATCTAGTGAAGAAGAGTAAGGGATGTCCGAGAAAAAAAAGCAAGGAGTAGGACATGCCTGATTTTAGGAGTGCTGAAGGATTGTCACCAACCTTAGAAGTCAGAAAAAGGAAAGGGTATGTACAGCACACAGATTTACACAGTTGCTTTGCTACTACTGTAATTTCTGTACCTCCAAGGCTGGCAGTCAACCTTGTTTTGGACTAAATAGTTTTTAAAACTTTCAGCTTTTGATTAACAAAACCTACAGAAACTAAAGATGCTATTAAAGCATCATAGACAGATTCTCAAGGACACCCTTACCCTTAGAAGCTCTGCAAAGCTTGAGGGCTTCTTCCCCAGAAATGAGGAGCCTCACAAAACCCACAAGATTTATATGGAATGAATGTAGATAGAAAACTTGACCTCAGGATACTTTATCACAAGGGATTATTCTAGAGCACCAGGTAAATCAAAGTTCAAGGTGGAAGTCACTGGAACAAAGGGACTCAGTTGATTTGTTACCAGTGAAGAGGAAAATTCTACTCAAAAACATCAAGATTTTTCTGAATTACGTACTCTCAAAGGATTACTTTAACCTCCTAGGACACTGCAGTTTTCAAAAGTAGTAATACTCATAACCAGGCCTCAGAAATGAGAATCCTGCAGAGATGACTTTCCTGATCAGCAAGGCACATTCTTACCTGTTACATTTTTCACACCTTTTCTCCTTAACACTGCAGGTACTACACTTACATATTACACTGCAATATCTTATTAAACTGCTTATATCTTGCACTGCAATGTGATTTGTTTTATTTCACTATGTTCTTCCTCTGAGGGAATAACACTTTATCAAAAGATTAGGCTACACTTGGATAAGGAAAAGGGAGCACCAAAAGGCTCTTGAACTTAGATCCTGCATACAGCAGTAGTTCCACGTTAAAAGATGATGTTTGCTCATTCTTTTGCATCAGGAAACTTCTTAGTAAAAACAGAACTCTGCTTGAAAAGTAAAACTCAGACATGGTCAGGACACTGGTCAGAACAAAGAGTGCCACTGAAACAGAGTTCATGAGAAAAGCAAAATGCATTGCAAGATGGTACCTTCTGAATTCTGTATTACAAACCAATCAAAACACTTCTGGTTTTAATAATGCAAAGGATTTAAAATAATGAGTTCTTGAAACTTTATTTTTACTGAAGAAAAATTCCCAACTTGAAGAAAACAAAAAAAAAAATCTCAGAAAGACTCCAGAGATTCATTCAGGCTACATATAATCTTGGACCTGTCTCAATATTAGACAAGTGGACTAATCAAATCAAAATAATGCAACATGCTTTGGACACAGGAGATACTGGACACTGAGAAAGCTATTAGAAGGAAATAAATATTTGAAAAGCTGTACTAAAAATGTTGTGTAGAAGTCTGTTGCATTTGCTTAGTAGATAATGATGAGATTAGAATTGCCTGGAATTTTGTGGTCAACACATTTTCACTCTTTAGAAAACATGTTACATGGTTCTGAGGAAGAACAATCAAATGCTACTTAGTGAATTCCACTTCACGTACATTGAATTTTTCATTCTAGGATTAAAAGAGAAAACATGAAGATGGAAAAAAGCTGACAAAAATGAACTTTCTTGAGCACATAGGGTAGGAAAACAACTCCAGTGACATCAGTAGAGCTTTCTTACTTACTACTTCTAATACACACTTTACATCAGAAATGTTTCTTTTCTAAGGATAAGTTAATCTCATTTTAGAGCTGCTACTATCCAGCCAGTTTTCATTCACTGAGGGATATATCAGGTCTACATTTTGTGTAATGTAAGAAGTGAGACCAGAAAGCACTTTGATACTTACTAACTGTATTTCCAGCTGTAAATTTTACAGATGAACTCATTTTATTTTCTTCTGGGAGATCTGATGGTTTCACAAGTAATGGACTAGTAGGGTTAGCATGATCTAGATGGAAAAACAAATCTAGATAAATGAACTTATTCAAACTAGCCTTTATTTCTGGCACTAAAGCTTTACACTGGTTTTCTACCCTGATGTAAGTGCCACACTCAAGACTAAAATTAGTGGATTTTAACTCAGAAATAACCCTACTACAATGTAAAACACCAATTTTTCAGCATTAAGGGCTGTGAATTTTCAGCTATTTACAAGGCCAAAGAAATTTTAAAAGAAATATGTTGTCGATACTATTTATTCTCCTATGCTGAAGACTGCATGAGTTCCATGACTTTAGAAAATACTTGCACACAACTGAAAACTAAGACCCCTCTATTCCTTTAAAAAAATTTATCAAATCACCTTGCTTACTATTTGACCAGAGTATTAAAAAAAGGCCTGCCAATATTCCCAAATGCTTTCAAGTTTCAAAATAATAAATGCAGTATTTCTGACCACAGAAGAGAAGCTTTATGAATGCAGGTTATGATCTCCACATTCAGTTTCCTTCAGTATTTAACAAGGAAACCCAGACATTCACCTGCAGGTCCAAATCTAATCTTCATAATGATGCTCCTGAACTACTCTCCAAGAAACATTCTGCTAGAGATGGTAAAATCCTCACTGTAGCAAATGGCCAATTCAAGCTCTGCACTTATCTGAACAGCAATTCTTAACTCAGTAATGATGCTCGTTACAACTCCAGATTTATTCATCGTTGGTGAAGAACAAAAACAAGCATGTTCAAGGAAGTAAGGCCAACTCTAACAGTACGAAACTTCCCAAATTAGCAAAAAAAAAAAAAAATTTCCTACCACTTCCACTTCTTTTTAGCTCCATTTCCTGCATGTGGATTTTGCTTGGAGTCATTCTTATAGGAACTGGGTGCACAATTGCAGTGTCCTGTGGAAGAGATCACAGCTATGTTAACCTAGTTTAAATCACTCTTAAAAGAGTCTCTGACACCATGTGCAATGCCAATTCTAAACAAAATTTCATAAATCAGTTTATTTGCACAGTTCCTGGGTATTAAATATACCCAGAAAATCAAAGCTCTCTAAGCTGTAGTCTCTGTAATGTTAACTTAGCCATTTAAAAGGGCACAAGAATATGTTTTTATAGATAACTGCAAGTAGCACCTGAATTTTACCAGCTTTCCACCACTTCTAGCATATCAGACATCTGGTACTTTGAGCACTTCTTTAAAAAAAAAATTACAATTTAAACCCTGACTCCTCAGCTTTACTTACAATGCCTCAGAAAATAATGGTCTCTCTAAATAGTATGAGTAATGCTCAATGAAATAGGTACTTTGTAGTAATTTCAGATATTTTCTGGAGTCCTTAAAATAGCAAAAATCTTCTTAACTTCAGTATAATAAGCCCTATGGAATATATCTCTAGGCAGGCATTGGCTTTACACTTAGGCAACAGTCGTTCAGACAAGGGGCTCCATTTGAAGTACTTTATAGACAATCCTTTCCAATTCGTTTGGAGAGTGACTGCAAACAGCTTAAAAAAATAATCTCAAAACTCAGAAGCAGCCTAAAAATAGGGCCATGGCTGTCTGAGGTTTTTTACTGTCATCTATATTCAGAATATATAAATGGGGGGGCCAATGACAGCACAAGAACATGCCCAGATTATATTTTATCCTAGAAATAACAAGAAGTTTCAAAACTACCTTTATATCAGAAATTTAATTTGTTCTGACTATTCAAGTAGATCGATTTCACTAGGTATAATACATCTACACTGGTGTTTTCTGAAACTATTTCAATGACTTTCACTATCCTTGTTGCAAGCAAAACCACTTTCTAGTCACAGCTCAAACATTCTTGTTGCAAGAAGATTTCAGGAATATTTACCACTTTAAAATATACTGCTTTTTCTTCCCTCTGTAATTAGATTATCATGCAAAGATCACTTTTACTATGGCTGCTTCAGACTTCAGCTGTACTCTAATGTGAAGTTGTACAGAAGTCATGCCTCAAATAGTTAAATGGATTTTATATAATGCATTAATTTACCTAATTAACCTAATTTTACATAAAACAACATGTTACCAGATTTGACTTACAAAAGGCATACTCTGCTCCCATACTAAGGGATAGATGCACTGTTTTACTCTTTCCACTTATGTTTTACCTCCAAAGCAGCTACTTTTCCAACTAAAAAAGACCTGGTTTGTGAATTTACTCTTTAGATAGTTATTAACAATTGCTCAAGAAAGCTGATTTTCTCTCCTCTGGGGAACCAGTTGTTCTATCATCATTCTTATGCATCACTACTGAAACTGCTAAAACAAAAAGTCTGCCTTCAGCTAACTGAAAATTTGTCATCATTTGTTCTTATTTTAATATTGAAAACAAAGACTCTTACCCCAAAGTCTGTTACGCTACCAAGTATCAAGGATGTTCACCGTTCTTTTCTAAACTATAAGCATTTCAAGAAAAGGACTCAGGAATGTCATCAGCCGTAAAAAAATTCTGCATTCCCAGTGAATTTCTCTTTATACATACACACAAACATGTACTCTATATAAGAGTTTTTCATATACCATCACTGCACTACTTTTTAGATTATCAACATATGAAAAAATTCAAACCTCAGATTTCTGTCATCTGCTAATTATGTGTGAAAATAAATTACTGTCTTATTGCAGAAACAAGACAGTGATAACTCTTTACCGTCAAGCAATTATACACAGCGAGTAACAATTATGAACTAATTCACATCATGTCTACCTCATTAAAACATAAAAATAGAGTATATTTAAAACAAAAACAATCTCAGACGAAAGAGGGCTGTTTTTTGCGTTAAGTAGGACATTTTCACTTGTTTTGAATGTTTATTAAAAGTTTACTCTGAGCATGGGGAACAGTGCAGTCTGAATTCTAGCTTTCAGCATCTAGAAATGCTATTTCTACATGACCATCAGTATTAACTTTGAGACTGGAGCGCTGACGTATTGAAAATCTATATATATATATGTATTATATCTTTTCAGAAGTGACAGGTTTAACACTAAAAGTAGTTAAATGTGTATTATGTGCACATATTATATTTTGCTACACAATCAAATGGACACTAACATTGTAATTAATTAAATTAAAAAGGACACTTGGTGCTAATTAAGTCTGTAAAAAAGACGGGATGAAAGCAGCAGCTAAATGCTGCATTTCTAATGCATTTCAGAACTGCTTTAATGTCACATGCTGTAAAGCTTAAAACCAGCAGAACTTGAAACACTGTAGTGTATTTCTGGCTCCCAAACTTGGCAAGATATTTAACCACATAATCCTTCAGAGCACTCCTCACTGAGTAAAGCCTTAGAACACCACAGGTATAGCTGGAGAGATACTAAAAGCCTTATTAATAAATAATTTGGTAAGAACATTTGGAATACGAAATACCACACCCGTTAAAGCCCAGTAACCTTTTTTCACAGAAGTTGGCACTGCTTTTGTGCAAATCAGGCTCTGCAACTCAACCCCAAAACAACACCGAAGACAAAATCTACAACAGAACTTGTTTATCATAGGGAGTGGCCCTTGCATGAACTTACACTTTTTTTTTTAAAATTATGTTTAAATTCTTCATGTATGACAGATTTTGACAGAAGTGTTGTATTAGGTCAAAATCAACAGGAAAAAGCATTCTTTGCAATCAGAGATTAAACATGAGCAGTACTAGAAAATTTATATTCCGAAAATAAGCAAACAAGCTATTTGCCACCATTCCCCAAAAAGCAGTCCACGGAATCATGCATAACAGCTAAATACAATGAATGGAAATTCAGTGTTAATAAAATTAATTTCAAACAAGCAAGCTAAGTGATTGACTTACAGGATCAGCTGGTGCAATGTTAGAATCAAATTGGGTCAGAGTTTGTGAGCTTGAAGAGCGTTCGCTAAATGTCTCCCACTGCTGAACAGACAGAGGAGAGAAGTCAGCATGATGAGGAAGATGAGAGTAAAAGATCACTGAGGAGATTTAGCATAGTAGTTCAGAGGTTGCACTGGAAAGAACTATATTTGCACAGGAGAGTACTTCACTTGTGAAGCACACTAATATATATAGTTTCTATTTCAGTCTGAGATTGTTGTGGAACCAAGTTTGTTATCTGTCAATATTAATCTTTATATTCACATTTTATAATGAAGATACAGGTGCACAGGAAACCCAGAAGTATCTTCAGAGTTCACGCTTGCCAATGAACATCATACAAGTAAAGGAACTAGTTAAGCCATTCATATAATCTAGAGATAAAAATCAGAGACACATTGTGTGCATTTGTAGTCATAAAATCCACAGAAAGGTTCCTCAGCTTTGTAGCTGCCAAGTTCCAAACCTATTTAGTAAATGCTGATTTTCTTACAAAATCCCAGACAACACTGAGCAGAGTACTCCAATCACACCACTTTAGCTTGCCAGTGCAACCCCCGGGAAGTGATTCTACGCTGTAAAAGAGCGTTTTCACAACTCTAAATTACTGACAAGGCAAAGAACTGAGTTCAAACATACTGTTGATTGCTAAAAGCAAATAAGTCAATTTCTGAACAATTTTATAAGACTTGGGCATGCTGTATGAATACATGGCTGTCAAGAATCCTCATGCAAACTGAGTCAAGTTACAGCTACAACTGGATCAACAAAGCATCGAAGTATGTAAAGTTAGTCTGTGATCTGGAAACCAGATAAAATCACAACAAGAATGCTAAACCTGTTACATTTTGGTAAAATAACAAGTAAATACTAAGCAAGTTTCAAACACTACAAATATAAGTTTCAAAAATTAAAAATACAAAATTTTTAGTGCTCAGAAAATTTGAAAAAAATTATGTTTGTTATAGTTGTGGAAACAACTTGGGTGTTGGACTCCATGACCTTTATGGGTCCTTTCCAAGTCAGAATATTCTGGGTGTGATATTCCTGTCCCATCTCTATACATCAATCAATCCAAATGATCCCCAAAGACATAGGACAAAATATATGGTGTTAGTCAACCTAATCTTGTGTTCTCCTCTACACCAAACTATGTTCAGTGAACAACCTGTATGTGAACCAAGTATAAAACAGTTATTTCAGAAATAACTTCTTAAGGAAATTCCTAAATAACTATTTACCATCAGATGAAATGAAATTCAGAAAAATATTAACTAAATTTGTAATTGCTGTCATGTGTGGTAAAACTCCTTGTAGAGAAAGAGCTTTATCTCCTCATTTCAAACTTTTAATGAGGGCAAATTTATGGAATTCTATTCATATGGGGGCAAGTATTTTTTCTGGTTGTTTTTTGTTGTGGTTTTCTATTGGTTTGAGGGTTTTGTTTGTCTACATTTGTTTTTAACACAGAAAACTTCCCTCTTCACGGACAGAATTTAACAAAACTTTTTTAGTAAGGACTCTCAACTGCTCTGTCCCTGTTTAACACTCCTTGTATTAAACAGTTTATCTCTGTGTCACTCCACCCCTTCATGAAGAGGCAGCATTGCAAGTAGTTTGGAGCTCTACAAACCCATCAGTGAGCCAGTTTTTACTAAGTCAGAAATTTAACTGCCAAGTTCTGCCAGCCTTTCTCCTGATTTGGCTTCTTGAATTTGCACAGCTGCTCATTTTCATGAAACATATTAATATTTATCTTAGGTCTACCACTACCCTTTTAAACTTGATTTGGCCAGTGGCTTCCAAGTTACTAGCGAGACTGGCAAACAGACCACTTGATTACAGAAATACTGTTAATTTTTTCAAAAATTCCATAGGTCACACAGCACTTACAGTTAAGATAAATGGTAAAATACTATTTGTTACAGATGGATGCTTACAGATGATGTTACAGACGCCCTGCTCGGAAGCCAAACTGCAGGTACCTTTATTACTTGTCCTTGGGCTCCCTAGCTAGACACAGACAGATAAACGCCAACACCTCCTGACTGCTCCAGGAAATATGCTGTTGTGCTCCATCCTGAAATACTGCCAGGACCCAGGTACTGCTAATTCCCCAGTTAACAGAAAGCGAAATATATTAAGAATCTACTGGACTGCATCTCAAACTCTGCAAAATTTAAAAGCATTGACAGGGTAAAACTCATGCTAGCTAAAGCTGAAGTATTTGTCTTGTAGAATTTGCAAAAATGTTTTAAAATTACTTTCAAAAGGTTAATTACTAGTAACTAAAACTCACAGCAACCTGAACCATTGCAAAAGAACACCAAGACATTTGAAACAAGGTGTAACAGTTGTGAACCTAAAAGCAAATCTCCATATCTGTGTTAAAGCTAGTATGACAACTGCATGACACTAGACAGTTTTCAACATAAAAATTGTAGTAGGCTCCTCTATTATTTCAAGCTTCAAAAACTAAGTGCTCAGCCTTGAGACTTGGATGGAAAAGACATCTGAAGTGAGAAAGTGATGAGTGAAGAGATGAAAATGAGAAGCATGTAGTATATCCAAAGTTAGGTAGATTTTCATGGTGCTCTTTATTATGAAGTTTTGAACTGATGTCTTGGTTGATACTTGGGAGCCTCCAGTAACTGGGCCTGGTAAATGCATTCTATAAATCAACTCTGAGCCAGAAAGAACAGAGTAACAAACAGCTTTGAGACTAACACGGTGAGACTGCCTGGAATGACAGGTAATACAAAGATGCAGAGCTTTTATGAGCAATTCATTTGTTGATGACACCTATGTAAGAGGTTGAAAGAGGAAACAATTAGACTGGTGCAATACCAGAAATTTTTTCCTGGAATTAAAACCTTGAGGACTTTGATCTGACTTATGTTGAAAAGAAAATGCTGAGAAGAAAGAAACATGCACAGCAACACATCTGAAAAATCAGAAATTCCTTTGTGTTAGAACAAAAAACTAAGCATTTAGTTCAACTCTTATTTTAGTATAGTTAGTATCCAGTAGTATAGCTACTGTGAGAACTTTTCCAAACCTCTGAAGTTTTAGAGACTTTCAAAAAGAAAATGCCACCTTATGTGAATGGATAGTCAGTTTCGTAAGTCAAGATTCTGGCTGACAGAATTGAGATTCACTTTGTTCCACTAGTGGAATTACCCTATTCAATTGGTTTGAGTTGCATTAGACACAGAAGGAATGTGTTCAATTATGATGCAGGTTACCAAATTATTAGCTAATTAAATATTTATTGAAAACACAAGGGAACGTATCTCTGCAAATTTTAATACAGATGCAGACATTCACAGCTTTTTAGCAACAACTGAATGAATATCTGCTCCACCTCCCTCTTAAAACATAGCTTCCTACCAGCAGTCTGAGTCACTCTGTCAAATAGAACTAAGAATCACCAAATAATTTCCAACATTTTTTTATTTGGTAAGGATGTGACTGTGAGGCTAGCATTTGCCCCTACAAGGAACAGACTTTAAAAAGTCCTAAAGCAGACTTTATAAAGTCCTTCCCTCCTGAGAAATGAAGGAAGTTTCCTCTGCTCCTAACTTTAATCCTAAAAATGTGCTCATTTTCTGATTCATGCTGACTTTCCTTTGGTTTGTCTAAATCTTTTACTATCAATTTTCTATTCACTTGAAGTCTAACGAAGAAAAAAAAAAGAACCACAAAAAGCTCTTTTAATAGATGGCAATACTCAGCTACTGACAGAACTATCTTACATGTTAGAACAAGTTTTCAATTGTTACTCAGTCACAGATAATAAAGAACAGTTTTCCAAAAATAATTTCATTATTTTTTCCCTTTTTTCCCCTCTCGTAATGAAAAGTAAGCCTACATCATCTTTGCATATGGCTGCAGTCAGAAACTCATTCGGGGATCTGAAATAGCTCTTAAAACATTAGTTTATTCTAAGTCAGAGGCAAAAATGTTAAACCAAAGCAACAAGAAAAATCTAGGAATCAATCCCTTACAGGCCATTTAAGCAAAAGACATTTGTGGGGAAAAAATAAGATAAAAAAATACTGCTTGCTAACTTTACTTTCAAATTCTGACAAAATACGGCTTTACTCCAGAAGACTGCTCATATAGCAAATATATATGCTTAATGATGATGAGGCAGAAGTACATAACAGTAAAAATTTCAAATTTAAATAAATTTAACCAATGTCTGGCTTCAGATTCAACTCTGAGTCTCTGCTTCTGAAACAGTCATGACTTCTCTATGTTACTGGTGATATTTCAGGCTAAAATCACCTCCAGAAATAAGTCTCAATGTGCAGATCTGTCAGAAGCTTATTTTGTAGTTTAGCAAAAGTGTCTGCTAAAAAAGTTCTTCACAGGTAATAAAAAACTCCAACCAAAAACATGCCCTAAATGAAAAAAAATCAGGAATTAACTTTTCCAAAACACGCTATGAGATAAATTTTGTGATTAATATAAAGCTTAATTACCATTAATGACAACATTCTAAATCATATCTCACAATGAGATGGAAAAACCAGAATGAAAACGGGTTTTTTTGCATTTTAACACAGAACCTTCTTCTGTCCATTGTTCTGTTGTTTCATGATTTGTGATCAGCAATTCACTTATGACAAATTATGGATGCATACACAATTTACTTATTGACTGGCAGTGAAATAACTCTTTAGATAAAAACGCTAACCTCACTGCTCTGATTCAATTCTGGCCAGGTCTGGTTTAGGGATGGCATTGATGGAGACTTGCTTGGAGGTGCTTCTGCTGGAGAGCCAGAGTAACCTACCTCACCAGTCTGTTCCCCAACTTCTGAAACGACAGGAATCACTATGAACAAAAACCATAAATTGCATTCAGTTTATTTTTAGAAGAGCTGCTCACATCTCATGGAAAGCACAAAGTACCCTTTATTTTCGTCTTTTTCAAGTAAATACTTAGCAGCAGACAAAACCCAAAAAACCCAAGAACTCAATTCATTAAGTTAAATAAGTTTATCAGTTTATCTTATTTTAAGGATGTTTCTGAAAAGCAGACTTTGAAGACTCTGTACCATCCTATCCTCCCAGTACTTAGCCTTTAAGTAGCTTTTTCATTTTTTGATTACATATAGAATTAAACAGTCTTTCTTACAGTATGAGAAAATAGCTTCACACTAGCATTTATTACATCATATCCTGCACTGAGCATTTCATCTTACAGGACAAAACACTTCCTTGTATGAAAGGTCAGAGCAAAACCAGTATCTCAATGCAAACACAAAAAAATATGACATCAGATTAAGAAAACCATTCCCTTAGATTAGTCCCCAAAGAATATTAGTTTCAAGCCTCCTTACTAAAACAGTAGTGTTTCCATTCACATTTTGCAAATTGATTAAGTCTAGTAGGTGTCATATTGCAACTGTCCTTTGGCACTGTTTAGTTTTCTTTTGAAGTAAATCTGAACAGCAGATCAAACCTTCTGTCTAACACAGTAAAATCCTGCTTGCAGTGTCTCCGATTCTAGATATCACAATGCAGGCTGAAGCCAGGCATTAAGACCCTCAAAAAACCTGAAAGTTCAGATAACAACTGTGCAGTGTATAAGTAACAGGAACAGTTGAAAAAGTGACAGATAAGTAGCTAGACATATTAACATGATGTCAGCAGTCCACAGAATTAAAACTCTGAACAAGACAAAAAACCGAACTAACTACTAAAAAAAAAGGTTTAATTAAATTACCATTAAAAAGGACTGCTTCATGGGTATGTGATTGAAGATGACTGCCACAAGAGTATGTTGTACCAAAACTTCTTGAAAATTTATAAAGTGGACTGGTTTCAGGTTCCTAAAGAGCTGAACTCTGCAGCCTGCTCTTCTGCTAAGACAAGTCAATATTCTGCCTGCTAATTTTCATTCAGAAGCAGCTAATAACAAATCCAACACCAAACTAAACTGGAAACACTTGAATAGTCAGTGGTGACCACCTGTACCTCTGAAAAGTAACAACCCATTATTGTCTCCAAAGAGCTACCAGGGACAGCAAAAGGCACAGCCAAAACACTGAAGTTCAAAAAGAAATTAATTGTGCCATCTTGAGGTCAGGGGCAACTAAGGTGCTACTAACATGAAAAAAAAATACACACAGAAATGAGTAACTCAGAGTTTCAAAGGTCATGTAAACTTCCTTTAAATAGCCAGACATAAGGCTGTTTCCAAAATTATGCCCAGCACCTAGCATCTTGAATTGTTTTCCTTTAGGGAAAGCAATAGAAATAGATTACATTAAGGTGTCAATGTCACCAAGCAGTCAAGCTGACATGCTGTGGTCATTGTAAACAAAATAATATATTAAGTCCAAAATATACCAGTGGCAATATTTTGGAAATACATATTCCATGTTAATTGCTCTGAAGTGTAATAATAAAAAAATTTCTATTAAGTTAAAAACCTCAAAATTCTCATTTCACTGATGCTACTCTAGATAACTGAACGAACTTCCAGTGTTAAACACAAAGTCAAAAGACAAGGCTGAAAATTATTATGGATAGACTACACAGCTACCTGTAATTCAAAGCATTCTGCAAATACCTACAAGAAACATGCATATAACATTCTATGGAAAATTTTAAAGGTTAAAGTAATTGTGTAAGACATAAGGCATGGCAGATTCTTTTTCTTAAAAAGAAATGGCATTGTGGCACCAACCCAAACACAAATTCACAGAAAAGCAAAGCTTGCTTTTCAGCTTTTGTAAAGGTTGGTAGCTTTTACTAACTGAGATAAAATTGAGTTTGAAGGAATTACAATTAGAGATGTACTGATGTACTAGAATAATGATCAACTATACAAATGCTTAATTATACAGTAAGTCTGTGCTATGTGAGAGAAATACATATCTCTAGTTATGAAACCAGATGTAAAGCAAGATCATATGTCAAACAGGTTTGGAACACCTGCAGCTGGTCACATACTGGATTCACAGGGGCTGATGAGGGAGAGGCTGACAGAGAAGCTCACAAGACTTCTTCCTTTCCTGTCTGAACACAGCCAGAGGGTGCAAGGAGCCCTCTGTTACTCCTCTTTCTGCTGGCCACTAGTACAGAAGTCGAAATGGAAAAAAAGCAGCACTTTTCAAGTGCAGAGAAGTGCATAAGTTTAATAGGAAACTTTCTAACCAAAGCACAGGGTTAATAATGGTGCTGTTAGTGCTTTTGAAATAAAGTTTTCCATCTTGCACATTGGTTTAAAAGACATTCAAACAATTCATCTTCTTCAACAGTTTGCACATTATTCATACTGAGGCATGTCAGCAGAAGATTATCAACCATTTCTTTCTTTGAGAAAGTTTTATCCCATGCAAAAAGTGCACTTAAAAAGACACTCTGGTGTCATACTTTAGTTCCTATTTTTAAGACAATTTTGGAAGAAAGCTTTACTGAAATATAACTTTTACAGGAACTGAAATGAAAAATTATTACCAAAATTTAACTGGTTCATCTTTCTAGGCTGATTTATAGTTCTTAAGATGAACTCCTGTAATTCCTCATGTCCAGTAGACAAACCTATCACTAACTTTTAAATTAGTAAATGTATGCTGGAGATTTGGACTGTTGTAACTAAACATAAAACTACAGCCACATCAATAACTTCATCTAAAGCATTTTATTCAACATAGAAGTTTTGGCAATAAATCACATTATGTGCTAGATAAGATCAGCTATTTCCAATGCTGCTGACCCAAATAAATAAATACATAAATAAAATAAAGCTAATTGGATAAAAAGCCACAAGTTTGCAAGAGCTTTAATTTTTCATTGTAGCTCTTAATAACTGCAGAATAAAGTATCGATCAGATTTTTCTATTTTTTTAAGCACAGCTTACATAGCAAAGTAACCTTTTAACACTCACTAGAAGAGGGTAACTTCCCTTTAATACCTGAGGGAAAAAGTTTTAAAAGCAGTTTTCCCTCAAATTTAAAGACCACTTTGTACCTCATGAGAGTCAGAAGTTTTATATTAACAAAGTTGCCTGTAAAATGAGAATAAACATACACACAACACTTTTTGGTTTAGTGTCTGATTTATAAAGCTTCCAGACAACTTTAGCTGAAATCTAATACCAATAATGGCAATAGAAGATCAAGACAAATATAGTTGTTGGGTGGGGAGTTTTTGGGGTTTTTTTTAGTAACAATGGTTTATACAAATAAATGTTATTTCACTTCCTACCAAGATTTTTGCTTGACCACCACTTTAACACAAAAATGGAGAGAATGGGAAGGCTGTAGACATTTGCTACGTTTTAGCCCAATTAACTGCAGCTATTTCTCACAATGTCTTCATCATAGCAAAATGCTTACTCATACTGAAAACACTTCAGTACCAGCTCTTTGAAGAGCCAACCTACTCCCACAGAAAATGGGTTCATTATTAAACCAGAGATAATAAGAAACAGTATCTAGTTTAAGAACTCATCCATAATTTTGAGATTAAAGTCTCAGATAACCTACAAACACAGTATGAAGAGAGTCCCCTTGAAATATTTGTGAAAATAAATAAAATTCTAGTAAATCATAGTACCTGTGCAGTCAGAATACAACCTGACTTTCCAAGCAAAGACTGCTTGTTAAAAAGTAATCCAAAGCAACTTTAAAATACTCAGTTTCCTTTATCTATTTTAAAATAGAAAAAATAAGATGGCCACAGACGTCCTGTTTTTGAACACCACTTTAACATGGAACAAGTAGTTTGTTTTTCAGTTATGGGACTAAGTTTCTGGCACATATTAACAAGCAGAACTCATACATTCAGTGGTTTTTCTGGGAGCGCCAAAAGGTAAATGGCAATGCACAGAACAACTAGGTGCCAACACAAAGAAGGATAAATCTGCTTTCAAGTCAAGAGGTGAATTTTGAAAAAAAAGGTCTGTGGTACTGATCCTGCATTTTTAAACACCTATCCTGCCCTTAGCATTGAATCTGGGAATATTTTTCAAGTACCTTTGATACTTAGAAACTCCTGCCATATTTTCACAAATGAGAATGAACAGAAAGCATACTCACTTGAAAGCGAATCTGAAGTATAGCTGGCTTGGGAAATTGAAATACAACAGCTGGTCATTAATAAAATCCATACTGTGACAATTTTGTTTTCCTTAACCTTTAAATGACACAGTCAATATTTCCAAATTTAATAGTGTATGTGTACTGTTCCTAAATAACTGTCCTCTACAGAAATAGATACATGCTCAAATTAGCTTTGAGCAATAAGACTTCTAAAAATTGCACAATGCTTTAGTTCATATTGACAAATGCTTTCTGCTCATACAAACAAGTACCTGCTGTAACAATTAGACCATAATTTTAAAATACTGACATTTGTGTTGAACCCGTATCTTACCCGTTGAGTCTTCCAAATCAATGAGTTTGGGCATTAAACTTTCAGGTAACTTTTCTGGCAAATCATACCCATTCTTCCTAGCAACTACCAGATGAAATGCAGCACAGAACTCGTCCAATGTCAGTGCACCATCTTTATCAAAATCTGACAGCTCCCTAAGAAGGAAAACTTAGTATAAATAAAATTTCTAAAGGTTATATTATTTCCAAAAGACAGGCTTCCATTTTGGTACTTGGATGAGCAAAGTTTATGGTTCACTTCATCCTACTAAACACTTCGTATTAGTGCTATATGCCTTACTCTTCAAGATGATGAACCTTGATTATTAACAGCTTACAGATCATTTAAAGTCACTTACCTCTCCCAGTTTTTAACCCATTTAAGACAGTACTACACAATATTATTGGCCTCAGATTTCTGGCAAAGTATACTACTGAAATTATAGTGCTGAGGCAACATGATTTACTTTCAATAAGAAAATACCTGAAATAGAAATCATTACACTGAAAGAAAGATAGCACCTGCCAAGGTCAGCCATTTAATGATAGCAGGCAATGATGCAGTACAAATTCCGGAATACAATGAAACAGAAGATTTGCACAAACTCAAAGCTGAGTTTGTCATCATGTACCAAAAATTGTATTTAAAAAATGTGAATGTGTACATTTCATTTAAATTTACTTAGACATAAATGAATAAATAAATTTAGATAAGAAAATAATTATTTAAATTTAAATGCATTTGTAACAATAAAAACCTCAAATGAATTGCTTCTAACTCTGAAGAGTTTGAAATTTTCTCAAAGTGCCTTGTAAATAGTACCAGCCCAGACCCATTAACACCCACTAAAGTAACAGTGGCATAAATATGAGCAGGACTGAACATACTAGTGTAGTAGTGAAATTTTACTTAACACTTTCTATTAAGTAATTATTAGACGTCTACCAGACAGCTGTCATCTTTCTAAACATTTATCATTAATAATTATTTTAAATAATCACCACACTTACCAAATATGAGAAAGTTCAAGAATAGGTAGTTTTGACTTAGTGAAAAATTCTTTAGCTGCAGATCCTAAAAAATTGCAACAAACATCTTTAATATTTAAGGCAAGTGAAATCATTAGAAGACTCAGACCTAGTATAAAGGTGATGAGTTATTTAGTAAAGGCTCTGGGAAAAATGACACTAATTACTAGGGTTAAATGAGGGGAAAAAGGCTAATTAGTTTCTACGCTTTCTTGAATTACACTAAGCTATAGTAGAATATTATCAGAAAAATGCAGAACTTCCTTCAAAATAATACGCAGGCTTAAGTACAAAACAAAGTCTTTGTAGCAGAACTGATGCACCCGTAATTATATTTTGTAAAGAATAACTTACCTGGTATAAATCCATTTAGATCAGGTTGAATGGTTTTAAACTGATTAACATAATACTGCCTTTGTTCATCAGTTATTTTCCAGGGGTCATCGTAACTACTTGATTGCCTACGAATTTCATTTGCTGTTGTAGCTGATGCTACAGTTCGTACTGTTGTCTGGTCCTGAAATGAAATATTTTTCCTCAGTATTATCTACCTAAAATGCTTCTACGATTTCTCAACTTCTTGCCTTCAAAATATAAAGCACAGTTAAAACTCACAGTAGTTTAAAAACTGCAGGAAACCATCGGCAGATGGCATCTCCAGGATAATGACAGCGTATTTTTGCACACTGACACAATATGGAATGACTGCAGGTATGTAAGCAGAAAAGAAAAAGTATGGCACATACGCATAAAAAGCTAAATACGAATGTTTTAAAGTCATAATTGTTGACATTTTTAAAATTAGTAGCTTTCATTTAATCATTCCAAATTAAGGCAACTCAACAGAACAAGTATCTGTTGGGCAAATAGCACTGAATAGACTACAGCACAGATACACAGTAAACATCTGCAATGAAAATTATGAAGGAAAAAAAAAACCCAAGGATTGCAACATCAATCTGAATGAGGCAAATCAAATACCAATAAAGTGTCACACCTGGACAGAAGCAGGATGCATGGCTAAAAGAGCACTGGTTGGTGGGGTATCTGCAAAACTGACCCAATTTTCTTGATGGGGTGGTGGTGAATGGCCAGACCATATGGGATCACTAGAAGTAGATGAGCCTGAAATTAGAAGAAACATTTCCTTTTCAAAAGACAACCTTGAAAACTGAGAAAGAACTGTGGATATGGAAATACCTCCTGTCAGGGAGATATACTGTAGAATGATGAGAGAAATGAAAACCAAAGTGCAGCCAGGTGACAAAGTTCACCTCCTGACATCTCACTCCTGTAGATTTTTACATTATGTTAGCTTCAATCTGCAGTAAAAAGACAGAACTGAGGAATGAGCTTATTGAAACACATGTAAAATGTAAATTGGATTTTACCCATTTAATGGGTTTTGAATGAGTTAATAAAAACTCCACATTTTCATTTAATTGAAATACGCAACTCTTGTATAGACAAATACTATTTAAAAGTGGCATATGATATTAGCATTCAACTTCATTATCAATATTAATCTTTTTTCTTTTTTACGTTTTAGTTTCCCATTCAAAGAACAAAGTCTTGGAAATTCCTTTTAAGAATTGGGGGTTTTGGCACAGACAATCCTTTTCCTCTACATCATTTCTACACTAACTTAACTCAGTTGCTTAAAAACAGGCCAAGAATAATAAAAAGCATCCATATAGAATGCTGATATCTGCTATCTATTAACTTTCTGGAAGACAACAGTTGAAATTCACCCAATGCCCTGCTAAAATCTATTTCTGAAGAACTGCCAATGTTCAGTATATTAATATTAAAATAATGATGAAGCAACTACAGAAAGATATGGCCATCCACTGCTCTAAATACAGAAACATCAAAATTCTTTAAAATTGCAGTTGCAAATTAAAAATTTAAGGAACTCAGATCAGAGAGGAAACAAACCATTTAGAACAAGTCTAGAAGAATCCCAGGAGTCCATTCCACTCCTTGATTCCTGAAAGAAATGCTGAACTCCTTAAATCTAAACAACATTTGTGAAACAGATGAATCTACTCTTCTTGCACAACTAAATGCTTTCTCTTGATATATGCCAAATAAAGTCATACTTAGATAAGAATTTTTGTCTTGTATGCAGAAACAGACTTCCTTTTTAAAGACAGAGCTTCTTTTGAGTTTCTGTAAGCCCTCCACACAACAAGAAATAGGACACTGATGACATAAATTTAATCTTGATAGTAAGATTTAATTTCGAGCAATAAACACCAAGAATTTCTTGTCATGATGCTGACTAAAAAACCTGCTATGACAAGTGCATTCAATAGAGGTAATCCATTTATGAAGCTGACAAATGCCAACAATTTCAGGTTCTTAAAGGCTTTATGACACTACACTGCAGTAAACAGAATGAAGGAAATCTGAGAATCTGTGAGGCACGTTGAGGACTAACACCTAAAGTGACAGTATAATTGTTAGTATATACTATACTGCTAATACTGTATATACTAATACTGCTATCTAATACCTGGCAACACGCAATTACTCTTTCATTCCATAAATGAAAAGTAGTAAGAAAAGCGTTTAGAACTGGTTTATCTTTCCTCTTTTCCTACATACAGTAGTCATAATTGTGCAGAACACATTTAATCTTGCATTACATTGAGTAAAAAAGTAGTATTTGCAGGAGGAGAATTTAATCAAATTATTTTCTTGTGGAGGATTTTTTCTTTCTAAGTTAGCTTCAATATGATGAAAAGGCACTAAAAGCCACTATTAACTACCCATTTTGTCCAAAATTCATTCGCCACTTTTGGAAGCTCCTGATGTGGCCTGGAGCTTCTAGTGACTTTATCCAAAAGTGCTGAGAATAAAGGTAAGGCATCTGACAATGCTTTATTTGCTTTGAGGTTGTCATTCAGTAGTTTGCCTAACTCTCAAACACTAGAAACAAACTCAAGAGAAAGCTCAGTCTCTTTCCACCTTGTCTCTTTCAGGACTAATAGACAGAGTCAGACAAGACCTTCCCATCAGTCCTTCTGATATGAAACACTCAAATTTTATTTTTGATACATTGGCTTTCCCC
This sequence comes from Promerops cafer, assembly GCA_013398275.1. Classification (NCBI taxonomy): domain Eukaryota; kingdom Metazoa; phylum Chordata; class Aves; order Passeriformes; family Nectariniidae; genus Promerops; species Promerops cafer. The sequence continues at coordinate 377,178 of VZSE01009781.1, forward strand.
CTCTCTGCCTCTCAGACATTAACATTATATATGTTTACTCCTCCTTCACTTCTCTCAAAAATTTATCTTGGTACAATTCAATTCATATCCCACTTAGCACAGTATCTGTTCCAAAGCAGTACTTTGACAGCAGTGGAAATGCCAGTAGCACCAAACTGATACCTTCAGAGTACTTTACAGGTATTGCAAGAACTGTTTCCTTGCTCTCCTGTTCAAATAATACTACCAGCAAGAACATTCTTGCTTTACTGTTTTTGTTATTTACTCTCCAGTGCAATGTTTTAGGACACAGGATGGGATGGCTGGAGAACACTGGAGAAAGATCACTAGTAACCATGGAGACCTGGATCTACACACATACTCATGGACTGCCACCAGCCAATAACTCAATTTGACAAAGCTGAAGTGGAAACAGAGAGGTGGAAGAGAAACTGGGTCACAGAGAATACTCCAAGCCATCAATCTATTTTTATTTTATGATTTGTAACACAATGAAGAAAACCTCTGTGCATCTTCATCAGTGAAAACACCTGCAATACCACTTTAAATGGAGAATAGGCCCAAGACAAATTATCAGATTTGAACAAGCTGGTGAAGTCTAATGCTCTATGTTTAGTACGAAGACCTAACAAATTCCTGTAGCTGCTCTCTGTCTTCCTCTAGCTTGAATATCTTACCAACACACTGATAACTTACGGAAAATTATCTCATTTCCTGTGGAATAAAAGCTACCCCCTTTACTTTGAGATATAAATGGAAATGTAAGAAATGTTCTATCTAGTTAACATGTACTTTTCAATAACTAGACAAATACGGGTTTACTAGAACTAAATTTTCCACTCTGTAAACTAAGAAGAACTTTCCTTATCATCCACCCGTGGTGAAACTTAACCAGAAGCTGAATATAATTCTGACAATAAGATAAAATGCTGGAGAGCTCTTATGCCCAGGTAAGAGTATGCCATAGCTTGTAACAAGGCCAATTATCATCTGTTATTCAAGCATTAACTAGGGGACAAAGGACTATTCAGTCCCCTGCAAGCCCAGTAAATATCTTAGGGTTCTGAAGATGCAAGGAACTGTTAGCACAGTAGACATGTTCCACTTCTGTCCCTGAAGTGTTCACAAACTGCTACAAAATCCCTCCCAAAGGAAAAAGAAAGAAGTGTGGCTTAGAGCTGCAATTTCTCATACATATTCAGGTATCAGCACAAAACTCTGATGTCATGCCAAAGAAAGCTAACAAATATCCTAGGACAGAACAGAAGATCTCAGATTTTTTAAACTTGTTTTAGATCATTATTTGGACACTACCAACATAAATATTCTGCTTTGCATCCAGTCCCAAGAGACTACACTGTAAAAAAAAATAATTTTCACATTCTGACATGCCACTCAACTATCATTTGAAATAGGGAAGGGTTCTTTCTCCCAAGTGTGTCAACATCAGCAACATTCTAGCAGCTGGAGCTGTACTGCAAAATGAGATGAAAAGGTAAGAATATGGCCTACTAGTTTTTGCTCTCTTGTAACTAAAGGAACAGGAAGCTCACATCTCATATACAATTCTGTTTCCTACAAGGCGTTCAGTCATCCACTGGATTATTCTGTAAAGACTTTTCCAGACTGGAGATGCAAGCCAGAGCAAGAACATAAAGCTGTTAAAAAATCATGATCTTATCTTGAACTGCTAAATCAAAGGCACCTGAAAGACTTGAGAGACTCCGGTTTTAACAGACTTGACTCTGACATTTCAGGATGAGACCTGAGCTAACTATAAATATTCTACACAGGTAATCAATGTCTGTCACTGAATTTTAATTCCTGATACTAAAGTAAAATAAATGCATTCTCTGGGGATCTTTTTGCAAAAATTCTTGAAGAGAGATGGCAACAAGCCTTGGCTTCTGATTTCATATTTGTAAGCACACTGAGCTAGTGTGACAGTGCCTCAGAAACCAGTAATATACATAGAAAGCATTAACACTATCCTAACTGAATTACAGTGACAGGACAACACAGTGATAAAAAACTGTAAAATTGTAAAATCCAAATTCTTTTGCTCTGTTGAGATGAGATTGTTTTCTTCCTTTTCTTCCAAGAAATTGGTAACTACAGCTGTAAGTTATGCTTTAGATGTCTAATGCTAGAAAACGTGTAAGATTTTTAAGACCAACCATTGAGTTATCTAATAATTGTTCTACAGCCCAATTCAATAGAGAAAGCACTGTTTAACTTTGTTCATAGTGGGAGTATGAGGATGCAATGGAACATTTACTATGCATAAGTCAGAATCTTCCTGTTTAAATACATCTTTCTCCAACAAAAAAATTAGATTTTATTTTTGCCCTCCTGGTGTAAGCTGTTTATTATCTGACCCACCAAAAACATTTTCACACTTGAGATTCCATGATTACAGCTGACAACCTCATTATGTGAAATAATGTTTGACAATAAAGTGAAATACAAGCAGAGAGACCTGGGTTCTCATTTTGCTTGGGTCACAAGTGAAATGGCACAGCCCTACCGAAACTGTAACACTTCACCTGGTTTCTCAAAAACATCTTGCACTGGAATCAAGATGAGCTTGTAGTACTGATCTTAAGAAAACTAACCAACAGTCTATCTGGTTCTATCTAAATATCATGAGAACATAGTTTTTCTATAAACACTGTCCTTAAAATGTAGGATCAAGAAGGGGGGGGAAGCTGCCTACAACAGCTGAAATGCAAAGCAATAATTAATCATCTGCAATGCAAAAGGATCACCTACAGTAAATTACGCTGACAATTTTTCTTAAAGTAATATATGAAAAACCACTTTAGCACTGACAGAACAGACAATCTTCTATAATAGTTTATTTCAAGTAATTCAAAGATGCTATGAATGTGTTCCAGTATGGAATATAAAATCAGGGAATACTGAGCTAGTTCAAAAATATGCTCAGACAACTTCTGAAAAATTTACCCATTAAACATCACAGGGAAACTATTATCAAATGGAAATATTAATGTGGTATTACAACTTTATTTTTAAGATAACAATATTGAACTCTTCAACACTAGGAAGAGTTTGCATGCTGCCCTGGAGTCCATGACTTTTTAAGTTACAAAAACTTCACAAGTTAGAAATCAGATGTATTTGTATTTCAGCTTTAGAGAACACAGGTCTGCTGAACTATAGGAGAAAAAACATTGAGAAATTGAGTGCTGACAGTGCTTGGACGGAACCCTTAGAAGGGATTATGTAAGCAATGAGCAGACTAATTTTTTTTTTTTTTTAATTGTAAATTGACTGGGACTTACTCCCAAACAACATTCAGGACACAGGCATAAACCTCTGCATACAACCCACTTCACTTCTGAAGTTCAATTTTCTTATCCAACCAATTCTAAGAGAATCCCTGTTCCTCGACAGATGCTTAGAATTACAGAATGACAATAATTGAAAAGTAACAGATCAATTTTGGAATATCATAACTGAAAGAAACCAAGCAATCACAGTTCAATCTCAAACTACAGCCTACAAAATGCAACATTATTTAGCAGTACCATTAAAATCAAAACCTGAATTACAATTGCTCCCGAATTTATTAAGACTACCAGGTATCAGAAAAGAAAACAGAACTTTTTAAAATATTAAGGGGGAAAACTTTTAAATCTGAATACAGTGATACAATACCACATTAAATGAAGAACATTAAAGGATGAAAAGCTTCACTGAAACAAGTGGTTCTACCTTGCCCGATTGGAAATGCAGAAGCTTCAGTTGTTTACATAAACTTTAAAGAAATCAAATTAATTGTTCTGGCAATTCAGCTAATCTAGCAGAAATATAATTCAAGCAAACAATATTCTATCTGCTGCTTTCCCTTGAGGTCCTCACATTTTCAGGTATACGGACAGCTTCTGCACAATTTCAGCAGGATTATCAGTTTTGTTTTTAAAAACTTTCCACTGGAAAACTTAAACACTCTTTCCCTCCCTCCAGACCGTTAGCATTTCCCACATGACACTAATAATTGGATCTGCCATATGCAAGACCACAGATTCTACAGTGCTGCTATCAACACAGACACTTGAATCTGCAAGAAAATTTCCAGGACTGGAAAACACAAAGATACACTTTCCTAAGCTCATTTATCTTACTTATCTCAGAGTTCCACAACTTTGGGTTACTGCTGAAGCATAACAAGGCATTTATACCTGGTTGTACTTCACTAAATGGAGCCCAAATAGTCCCAGGTCCAGCAAGAGGTCGCTCATTATTCCCTCCGCTGGGATGGCGGCTGTGCTTCCTCCATGTATGTGGAGAGGTTGGTGGGGATTGCTGTGGTGAAACAACTGGAGATGTGGACTCCTAATAAAACAAAGGAATCTTTTAAGTTTTTTACTACATAACAAAATACATAAAAGCCTATCTAAAACCATTATTTCTAAAAACAACCATCACTGCAGGTAAACTCTCATTTTAGAGAGTGAAAATTTTAGTACTTATTAAAATGAGGGAACGGGAGATGTCAGGTACAGTATAACTAGGACTGAACACATTTACATCAAACAATGTAATCTAATATATTTTTAACTTGGCATTCTTGAAACAGCAGCAATGCTGAGTAAAATGACTTAGCTACAAAGGAAACTAGATTATAAGACTCACTTTCACTTGTGATAAAAGTTACATTTGAAACCAGGTCACAGAAGAAATACCTACTGTGCAACTTATTATCATACCAAATGTTAATCAAATGATTCACAGTTACTTACGTTCATTTAAAACAAATCAGAATTAAGGATTAGTGAAGAAAAAATTCACCCAATAGGACATTTGGTTTTTTAATATGCAAAAACATATGCAATTTAACAGATGCAATTTTTAAAAAAGAATTATGCCAGCTAGGATCTACTTCTGTGCTGTACAAGGTAATGTTGCCATGATGCTAAGGCTCACACTTCTCTTTAATCACATACTGTACTATAGTCTTCCTGAACAGATGGTAAAAAAGAGAATCACATGCACAATTTCTACATGGACTCAGTTCTCATAAGACATTCAGATTACCACTTTATTTTATTCCAAATAAAATACAAAGGAAAAATAATTTATATTGTACAAAGTATTCATGTAGTAGAAAGTAATTTCTTCCCTATATCTTTATTTTTTGAAATTCTTGTTTGCCAGTTCTACCAATTTGAACTGAATTGTGTTGGTGAAAACAAGTAAAAGAAAGTAAATCTTGAACTCCAAATATCCTGAAAAGTAATAACAAAGCCAAAAAACTCAAAATCTGTTTCAGCAGTACACAGAAAGTTTGTTACTGTATGTAAACAGGTGTTACATACTATCAAGTACCAACAGACAGACTGAATGCAGGCTTCCCCCAAATTACCCAAACTGATTTACTTTGCCTAATATTCAAAGCCCATTAAGCTTTTTAAACAATATTACACCTATGAAAGTCTAAAAGTCTTTTAAAGAGTAAGAAAGTGCCATTAACAAGCTTTTCTCCAAGCAAAGTATATTCTAAAAGTACATGCATCCTAACAAAAAAGCTTTAGAGCCACAATGGCTGTTAATTTACAATGTTTTGACATCAACTTTTGCCTTTTTTTTGCCCTCTGATTTTCCTATTCCTTGTGATGTGAAGCCGCCTTGGTTGATTCTGCAGGGGAGGTATTTTCTGGAAGTTCTGACCATCAAGTCAGATTTCCTCAGCTAAGTTTCTAGGCCACAAGATTTCAAACTTTCCATTCCAAGTATTTAAATCATGCTCATACGTACTGGCAAAGAGTTTTACAAAATGGCTGGGAGCAATACTAAATCACTTCAGCTTTTAACTGAGGGATCAGCTGACTGCACAGTCTGTGCTGCTGTTCCTCCACCACACCTCCATCAACTGAAGATACTTTTTTTTGTTGCAGCTACATGCCTTTCTGAAATTTGCCTGAAGATTTCTCCTTGTTGCATTTAGTTGACATTTATTTTCAATGGCAGGACATTCTTATCCTCACTGGTAAATGGGGGCAAGAGGGGAAGGAGTCAAGGTTTACAGAGTGCGACTTGCAGGCTGGAAAATGGAACTGAGGTTGGATGGCTACTGTGCTTAGCATCGTGCAACAGGTGATGGGAAAACCATGATACTGCATCACTTAAATCAATGAAAAGCTTCCTCTTCCATTGGCTTTTATACAAGCCATCTTTTATCAAACAAGATTTGAAGGATGTTTGAATTTTTTAGACAAAACATCATGGAGCAAACGTAGAGAAGTCTATGCTTGGACACAGGTGTTATTCATTTAATCCAGTACTCTTAGAAATCAGATGGTCCAGAAAGACACAGAAGAAAACCTGAGGCAGATAAATGTATGACAGTCTACCTAGAGGAAATTACTCATCATTTCTAGTAACTGCATGTGAACATTAAAACTTGACACAGTCATCATGAAGCAGCCCTGCCCTAGGCTGAGAACTGTGACTCTCCAGTAAGCCTCTGCCTAACAGCTGGTCTTATGCTGCCAGCACAGAAAGAAATTGTAAATATGATCCTCAACTTCAACTCTTCTAAGTCTTTACTTTACATGTGGTTCATGTGATTCTGTAAAGCATGTAGTAACAGTAATCAGATCATCAAAAGCACAAACATACAAAATAATTAACTTTGTTCTCAGTGTGCAAAACAACATTATATCAGAATTCCGAGCATTTACAGATTTCCCACAACTGATTTGGAGCTTACAGACTCCAAAATGATTAAACAGCAAAAGCATGTCACCAGCTCTGATGTCAAAGAAACTTCTGGAAGGGGGACAACCCACATTTTTAGCTTTACTGTCATTATAAGGCACACATTCCCAAACCAGTTTAAACCCAATTTAGCCAGCATTACTGTGGCACCATCTTTGCCTTGTGCAATCCTAGTCACTCACAAATACCACTCATGGCATTCAATTACCTAGCTTACTAGAATCTTAAGAGAGCTAAAACCCTTAGTTGTTTTTTTTTAAACATATTAACATATACACACACAAATATGTGCGTATATATCAAATGTCTTGGCCAAAATACTGACGGCTTGATGCAAGTGTAAAGAAGGAAAGTGTAAAAAAGGCTGGGGAGGAGGCAGTACAGTAGAAACACTGACTCCCACTCAAAAGCAGTCACGGGAAAACATGAGTAGTGATTTAGTGAAACTGCAATTACATACAGGTTCATTGACCCCTTGTATATAGGTTATTAACTATGTATCTGCCTTTACACTGGATAAAAAGTTATCAGTTTTACCTAGAAAACATGGTTTGTTGTACAGTTTCCACTTCAGTTTTGTCTTGAGCTTCACACTTCAGTAAAAAGAGGCAGAGTAGTTTTATCAGGACCAACTCTGATCCTCAGCTGCAACACACATTTGCATAAAGTGAGAGTGTTTTGAGAGTTTATGAACATGTTTGTTGCAACTGAGCAAGTAGGGTTGTTAACTTTCACTTGTCCGATTAATGAAAGAAATTAATTTTCAAAGCCTGAAACATCCAGAATCAGATTTTTAAAAGATAATCTACAGAACCCAACTTATCTGCTCTTCCAAATTGTAGCACGTGAGAACAGTTTACATTACTTAGCTTACTGGTAGCTCAGTCATTTGAAGTTACCCACCTAATCTCTTTGGGAACTCTGAAAATTTTACTCAGTGTCTGCACACTGTAGTAGATGTTTATTTGATCAGCTACTATTAAAATCTTATTTTTATAATTTTTTTAGTATTTTCAGTGCAATTATATTTAAGCTTTTAAACCACTACCTTTCATTTTCCCTCCAGACAAATCCCAATAAAAATCAAAGCAATTACAACATTCTGTATTTTACTATGTTAAGCCACTTATTTTATCTCTTTAAATGATTCCAGAAAATATCTAAATAAAAGCATGTTGACATAAATGGTTAACATTTTCACGTTAAATCAAACTGATGAGGACATTTTTGTCAATAACTAATCAAAAAATAAGGTTATAGCTACCAGGCAAAAATTAAGTAGTGCAACTTAATTAAGAAAAAAAAAAATCACATTTAAAAACATTGTAAAAAAGCATTATTTTTGTCAGACTGGAATTACAAAACTGAGACTTGAAGTTCTCGTAAGTTGGATATTTTTGAACTGACAAGAAGTTACTAAATATAGCATGTTAATTAAAAAAGGTGATATAATAAATGACTCTAAAGCAAGAGCCTTAGTGAAGACAAGTCAAACAAACTGGCATAAAGCAACACAATAATGTGCTAAAGGGACAATACTGTCCAGAGGGATCTCAGCCTCACAAGGGCATTATAAGCATACATGAGACAAATGAAATTATAAACCTGTTCCTGGGTCTCACACATCAGGTCAGAAGAAAACTACCTAACGGGAATTCCTCCGGCAATGAAACCAGACATGATATCTAAAGAGTAGCTTTAAAGGTGTTGTGATCCAAGTCCTGACACCACCCGACCTCCTTATGAGTTAGTCAACAGATCCATCATGAAAAAAGATTTATGTACAGATGGCAATTGCATTGCAGAACCCAAGTTTATGTAATCAACTGGCCCTCATACCAAACAACCAAACAGCCCAAGGTTCAATGAGAACTTCTCCACTTGCAGCACTACACATTTTTCAAGGTGGGACGTGTGGTTCAGCCAATTGAGGAAAATAATAACTAAACCAGAGATAAATGAAAAAGAGATCAATCACAGCATGAGAAATAATACTGGTATTTTTGTGATTTTTTTAACAAAGGAACTGCACTACATTTAATCTGAAGCTGAGCATACCTCAGCAGGGTGTCACACAAGACAGTTCCAACAATGTGGAGATTAATACAAGGATCTAAGGTGTAAAAGAACTGGCTATAGAAGGGGCAAAGCTGGATTGTATTAGAATGGGAATTACAAGATTGAAGGGAAGTTTCTAATAATGCTCTCGAATGACTGATGTGGACAATGACCTTATTTGATACTTTAGGTGACTGATTATGCACACTACATAGCATGCTTACGAATTGTGACAACAAATGTAAGGCAGCAGACAGATGGATCCCTTTCAGGACATAGGGAACAGTCAGCTATCCAATTTTAAAACATAAAATACAGTTTTTCATGCATAATGAATGTTAACACCAAAGGCCATAAAGAGAAAACTGGATGCACAGGTTAACTTATCAGACCCCTACATTATGGCAAGTACAACAGATTTGCTTTATTCACAGCTGCCAAGGTATACGAGGTGAGATATATCAAGCAAAAACAGGAAAGAACCCTATAAAATAGTATTAATACTGGTGAAATATCACTTGGAACAAGAAATACAAATGTAGCAAAATATTTTCAATAAATGGGAATTCAAATTGGATCACAGGCAGAGAAGGATTAAGGATTACTGGTAACTACTTTATGAAATGAAAGTGAGACTATGGATTGCTTTGTCAAGCAAAACAGAGCTAAGTAGAATGCAATAGTTTTCCAGTAAATACTGTAGTGCCCTGCAGCAAATACTAATGACAAAGTTGTTAAATGAACAGGCTGAGCTAAGTGGGAATTCCCACCATATTCCCATGAATATTCCTACTAAGGCCCTGGAATAGTTTTCAACAACAAAGCCAGTGTGGAATAAAAGGCTTAGCAGTTTCAACAGAGAACCCTGATCTTTTTAAAAACTCATCCAATAAAACTTCTTATAACAATAAAAAGCTAGATACAAATGACCTATGAGATCTTTTCTAGTTCTGTGCTTGTAAACAATTTAATACCAGGTATATTTTATCTGAAATTACTTGTTCAACCTACAAAAGAGAAGTGCACAGAAATGAACTACCGGCAAAACCTTAAAGTCACACTAGTTTTCATACAGTTGAAAGAAATGAAATGATCAAATTCTGTCTGCTACAGGTACCAAATTTGAGCTTCTCCTAAGGCTGCACTGACATAGCACTAAATCAATATGATGTAGAGTGCCAGTAATATGCTTAATACACCCATAGGCAGAGGAATACCTTCAGCTTTACCTTTTATTTTCACCTGGCTTTAGCAAGGTTCAGCCTGTAAGCATTTGCCAGATGTTAAAGTCTCAGTATCTACTGAAGCTAGATACCTCCTTTCCTGGAAAAGAGGTAAAAGTATCCTAAAGCAGTACCTGATCAACATCAGATCATACGTAACAAAACTGAAAAAAGTATTTGGTTTTTGGCTTTAACAGCAAAACACAAGATGTCTCCAACACTGACAACATTTAGTCACTCGTGAGCCACTTTCAGAAGACCCAAATTCGTCCTAATCTCAACATTGCTGCTTCTTCTACGAAAGTTTTCAGTACACTAACATTTTTAGTAACATAGCTGTTACTATCAAGGTATGTACATACACTGTGGTAGCACACCTATATCACCAAAGTGCTTGTATAGACATCACATTGTCAGCAAAAGTGCTCAAATCTACTTAGCCTCTATTTTATAGAAATAAGAAATTCTGCCAGAAGAAAAAAAAAAAAATTCACCCAGTGTTTTATCTCCACTAGAATGTGCCGTTAACATGCTATCCAGTGAGTGATGGCATCTTTCATTACTCAGCTAGACTCCTAAAATCAGTTCTGCAGCTTCCATGACAGCTGGGCATGACTTCAGTCATCTTTTAATAAATATTAAAAAGATATAAACTTCTGTAGACTTCTGCCCAGTGTTATATTTATAAACTACAAAAGCTACCACAAAACCATTTATAGCTACTCTTTGGAAACACAACCTGACTTTTCTTTTCTGATTCCCTGCCTCCAAGTAAAGTTCATTGAGGAAACTGCTGAAATAATGCATTGATAAAGAAATAGTTTTAGCTAAGACATTTCAGTAGCCAATATACTGAGTAAAATTCTTCTATGTAAATTATTTGTGCTTATGAGATATTATACTATGCATGACAAATCTCACCAATATGGAAAGCTGCACATAAATGAACCAGTTTCTAAAGATGAAGGCACCTTATGATTTCATACAAATAATATTTCAGCCATAGCATTTTAAGAAACCGATGTATTTTCAAGTGCTGGTCACATTCTCAAAGACCCAAACAGTTTAAGAAAAAAACAAAACCCCAAATTTGCTAATGGAGTATCTAACAAGCAAATTATAAGCTCCAAGAGTGAACTATCCAAGCTTAACTGACATATTCCTCCAGAAAGAAGAGTGATCCCTAGGAAGATGACACGTCGTGATTTACTTGTCAGACTTCATCTCTTTGAATACTCATCGCTCATGAGATGAGTGGCATGAGAATTCAAAATCTGAAACTCTTTCTAGATTTTATAAATCTGAATGGTATCTCCAGGTAAAGACAACTAAATTAGCAATTTCCATGAAAACATGGGTAAAAGGTGTATCCATCTTTTATAAAATTACCCATTAGATTATTTACACGGTTAAGTGAGAAACTTGGGCTCAAGCCCCTTTCTCAATTTATTTCTAACCTCGTATCTGAATCACTAAATATTAGATTGGGACAAGAAGGCTGCTTGAATGGGTTCATTGTACAGTCAGAAATGCAGCATCTACCATAGAACATTCAGTTTTATAACAGGGTGCAAAATGAGACAATACTTCCCCAATGCTCCAGACCATGAAACTTAAAACTGCTTGAGTCAAGGCTGTGTTGCCTGTTACACTTGTTCCAAGTCTGTTTTCTGGGCCAGATCTCTCAAAGGACTTAGACACAGAGTTTCTTTATTCTGATGATCCAGACAGACTTGTGTAAAAGAGAGATACCAAATTGCTTTTATCAGCCAAGACCGAGAAATTAAATTGGGATGCACATACACTTTTGTGAATATGTGGCTTCTTTATTCTGAACTTGAAGACCTCCAACACCAGATTTATTTTTCTTTCTGTTATTTTAACATTATGCCATTACAGATTCCTGTATCAAATAACAACTGTCCACTAAATAAATTCAACATCACAATGGAAGCATATAAAATGCAGTTTCAACCCAACTGAAACCTCACAGCCAGATTTAGGAAATCTGCAACGTGCAAAGTGCTTCATAGCTCTCTCAAACACACCTACCCAAAACTAGACAGCAAAAAGCTATCTTGAGCTATCTACTGCTAGCTCTTTTTTCCTTATATTCCCCACCTTCTCTTTGAAGGAAAGGAAGTGGCAGCCAAACACTGATTATAGATTTCCTCTACTAATTTACTTTTTCTTTATATTGGATCAGTCTGGGCTATTTCCATAGAGACTAATAAATGTTTATGAGTGATTCCTTGTTTCCCACAGTGACTATGGGACATTTGCAAGTTCCCCAATTCTTTACAAAACAAGCCCAGAAAAAAAAGCATACCACAGGGAAGAAAACAGGTCATTCAATACATATACCCAGCAAAATTTAGCATTTGTATTCAGCTCCTCCTTGTAGAAAAGACAACCAGAAAGGATTTCCCCATGGATAAAGAGCATCAAGACTGTAAACCCAAGGAATTATGTATGAGACGGCACAGACTTGTAAGTCTTTACATTTTTCATTAATTCAGACATCTTGTCACTGAAGATGAAAGAACCAGAGAACAAAAGTAATCAGTTTTCCCATTATTAAAACATAAGAAAAAGCTATTTGAAAACTTCAGTCTGTTTTTCTGGTTCTCATTGTCTCTCCTTAACAGTTAAACCGCTGAACAATAAAATATGAGGCAGAGAAAAGCAACTGTGAAAATTTACAGAATTTTTTCCTAAATACAGTATTTCAGGTTTGTACGTATTGGAGCATGTTGAAGGACTAGAAATTCAGTCTTCCATGGCACTCAGTACCACTGTGCCAGTGACCAGGAAACTGATGGGAACTATTTAATAAATGAGCTATTAATAGCATAATAACTACAACTGTATATTTGCCATCCTAACTTACACACTGAGTTTATTTTCTCTCTCAATTCTTTCTCCATTACTGCCAATATTTTAAACACACATCTTAAGACTTCATAAAAAAGTGTCTCCTACATGCAAGTATTTCAGATATGGTCTTCATGTATAATATATATCAGTATAATTTTTTTAAGAAACTATATTGAAAGTAACCTAGCTTAGAAGTCCTATCAAACTGACATCTACTCAGCAAAGTAGAGATTAAGAATCCCATTTAATCTTTTAAGTTAATTTACCTGTTGATCAGTTGATGTACGCTGCTGAACTGCATCATGGCTCACAGAGCCTTTTTTGACTTGTATCCTGCCAGGTGGAGGAGGAGGAATCACACCTGAATATGAAGCTGGGTTATCAGCATCTGAAGAATACAAGGCTGTGTGTCTTGACTCTTGTTCATTCTTTGACACAACAAATCTAGGAAGAGGGAGGTCCTTTACTGTTAAAAAAAATAACACAAGACATTTACTATACACAAGTATGATGACTAAAAATATAAACACTATTCTATTTTGAAGTTAAAAATTCCACATGTGACTCAATTCCTTACACACTGAGACTGCTGCTATTGTCAAGCCAACACCTGGCAGCTGGAAAAAGCAAATATCTATTCTGCATTAGGCTTTACGATTCTGCTACCCAAGTTCTGACTTTGGTACACAAAGATGACTTCACATTGCTCCATTACAGCTTTGCACCACAACTGTGCAATAAAAGCAGCAGCAACCAGATAACCAGATTAGCTCATTTTCTGTTAGTTTTGTCAACATTTCATTACTGAAGCGTGCTTTTCAAAATTTATCTACCATTTCTAGCACATATAAAGAATTAGAGTCTTCATATAGAATGGTTCATCAGCAAAACAAATGCTAAAATACTGCAGTATATTCAGCATCATCTTTTGGTGAGCTAACATCATTTTCATATTCACAACAGATAATCTAATCTAGTCATATCACAGAGCGTGACTATTGCTTAAACACATCTACGCATACTTTTCTACAAAAAAAGCTAAATTAGCTAATTTGGAATCCTGGAAATACAACTGGAAATATTCCAGTGTCAGCTCACTTTGATATGAACAACTAAAATGCAAAGCTGCTACAAAATTCTAGGAAGCCCATTAGCTTTATGTACCATGGTTCAGAGTAGCCCAACATAGAAATGAGACTACGTAAACCTTCAATTTCCCACTGCAAGATTTCTACCATTTTTCTCCCAACTGCAATCTTCTTAGTGCTCCACTTTGAATAAACATAAATTGTGAATTTGCTGTACAGCTTACTTGGAAATTATGTCTCCAACACAAAACAAAATTACAGGCATGGCTCAAATTTAATTTCTCTTGCTGACTGCTTACGTAAATTACTTCTGGTAATGAGAATGCGTCAGTGGTACTACAACTATATTAAAATACAAGATGAAATTGCACGGTGTTTATTACATGAGCATTGTACCCCATGATGCAGCAGGAAAATAACGTAACCAAACAGCAAACCATGGCCAGCCAAAAAGTGAAAAAGCCACTGCACACAAGTGAAAATGTGTACGTCTGCAAAACCAGGAAAATACAGATGATCCAACTGACACAGGGGAAATCTGTGCAATTGGCTGTGCCAGCACGAGTCACAAAATAATAGAGAACTAAAAAGAAACACAAAATACTCTACTGTCTTCTTTAACAGTAAGACAAGATAAATATAGGTTTGTTTAGCTGTACTAAGTTCCTACGTGACTAACCCACGATTTTTACCTCTCTCCTCTCTAACTTTTTCCAATAACAGCAAAAAAATCTCATTTCAACACTACAGTATTTGTTACCATTCAGAAATCTCTCAATTATAAACGTGAGAGCTGTCATGAATGGAACTAACCCTTGGTATTGCATACATTAAAGAGTTCTCTGTACTTTTTATGCCCACATCCTTCCTAATATTTTCTTCCACCAAAACCTGCATTCCATACTTAAAAAATAAATATTGCTTTGAAATAGACGCTGCTTATTCACGTCTCAATTTTTAGCTTCCTGGAAGGAAAATTTTCTGGGACAAAGGAACAACAGCTTTGGAGGCTTGCAGTGTAATAACTAATGCCAATATTCTTACTCCACTGACTATCTGAGTAATCAAAAGAGCACTAAAAAATCAGTTAGACCACACTTATGTATACACTTAGTATTCAACATCTGACTGAGTTTCCACTCAGCAACTCAGATAAAGCAAATTTCCTGTCTACTGACAAGACACACAACAAAAAGCAAAAGGAACAAGTAGGAAGGTGAAAGAAATTCCCAAGATAAAACAATGAAGAAAATTAAGAAAATCAATGCATTAAATGGAGCGCTAAAAAGCAGCTGTCCAAAAATAAAAGCTTTACCTAATTTAAAATGTCTGAAGTGAGAAAGAGTATAGTTTGGGATGGCTCTAACAGTTCATCTTCAAGACGTCTTGGAGAAGAAATGTGGGCAGAACTAAGTTAGCAAAGCTCAGAATCATGTATGAGCCTGCTTCAATTTAGTTGTTGAGTTAGCTGTTACAGCAACGCTTGAATCATTCTAGAAGCGGGAAATTCATAGATAGGACTGGAACCACTGCAACCAAGGCAACAGACCATAGCTAAAAACAGTTAGGGTAAAAATAAATGTTCTCTCTATTGTACTTGGTGTATTTTGCAGGCTTGGAACAGTAACAGAAAATTATTCCTAGAAGTTCAGAAATCATTACAAGTATTTATAATATTGTCATGAATCAAGGAAATTATTAATGTGAAATTAAAGTTCCAATCGTTGTTAACTTTATAGCAACATATTTTGTAATTTGAAATTAACTCTGTACCTTCATTCAATTCCTTCCTTCAAAATTCTTGTGATTTCTCTTTTTCTTTTAAATAGAAAAGCTCCTTTTGGTTAAGGTACCTCACATTAAAATAAAACCAAGC
The DNA here is from genome assembly GCA_013398275.1 of Promerops cafer. Classification (NCBI taxonomy): domain Eukaryota; kingdom Metazoa; phylum Chordata; class Aves; order Passeriformes; family Nectariniidae; genus Promerops; species Promerops cafer. Next base: position 393,044 of record VZSE01009781.1, read on the forward strand.
TTATAAAATTCCTGTAAAAAGCCTACATACAGATTTGTCTTTCCCTTCTCCAACAGGCATTTGATGAGAAATTCCACAATTGGTTGATCAAGTTCCAGTTTTATCAGTATTAAGAGTTGAAGGTTCTTTTTTCAGCTTTCTGACTTTAGGGCATTCTGCTACAACTTGCTAAAGCTTTAGATTAGGGAACACATCAGGAAAACTAGGGAAATGGTTTATAAACACACAGTGGGTTATAAACAGAAAGGAACTTAAATACTACCAAAACATTGACTAAAACAATGCACTTTTCCAAAAAGCTACAGAACCCCATGAAAGCAGTATAAACAGTGTATGAGCCTAGAATAAACATAACTGTGAAAGTATACACAGTGATTCCTCTCTTTTTTATAGCTTTATCAAATACTTCAGTCATATCAGATTGTTTTTAAGTCTCCTTAACTGCTGTTTAATCTATATCCTTTAGACACAAAAACCTCCTAAGACTTCTTTCACTTACTAGCATATAAAAATCATAACATCATTCTACAGACATGAAATCTACTAGGAAAGTCAGTCTAAGGCAAACTGTGCACCAAAGATATTTTTAACTTGTGAGTTGTGTACTATAATGCAAGGGCTATAGTGTCTTGAAACTCACTACTTCATCTTTCTAAGTCTCTTTTCATCTTACAGAACAACAAGGACATGGATCCACTTATCTCATTCAGAAGGCTACAGGAGAGCCTCACATCAAAGCTCTTCCTGTGGCTCTAAACCATCTTCCTAGAATAAGCCTTCCTCCTGTTTCACCTATTTCACCACCCACACCACAGCTGACCTTTAAAAAGTAGGGTAACAGGTGATTTGGCTGATAACAGACTTCAAAGATCTTCTACAGGTCAGGCTTTTCACTAGAAGAAATCTTAAACTAATCTTCATATCTGCTCTTAGAAGGGAAAAAACTGTCAAACCAAGTGCAAAGAAATGTAATGTTAGAAAAGATAACCTTCCGTTTGTCACAATCAAGGCTTCAGAAACCCTGCAGCTACAAAAGCCTGCAAATGCTGCATTCTTCTTCTCCTTCCAGTTTACATTACTCCTCTTAGTACTTTACGCAAAGGACACAGCACACAATTTCTCACATCAGTAATTTATAGAATTAACTTGCTCCTAACGTAGTAGGTACAGGCTGTTCATTCGTCCCATGCTGAATGCAACACTTACTCAATGAGTAAGGTATTTCAACTTGTATTTACTGCGCAGTAAGAAAACACTCTCTCCACAGTTTTAAATTAGCAAAATGTATAAAGACATATCACACTAATTTACAAGATTACTCTGTACAAATATGTCAGCCAATTATCAATAATTGCACTCAGCATCTCAATCCTCATTCCCCAGATCCTGTGATTTACCTGTATTTAAGCTTTCCACTCTTAGAGGGAGACCAGACTGGGCCACAGCAACAAGTTTCAAAGCAATGTAAAATTGACTTCTTCCAAAATAGCCAAGTCTTGTTGCACCACAGAGCTCCATAATCTGAAATGAAACACAGTTACTTATAGAAAGAAATTTTAAACACAACTGCTATACAGATTTCATACATTTCAGAGTAGCTGCCGTGTTTTCAAACATACTGACTGCGTCCCACTCCACAATGATGACCTGCAATCTTATTGAAGGGCATTCCAGCTTGTGCCAGGTCACTGATAAGATACTAAGCATGACACATTCCAAATCAGACTCTCAGAGCTAAATGATCCAGACTGCCTTTTATCTACTGAGCAGTCTCATCTAGACTGCAATGTTTCAAATGAGACACAAGGGTGCTCTTGGAATACCACAGTGAAACACTTGCTGAAGTCAATGTAGACGGCATCACTGCTTCTCTTTCCTCAACCACAGTTCCAGACAATCTGGTGGACAAGTACTCTTGGTAATCCTAATTACTGTTTTCACCTTCATATGCCTAGAAATGGCTTCTAAACAGACTGGCTCCACAATTCCTCAGGGACCAAACTGCAGCTGACCAGCATGCAGTTCCCCAAATAAATCTTAATCCTCCTTTACATTCCTGAAGATGACTGTAACATCTTTCTCCAGTCATTGAGACACAAATCTGATCTCCACAACTATTCAAAGATGGCTTGCAACATTAGCTAGCTCTCGCAACATGATCAGAAGGATCCCATCTAATCCCATGGATTTGATATTACTCTAGAGACCCATCATCTTTTTGTAATACTACTAGTTATCTCTCCTTCAATCTCAGGAACAGAAGTCCATGAGACTTTGCCTGTGACCATCAGTGCAGAGAATCTCAGACTAAGTTACATCCATGCATATTAATTTCCATCCTCACCCTTCCCACCTGAGCTCAGTCACGTTCCCTTGTTGGCAAACCTGGTCTCTTCTTGTCACATCTGCTCATTTTCTTACTACTGGGATGTACTTTTACTGGACTTAGAGAAAGCTGCCCTGAAAGGTTTCCCAGCTTTCAGAGGACACGGTTCTGACTGCAGAGGAGCCCTAGTTGCAGGCAAGTTCCAGCTGAAGAAGTGAACTACATTTTCACATAGCAATAACTGAGCCACTTGATGCACAAGCTGCCGGCCTGTGTGCTTCACCACCACTGAATCAGAAAACAGACTTCAGTAACTTCATCCAATGAATCAGATGAGTTTATCAACTACAACTGAGCCAGATACAGTTCAACAAAAAACTACTTGGTTATCTCCTTGCCACGCACCAGGATTCTGGAACCTCATGAAAATAAGCTGCTGTAAAACCCATCACAGCAAGGTGCGGGAAGTTGACAAACACTTAGTTCCAAAAAAGTCACAAAAGGATCAGCAGGTTTAGGGCTGTACATGCAGCTCAAATCCTTCTGGACAAAAACTACTGCATTAAATCAGTTGTCTGTGTCTGCATCACACTTCACACATTGTACCACAGCTCCTCTGTTATTTATATTTTCCCATTGCAGTATTTCTGCAGCATGATGTCTGGAGAGAAGTCAGGGGATAACAGGGCGTTTTCCAAAATCCATTGAAAAAAAATAATTCAATACAATTGAATACAGCACACTAATTTCAACAGGTTGGTTCGACTACAGAAAGCTCCCCCAGGAAAGAAGTGACAGTGTAAATTGACAGATGACAATTCAAATAAAAACTGAGACATCGACATCTACACCTTTACTCAACCTAATGCCAAAAATAATTATACTGAGTTTAGGTAACTAGCAGAGCTAAAGCAGTGGAGATTCAAGAGACAGCTAGGAATCAAAACCAGTGTGACAGCAAAAGCAATTCTTTTTTAAAGCACTGTATGCTGGAAGATTGATGGAACATCCACATTCTTGACTACAAGCAAAAGAGAAAAATCTTATGGATTCAGTGGCCTAGCACCAACAGATGAGTCAACCAGACTCTCATAAGTCTTATGAAAAGAAGCAATGATAGAGGAATTTTGAGCTTATGGAATCATTAGGCAGTAATGGCTTTGTGCAATTTCAAAGTCACTGCTGAACTACAAATTACCTTTTGCTGGAGCTTGTCAGTACTGCCAGATTAAAAAAAAACTTCAGTTAAAAACTGAATCAATAACTAAGCTACTGTGACAGGGAAATATGAGAAAGGAAAGGCAAGCATAGATTCAAAGTAAATATATATAAATACACCAGACATAAGTATCAAGAAAAGTAAAAAGCTAAGGATACAAAAAAAAACCAAAACAAAAACCACCTAATCCTCCCCTCCCCCCCCCCCCCCCCCCNCCCCCCCCCCCCCCCCCCCCAGAAAGAATGCTCTTCTACTGCTGAACAAGAGGTGTTTAATCCACTCATCGCTAGATAAAGGAGTCCTCTGTTTCAAATAGAGAATATAACCTAATTAGAAACATAACTGAAGGTTGAGTAAAATCATTAGATGCAAACATCTAGTGGAAAATCCTCTGCTCAGCGGCATCATGCTCAAACATACTCAAAACAGTGTACCTGGAAATTCCCTGAAGCCGGATTTAAACATGAAACAGCTAATAAGCTATACTGAATGGGGGAATAATAATAAAAAATTATCAAAGGATTGCTTCTCTGAGATTTAGGGCTTTCATCTGCTTAAGAAGAGAGAGGATAAGGAATTTCCCTAAACTCTTCAAGGAATGCAGAGCCATCATGAAGACAAAATGCTTCACAGTTGTTTTAATCTCCTTAGATATGAAGAACCTGAGGTCACACTACTGCAATTTACTAGAGTAAGGCAAACAACTCAGTGAAGCTCCAGAATTCTTGAAAGCTCTCGATACAAAAAAAAAACACACCAAAAAACCTCCCCAAACAAACAAAAAACCCCACAAACCCACACCTCTGTGCAGTAGCTGTGAATTATTAAATTGCATGCTCAGTCATCATACCACAAAGATGGAACAACAGCATCAGAAATACCAGGAGCTGGCAGAAACCAGACAATGGCTGGGAAGCAGTATGTTGTCAAAGGGCACTGTTTCAAGCAGATACCTTCTAGAACTCTTACAGGTTTCAAATAAGGGGCCCTTGAACTTGGAGAGGTTTGTGAACCTTTACAAATTCCAGGAGAAGTGGAAAAAATTTCTCTATCAGATGCAGTGAAACACTTCCCACAACTCAGGAAATCTCTCTGGGAGAGTCTTCCAGAATATCACAGTCTCCTGCCCCCAGGTTCTTCTACAAGGCAAATGAAGCCCATTATCTGTAAATATTATTCATGCAAAAGTACAACAGTATTTAAACAGGGATGACTTCAATGCTAAAACAATAAATGAAGCAACATGCATGCCACCTACACAGTAAAGATAAAGAGAGTTACTTGCTTGAAGAGAGTTACTTAAGTACCTACTGTTCCGTACCAGAGGGTGGCAAGAGGCAAGAGCTGAAGACAACTTTAGCAGGCTGGAAGTTAAAACACCCATGCTGTGTGCTAATGAAAGGGGGAGTGAACAAACTTAGAGGAGGACCTTTTGTATCATCTCATTCAAAGTAGGACATTGTTGATTAAAAAAGAAGTCTTACACCAAGAATATAAACATGAAAATTGTTGAACACAAAGAAACCTTACACAGAATCACACAATAGTTGAACTTGGAAAGGTCCTCTAGAGATCATTTGCTCCACTCCCCCTGCTCAAAGCAGGCTCAGCAGGTTGCTTTGGACTGTGTCCAGTTGGGATTTTGAGTATATATATCCAAGTAGGGAAACTCTACAGCCTCTCTAGACAACCTCTTTGAGTGGTCACCTTTACAGTAACAGTTTTCTCTTATGTTTAAATTTAACAAAGACCATGAACAATACCATGTAAACCATGCACCAGAACTACAAAACAAGTTTTCATATTCATTACACAATATATATGCGACACAAACTTGAGTTAAACCAAACCATATGAATATACTTGTGCTTCAATATTTAGAAAATTATTTTGAGTTTTACTGTGCGTATTAACAATAACCTTCAAATCAAAAACAAGCATTACATTAAAAAAAGTTCTTTACTTAAGATACAAAAAAGATAAAAAATTAAATATAATAACCTGCTTCAGTTGCTAGTTAATAAAAATGTAACTGATTATGGATTGACTTTAATTCACGGTTTAAAATTTAAAAATGTATCATATCAACAATGTTATTTCTGTATCTCATATGCAGTAGTTCATTGATGAGAATTCTAAAGCTCTCTGCAAACTGAAAATATATGACAGAATGCTTTCCAATTTAAAAGTTCATTGGAATACAACCTCAAATTGGTTTCTAGAACACACTGTCCTACAATGATGTTCTCCTGAAGTCATGTACTCCACTAAGCTACAACAAAAATTAGCCACATCTCTAATGTAATTCAGGGGTGTGTAATTTAAGTTGAAAAAATGTTTCCTACTCATTGCTATTGTAGCAGAAAAAAAAAAACCCTGACCATCCGCACACACCAAAGTGCTGTGAAAATCACCTTCACTCTTTATTTCCTAGCTTGAATACACTTCTTTCCTCCCAATTCGTTATATTCTGCAACTGCTGCTAGATCAATTCCTGTCACTTCATTTATCTCAATCTACCTCACTAATTGCTGACCACAGCCTGGCACAGTTTTCCAACTACTGTCAAAATAGGACAAAGCAATACTTATTAGTCTGCTAATATTAGTTAGAATTTTTAACTTCTCTTCAAAAATCTCGCCTAACAGGTAGCTTCACAGATGCAACAGTTGTTGCACTGTGCAACAAGAACAAGCCAGAGAACTGACAAAGATCCTTCTTTTGATGAGTTATTTTTAACCAAGTCAAGTCTTTGACCCAGTTCTTCACACTGGCTCCACAAAGCTGGGTACAAGGTGGGACACAAATAAAAAAAAAACAACTGTAGACAGATAAAAAAAGAATGCCACTAAAAGAAACTGTCCAAGTATTGCTCTGAATTCTATGTTTCAGCACATTGCAAACATTTAAACAGTCTTACACCTATCCAAAGATCATTTGCAAAATGAATCAATGAAGGATAACGAATACTGCTACATCTAATATTCAGCCAGTGTGAAGCAGAAAACGTTCATGTGCTGCTGAACAGCAAGTGTAAAATTACCTCTAATATATACATTTATCTTATTAGGTACTTAGGCATTGTAGTAAATATAGTTAATCAGTTGATACTAAGAATTCCAAGGCACAGAGTGTACTTAGGATATTGCTGTTCTCTGTTGCATAACAAATAGTAAGGTTTTACTGATCGTTCCATGAAGATGCATCTCAGTCAATTCCACAAACCTGGCTTCAGAACACAGGTTTTAAAAGAAATAAAACCAATACTGCTGGAGGACTTCCAGTACAACACATGCTCTCTGGCAGTGAACTATTTAGAGTCTCTTACTGTCTGAGCTTCTCCTAATACTTCTCCGCCCTTGATTTTCATACTGCACAGATCAACAGTGAAAGCAGACTGCTAAAATGCCACTGGGAAGAAAAGCTACTCATCTGCTTGGACAATTAATTCTCTATAGATACTTAGAACTAAGATTTCCCATTCCCAGTCATTTCAGGGTCAAACATACATATGTTTCAGTTAAATGAAATTTCACAATTAATCACATCAGAAATTATTAGCTGTTCAAAAAATGACCCAGTATTTTAAGGCTCAGAGGAATTATTCTGCCCCTGTACTTTCGGATCTGTTTTACAAGCATGCCCACTCCCTGAGTATGGGTTGCCAGATTTGGAGTCATGCTTTCACTTTGTTAATAGAAAAGTAGCGAAAAGCACTGGAAATTTAAAACTCTGATTTATGACAGATAATAAATTCTTAACAAGTGAATATGCTGAACACCACACACACACACAAAAACCTCATAGAACTTTTATTACTGGTGGTACTTTTTGAAACAGTTATACTTTAGGTATATTGCTGAACTTGACTCATTCCAAAAGTTGTCTGCAACACCTCTTGTTGCTCCTGGTAGCATGTAGATTCACAGGGCATTAGCCTCATTCATTAAAGACACTTCCTAATGCAGCAGTAGCTTTTTTGATTTTTCCATTTGCAATCAAAATTTGTGGTCTTACTAACAGCTTCTGCAAAAGCTGTTACAAGCTCTACACATAACTCTGACCTGCAGAGCCTCTCATGCAGAGCTCCATGGCTCTCCAGAGGTCAGCAACTCCCTTCTGATTTGTTACTACATGGCAACCACCACCCATCAATCCACAAAGATGAAACAGATGCACCCTACATGCAACTACAAGACCCTGACTTAGAGGGGCCACTTTTCCAAATATCTAGAGTAATAGACTGCCCTACTTGACTACAACTCAAAGAAAATATTGTCATATACCCTCAAAAACAGGGCACAAAAAAGAATTGTACACCCTTCTGATAAGTGCAGTAGCACCAACAAAGGAAAACACAGCCAGATGAACACTCACTTAGAAAGCAACTCCCATCCTCCCAAGTAAAAAGTCACACCTGGAAGACCTCAAGGCAGAGTTGTTCTTTGCTTGTATTAAGACGTTCTCTACTGCTTTTTTTTGGCAGAGTAGGTGTTTATGAGAAAGACACTTTACACGCAGAAATGGTAATAAAGCACCCAGAAGAACTGGAAATTTAAAAAAAAAATCTGAAACAGCAAAAGACAGCCTGGGGAACTACAAGAACCATTTCTCATTTTTGATGCATAAAGAGAGGCTCTTTTAAAGTGAGATATTCCACATGCCTGTGTTCTCTTACTATGTAATTTTACATTACTGCTTAACCTAAATAGCTCTTCCCTCTACTCTCCGCTGCAGTTCCCCATTCCTGAGCAATAATTGCTGCTTATCTGTCCGGTCACACAATGTGATTACTCCACTCAGTAAGCCAACAAAAAGTTACTGTGTTAGTTATTTTCTCTTTTATTAAACTGAACCTGTCTACTGTACAACCAACAGACACCTCAGCAGAGCTTCAGAAGTTTTTTACCCACAGGCTTTATTTACAATAGAAAAAGGAGAAATTTTTATGAACAAACAGCAATGAATCTTACAGCATATATCTCTCACTGGTCAACATCAGATGGCTAGAATTTGTTTTTAGGTTTGCATTTACATTTTTGACAAGCAAAGCCTGAAGCAGAAATGGCAAAACAAGCCCCAACTGACACACATGGAATGACATTCTTCGTCTGTAATCTTTTGAGGCACTTGCTCTTATTCTTGCAATAATTGAAAGTCCAGCTGAATACTTATGAAGACTAACCAAGTTTGCCCTAACTTTTTGTGTTGCTTGCTTGTTCTCATGGTTGAAGTTTATGTGAATAAATAACTTCTGAAGCACTACTGATCTTCAAAATGTAATTTATCTCCCTTAGCATAAACAAATGAATGGAATTACTTGCATATAATTATCAAGAAAGCATCTAGCTTCAGCAGGCACTAGAGATACTTCACAGATATTCTAATTGCGGATACTCCTACCATGCAGCATTAAGTTGAATATTTTTCCCATAATACTAAAAGCTGAAGAGAGGAGCATTTATACAGACCTTTTCATTCTTTTCAGACCTTCTCTATAATTGATGCATTCCAGTGATTGATATTCTTTGCTTATATTTATTTTCTTTCTTTTTCAGTTTTAACATTTTCCCCACACATCACCTTCCATTATTATGCCAGAACAATACTAACAGAGAAAAACCCCAAAGAATGAGCACAAGCTTCTGGTTCTTTTGCTAATGTAAAACAAAGATTAAGGCATTCTCTGATCCCAGATTTAGTGGTCATGCTGTGGCCTGGACAAATAGGACTGTCCTGGTCTGCTCCTGTTATTCCTGAGCACATCCACGTGAGTTTACCTGAAACTACTGTGTCCATTACTTTACACTCCTTTCCCATCCCAGACTTTTTCCCTCTGAGCATCAATCTGAGCATTGTTAATTAGTTGCTTAGTTTTGCAGTGCTCTCCTTCTCCCACTGAGGCCAAGAAGCCTTAACGATGTGTCTATCAAAGTTTAAACAAACCTTGGTTAAAGTTCTAAAAACTGCACAATTACAGAGATACACTTGAGACTCCATTGTTAACATTAGGCCTTAAATTATTTAAAATGCTTCAAATCAGAAAAAACAAGTCATTCACACTATTGTAATAGACTTTTCTACAGAACTCCCAACTACTAGTCTGCAGCAGGAGTATGTCAGCATCTAACGCTAAATTTTACACAGCTCAGTCCTGGTCATCGTTTTCTGGGATTACCGAAGTTGAAAGACATATTTAAAACTGAGACTACTCATTGCTCTGTTACCATGCTTCAGAAGCATTTTAGATGACAGAAGTCAATCATTCCAGAAATTCAGGTCAGACTGTCATCTCTTCCAAGTCTTTTAACCTCTCAAAACCTCTCAGGTCCTATACACAGTCAGGCATGCCTAAGTTATGTTGTATTTTTTGTATAACAAGTGTAGAGATAATTTAACTCTTCAGACACTAACCCCAGGTGGAAAAAACAAGCAAGTCATGAACATGATCACCAACTTGGTACATTAATTTAGAAAAAATTACATTGCTGGCTTAAGAATATCCTTATGGTCAACAGAAATGCTAAAGCAGAGAGAATAAGAAGGAAATATACTCTTACATTAATCATTATTGGAACTCCAGTGAGAAATCTGATAGTCAACATATTTCTCCCACACTCACTTCTGACTTCAAACTCATTTAAAAAAGCAGCAGAACTCCAATCTGACTCCAATCTGGAATTCTACAAGAAGGACTAACCTAAACCAGCAAATATTTATGACCGAATAGGTAGGAAACTTGTCTGCAAGGACAATTATTTTGAAAGCTAGTAAATACAATTGAAAAGTCATAGAAACTGCCAGCAAAGTCCTGTAATTTCACAGTATCTGCAGTAACATTTACTGAAGATTAGACTAAGATGAAGGCATGTTTGCCATTTTTCACAGTCAGTGAAGTACTTAAAACTTCTAAAACAAAAGAATTGCTTTTACCGGTACAAGATCAAATTTACAATCCATAATTTTGTACAGCCAACTTGATTCTATGACAGCTGCATTTGCCAAAGGCCCTGATATTTCCGATTCTAGAATTCTATCCTGTTATGTTATGTCAGAAAGGATATTAATCACCCCTGCTGTCATCTGACAGCATGTTTAAAAATAAAAGAATAAACTGTTTTCAAACTAAGCTGAGCTGTGATACTTGAAATTATCTGAGTGCTGTGTTGGCATACAGAATTATAAAGGAATTATTTACTATGTAAGTGATTGTACAGTATGAATATCAGTTTCAAAGGCTCAAAACCAATTGCACCAAAAATCCACTAAAAACAAATATAAGTCTAATAGACTTAACCTAAAGTCCTAAAGCTTTGCCATAACTTCCCACCTTTTGTTTAAAGAAAAAAAGACTTTTCTTCCTAAATGCTGCTGAGATACGAGACCTCTCCAACTAATTAACTGTAAAAATAAATTAATTTTCAGCCCACTATAGTCTCTGTGAAAGTAACATCACTTAAACATTTTTACCAGAATTCTTCAGAAACTCAAAGCATAATTCACAGGATAAACAGCAGATTAAAAGCCATTCCTGGCACTAACAGAAAGTACTCTTACGTATCTCATCAATACACGGAATCAGAGCTTACCTACTGCTCAGCTGAATGGAGAATACTCTACTACACTGACATTTGAAGGGAAGAAATAGGTGATTGACAAATCAGATATTTTTAACTACAGATCCAGGCACTTACAACAGGTTTTTAGCAACTCTTGTTTACTAAATGAGGACTGGAATGCAGCATAATATATGCGTGCAATCATATTTTATATGAAAACATATAAACATGTAAAAATTGTATGTAAATTAGGTAACATTATAGTCATAAGTCTACGGAGTCATCAATTTTATGGAAATCAGGCTAAAAAAATACTACAGATTAGTAAGAAAATTGCTGTAGTTAGAGGTAGCTACACTGGAAGACTACCATGACAATGACCTGTTGAGAATATTGCCTCAGAAGAAATCTAAACTAACTTTAAATCTTTTCTATGTGACATTTTAATATAAGATTTAAAATAATAAAAAAAACCCCAAACAAACAGAATGTATGAGTTGCATTAAATAAAGTGATTTTTTTTTCATTCGGGCTTGTTACAGACTAGTTATAGGTCAGTATTAGAGAAGAAAGCTTTTTACACAGCATATATTTTTTAAAGATCTAAAAGTGCTATTATTTTAAATATACTCCAAATTCATAAGACTGAAAGGAAGGCATGAAATTTGCCATGTATAAGGAATTCTAATTTCTTACCCCATCAGTTCTGAAAGAATAATAAATTCAGCAAATTAACTAGAATGAGTTTGAGTCTTCTGCATGTCTCTACCAAACAGGCAATCCTAAGCATGCCCTGGCTCAGCTTCCATTCAAAGTTGGCATTTAGCAGACTTTACTGATTTGACAAACAGCTAGTCTGTCTGCAGGAGAATTCACTGAAACAGTAACTGCAACAACACAATAATTGTGAACAAGCTGTTATTTTCTTAGATCCCTTTCTCTCTACATCCATTTTCCAACAAAGAAGCCAACATTTTAAATCAAGAACCTGCAATTTCATTTTGCCATGTTCTGCCTATGGATTGTAATTCCATTTATAATTGTGCTGCCTGTCAGCAAATGAGCTCTGGCATATAAGAAAACCACCACTGCATCTTCTGTTCCCTCTCTCTGCCAAAATCTACCACCCCAAGAGCAACAGAAGGCAGCATATGCCTGCATCTCAGAGTCTGGACTTCTCAACAAAGCAGCTGCATCACGGGTACGCTCTTTCTTACAACTTCTGATGTGAGGGCAGCAAACTCTGAGAGAGTTGAGGTAGACAACCAGAGTGTAATCAAGGAAACAAGAACAAGCAAAACTAATCTATCCATAAAGACTCCTTAAAAAATAAACAAAAAGCTTGAAAGTGGCTAGCAAGAGCCAAAAATAGCTTTACACTAGGTTTTTACTGGACTAATGGAAGCCTATTGTAATTGAAATAACTGGGCATAATTATTTGATTCATCTCTCAAAGACTTTCTAACACTAAATTAGAAGTCAGGTAACATTGCTGTACAATGCCAGCACTGAAGATGACAGTTCATTCATTTTAGAGAAAATACATGCCAATACTCATACATTTGTAGTTTTATAGTAATGTTGTATTTTAAAGCAAGATGCTTTGACTCATTAATTTCAGATGAGTATCATACGCACCAGTGACTTGCTTCTTGTCTGGTGAAGTTTCTGTGATTCATAGTCAAGAGTACAAATTCAGAAAACATTGTATGATTAACTCACCTACGTAAGAATTCTACAAATCAAACAAATGGAACAGCTACGATATCAATTCCACGCACAAGTAATGAGTTTCACAATACATTTTTTTAGCTAATTGAAGATTTTACAAGCAATTTCCCACCACTGCAGAGACACCAAAAACTGACTTTATTAGCATACTTACAGGAGCGTTTTAGGTCAGATGTGAAACATGCCTTTGAAGCCGATTTCCCTGAGCACACTCCTCCGTGCAGCCACTCTAGAACAGGCAACTACGTTTCTTTTGTATCAAGGCACATAATGAATCCCAGCTCACATTCAGTGCATAGGACCAGGCTGGAACTCTAGCAAAGGGAAGCTCCTGGAGTGCCTAAGTATGGTGGATGACAGCTCCTCAGGATCACTGGTGGTGTGTCACGCTGCTTGCACACACAAACACCAATGCACATGCAGCTGAGCCACAAGCTGAGGCAAGTGAAAATTACATTTGACAAAATCTTCTAACTTTTGGCTGAACAAGCTCCCTGGGCCAGCTCACTGTCTGTTCAAAGGAAAGTCAGAGCCAGCTCCATCTTCCAGTGGTTTAAGCTAATACAAACCCCATGCGAGGTCGCAACTAAAATATGCAATTGCTCTAGAACAAAGAAAGTTCTCTACTTCCCCTCTGTCAAAGAGTTTTCCTGCCTCCTTTCTTGTGCTAGCACTGACATTCATTCTACCCAACTGTCACCTGATACAGAGTTATAACCAACAAAAAGCTGTGATTAATTTTCTGCCTACATAGCCCCTGATGCCTGCGTACAACAGCACTGGGCAGGCATAAGAGCCTTTGCAAGAAGGAACATATGGCTGAGGGAAGACAGGAGCACCTTCTTCAGTGCCAGCTCACCATTAGCTTTTTGTCAGCTGCAATGTGAAACCACACCCTGAGACTATTGTGAAGTAGCTGGACTTCTTACCCCAACACACGTACTTTTATTCACTCTTTTATGCAAGTCTTCTACCTTAACGGTCATTTCAGGGATGTGCATAAAAAAGAAGATATGTGGGTTAATAGAGACTGTTCTGACACATGCATCTTTGGAATGGTATTTTTATTCTGATAATAAAGCTGTCCTTTTGTAGATGTGTACAAAACAGACATCTAGCTTTTCTTTTCCAGGACGCTGTAGCTTGGTATACAACACCCATAACTGTTTCAGTCTTCTGTATGTTCATTTCTCCCCACTAAACAGGCAGCTGACAGTGTCCCTCAGAGGGAGAAATGAAATTTATTAGGAACAATGAGACACATAAATTAACTTTTGCTCCGGTGAGACAGATCTCTCACAAGGAGGCAACTCTTTGCAAAAAAGCCTGCACATATATACAGCCTTTAGACAACACACTCACAAATAAAACAAGTTATGAATCTAAAAATACAGCTGTCAGACATTTTCATTTCCAATGGAATCAGTTCCAAACTATTCAAAGGTACCTATCAACCTGTAGTATTGAAAAGGAAAAACTCCAAAGTAGTCCCTCAGGTCTACTTGCCCCCCTTGAGCTTGAAGAGCAACCATTTTACACTATGTTTTGCACACCTACAAATGTACTTAGTGTTCATGTGACCAGTACTACACTTGCATTCCAGGATTATGTAAGGATTGGGTAACTGAATCAAGTTCATTTCCTCACAAGCATCAGGTGCTTCAAATGAACAGGTAAAAACACAGCACCCATGTGGTCAAAAGAAAATTCCATCTCCTTCTCAGGGTTTCTTTATTTTTTAAGCTATTTCATCTTGAGGTTTAAGTTGCATAGTCTCAGATTCCAAAGCATCAAATGCAACTTCCCTTTGAAGAACCCCAATACAATATATTCATGCCTGTGTTAACTTGGGGTAGAACCATGCCTTAAGAAGAACACAAAATAACTAGACAACTAAATTCTTTTCAAAGTACAAGCCTTACAGGTGACCAACTGTGATTGCATAAGATACTCATAATGGGTCAAGCTGCTAAGGGCATTTCAACTTTCTTTGTACTATTTACAGTCTCATTCCTCAGGCAATCTAATATCTTGTTTGCCATTTTAACTGCAAGGTTCTCCTTGAGATCACTACAGTGATAAGCCAGGTCTGCTTCTTGAGTTAATTTATTTAGGACCCATGGAATGACGCCCGAGTAGTTGTTCTTCTTCAGATGCAGTCTACTTTGGAGGAAAATATCTGACCTCCTCTGCAAAAGATAAGGATATAATCTGTGGACACTTGTTTTCAAAATTCCAGGTCTTTCCAAGTTCTTGCACTAAATTCCTGCATAAAATAAAATCTCTAGCACTAGCTTACTATACACTGATTCAGACAAGTTTTATGTAAAAGAAATTTCTAAATACAGCAAAGATGTAAACATTCACTTGCCCTGGGATGATTTTTCTGAAACTGGTTGGCCACACACAGAAAGCAGCCATGGGTGGCCCTTGAGAAACCTTACTTATAATATGGAGCATGCAGACTCTCCAACCATTAAGTCCAGTCTAGCAAGTCAGCAAATAAGAGATTACTGGTTTTACCAGGAAGAACCTTTTCTTATTCAGCCCTCTTCCACTTTGTTGTGTCTTAAACTCATTTCAACTAACCAAGCTGGGAGGCCCAAAACATACCAACAGTAACCCCAGTCAGCAAGTGTTCTCCTGGCACTGAATTTCATTATCCTGCAATTTGTGTTTCTAGCAACAGTAAGTTTAAAACTTTGTTAAAAGGGCTGCTTATCTCACTAGGCTGAGGATGAAACCACATAAAAGGCAGCACGGCTTTCTAAATACGGCTTTACCCACAGCAGCTTAAAAGACTACGAAAACTTTAAAGCACTGAACAATGACAGAGGGAACTGCAGAAGCAGCAAATTATTACAAATAGCTGTTCATACAAATAGTTCACTGGGAATACGTTCCTCAAATAATCACATAAACACACCAAAGCAGACTTTCCCTTTTCTACGCAGGTAGCTCTGCAATACTGCTACAAGTCTTAGACATAACCTGGCCAAGGAAGTGCTAAAACTGTGCACATACACACTGCAAGTATGGGCCCGCATCAGTCTTAACACCACATTTTTCGTTGTTAGAAACATTTGGCTGACTACAGGTAAGTTAATTCCTCCCGACAAGTGATGTCCAAAAAAGACTGCATGGCTTAGGTGAAGTGGACCAGTGTCAGTAGCTCCCAACGACACAAAACCAGATTTCCTTCTGTGCTGCTCTCCATTAATAGATCGTGGGGACAATCTTATTCGTCCTCCCAAAACGTTCCCGGGTTCTCATGCTGCGGATGGCCTCGGTCGGCACGGAGTATTTTCCTACCAGTTGCTGGACTCTGCCAGCAGAGACACCACCAGCCCCTTCCCAGCCCTGCAGTCGGAGGTACATAAGGGGAGGAGGGGCTGGCACAGGGTGCACGGCGCACAACTCGCTGTGCCCCCTGCCCTTCCCTTACAGCCACAGGGGCTCAGGTGGCCGGTCAGACAACTGCTCCGTCCTACTGTGTCCAGTCCTGGGCTCCTCGGTACAAGAACGACAAGGAGCTGACAGAGAGGGTCCAGCGGAGGGACACAAAGGTGATCAGTGTCTGGAGCTCTCTGATCAGCACAGACTGACGGAGCTGGGCCTGTTTAGTCTACAGAAGACTGAGAGAGGATCTCATTAATGCACATAAATATCTCAAAGGGGATGGTGTCAGACTCTTTTTCAGACAGGATGAGGAGCAATGGCCATAAACTAAATCACAGTAAATTTCACCTCAACATGAGTAAGAGCTTCCTCACACTGAGGACGGCAGAGCACTGGAAGAGGCTGCCCAGGGAGGTCGTGGAGTCTCTCTCTCTCTGGAGACACTCAAACCCCACCTGGACGCGTTCACCTGCTCTAGGTGACCCTGCTTCGGCAGGGGGTTGTACGAGATGATCTCCACAGGTCCCTTCCAACTCCAAAGATTCTGTGATCCCCGAGTCCCCGCTGGCGGGACGACCCCCGCCCAAGGGCTGCGGGGCGGGCAGGGGGCGCGGGCCGGGCGCAGGGGAAGGGCCGGGCCGGGGCCATCTCGGCACGGCGGGGCGGTGCCCGGGCCC
>VZSE01009781.1:410130-426444 GCA_013398275.1 Promerops cafer
TGCGCTGCAGCGCCCCCTGTGGGTATGGTGGCGCGGGGAGGGCGGCGGCCCCGCAGGCCGGAGCTCCGCGGGGCGCGGGCGCTCGGACCCCCGTGCGGGGGCGTCTCGCTCTGTGGCTCGGCCGGGACTGCACAGGACCCCAGGGGAAGATGCCAAATAATTCAGGGGATGCTTACCTGCACGGCCGTTCCGGCTTAGTGGGTCGTGTGAGAGGCAGAGGCAGTGCCGAGTGGCTTCCCGAGCCTGCCTTCACAGAATCACAGAAACAATTAGGTTGGAAAAGACCTCTGAGATCATCGAGTGCATCCTATGACTGAACACAGCCATGTTAACTAGACCACGGCACTCAGTGCCACGTCCAGGCTTTCCTTACATACCTCCAGGGACAGTGATGCCACCACCTCTCGGGCAGCCCATTCCAATGTCTAATCACCCTTTCTGTAAAGAAATTCCTCCTGATGTTCATCCTGAACATTCACTGATGCAGCTTGAAGCAATGTCCTCTTGTCCTATCGCTGGTTGCCTGCAAGAAGAGACGACCTGCACCTGCCTACACCCTTCTTTCAGGGAGTTGTAGAGACTGATAGAGCTCCCCTGAGCCTCCTCCAAGCTAAATACCCCCAGCTCCCTCAGCTGCTCCTCATGCCCATCTCCAGACTTGCTCCATCACCTCAATGTCTGTCCTGAATTGAAGGACCCAGAACTTGGACACAGGACTCGAGCTATGGCATCACCAGTGCTGAGTACAGGGGAATAATCACTTCTGTGGGGTTTGGGGCACTTGACATCATCCCCAGTGCAGGGTCTGCTGATAACTGGTGAAGGATGGCCTATTATGCATTATAGGCCTAGCTGTAAGTGGTTGCCTTCCTCTGTGTGCTTCCTCTTTCCACCATCACTACAGTACGCATCAACACCACATAGCACACAATAAGTAGCGTGGATAATAGCTTCATACATCAGCCTTGCAAGGAAAAATAGGCAAGAGCTCACCTTTCTCCACATCAAGAGCTCTTGCTCCGCGTGTCTCTCTTGGCTGTGTTTTCCAAACTTCTGTGTGTAGAATCTTGGGTAGAATCATAGAATGGTTTGGGTTGGAAGGAACATTAAAGATCATCTACTTCTGTCCCTCCTGCTATGAACCGAGACATTCTCCACTAAACCAGGTTGCTCAAAGCCCTGTCTAACCTGGCCTTGACCATTTCCATGGATGGGGCATCCACAGCTTTTCTGGGCAATCTGTTCCAGTGCCTCACCATCCCCACAGTAAAGAATTTCTTCCTTATATCTTACCTAAACCTACTCTCTTTCAGCTTGAAGCCATTCCCCCTTGTCCTATAAATAGCCACTTGTAAATAGCCATTCTCCATCTTTCTTGTAGGCTCCCTTCAGATGCTGGAGGCATGCCATTAGGACCCCTGGTAGCTCTATGCATTTCCTGCAGCACACTAACAAAATTGCCTCCCTGCTACTTCGGCTTCTGGAGGGCATGTAACAAATGCCGTGGTCTCCTGCCTGACCATGTGACTACCTGGTCTGATTTAAATCCTGCTGAGTGGGCAGTCCACTACTTCATATATTTCTATCCTTCTTAATTTATGTTTCTTTTCTTTGTCCACTTCATCTTCCTTCCCTCCCCTTATCAGCCCCTGAAAACCTCCAACCCAAGGCGGGATTTTCTGTTCAGAACTTTACTGGTGCCCATCATGCCAGACTTAGCATCTATTTAGATAAATAATTAAATATTTTCAGTCGCTTCTCAATGGCAATTAATTTTGTTTGTCTGGAGAATGTGCTGTTTGCTACAGGATGAAGTGAGGAAAATAATATTCATGCATATTAGTAAGAAGTGAGTAGCTTCTCTGTACTTGTACTTGCCAGTGCAACTGACCCAAACAATTCAGACTTTTAGGTCTTTTGGTGTGGAAAGATTTGTGTCACAGCATTTCCCAGAGCTCATATTAGACACACAAAGAAGGTTTATGGTGAAATACCCACCAAAATGTATCATTAGTGACACACTTTTGGTACAGTAGATTCAGCCTTCAGTACATTAAACACTTGATTCAAGTATCTTGATTTATGTTTTAAAAAGAACAAGAAAAGGATGTTTTGGTCCTGGATTTTTAGGTATTGTACCTATTTTTCTCTTTTTAATGTACCTTCTTAGAATTCAGAGTTCCGAATAGCTAAGAGTTAAACTATTCTCCATGTGATGCCTAATTTTACTGTATTTTATTGTCTGTGAAGAAACTGTTAGATTACATATATTGATATCAAAGGATTCATCCTTTTAAGAGATCAGAGTTAGAGAAAATCATCATTGTCACAGAAGGCCAAGTCCAGTGACCCAACGGGATTGAAGTGCAAGGTTATTTTGCTGCCCATAACTCTTAGAATCAGACCTAAATTATACATCAATAATAGATTATTCTTAGAAAAGACATACTTTTACAATTTGATATGTGACCAGAAGTATGTATGTTCATTAGTACTAAAAACCAAAAAGAAATTTGTTTGTCTAAGGGCAATGCCACTTAAAACTGGTTTCAGTGTCTTTTATCAGCTGTGAACTTACTGTTGGTTTCTGAAAACTAGCTGTTACACATGTTGAGACTAATTTCTAAAAATAAACACAGCTCATAAACAGATGCAGGGTCTGGCATTCATCAGGTGATGATGGTGTGCCATGTCTACAGTCTACCTGCTTTTGATGGTCTTATTACAGTTAGTGGGTCTCATGTACCACCTTATTTGCACTAAAGTAAGATATATGCTCAGATTATTATTTTTTATTAAAATGCCTTCAAATAACTTTCAGCCTTATAAACTATGTATTCAGGTCCAGTTTCCATTTTGCATCTGGTTCTCCAAGTTTAGAAAAATGGCCCTGAGGTTATTTGTCATTGCCTTTCTAAATTCTTCCGCATACATAATGCTGTGGAGCAGGTTTTACCATCTCTAAATATACTCCTTTACATGCAGCTCATCAGGAGTTCTGGGAACTTGTTCTATCCTGATTCTTTAGTGTAAAGACAAGTAGATTAGGTCTAGAAATTAATGGGAGATTTTTAAAAATATTTGCTGTCTCAGACTTTAGAACTGGTTTGTTGTTACTGCCTGATTTTTTTCAAAAAAGAAGACACCTTTGGACATAAGGTACTTTATTCCAGGCAGGAGATGATTTTGAGAACAGTGTTAACAATTACAAGTGAAAGGAGTTCCTTTTCTGATTTTCTAAAAGCATATGTATTTTCTTTGTATAGAAACAACTTTTTAGTAGGAATATAGCAATTTTACAGACATTGTACCTGTACTTTTGTAAATTTCTGCATGTATGTTCTGTGTTACAGTTTACAACCTCTTTCCAACCTTACATTTTTGCAATTTTGAAAAACATCAGTTTTGTCATGTGCTGTTTTTACCTTCTATGAAATGGCATCTGTATTTCAAAGAACCTACCAGTTCTAGCAGTCGTGTTGGGATTGTTTCTCCATCAAAAGGGCATCCTACATTTAAGGCTATGAGATTTTCCATGGAGGATGTAAAAATCCTTTCCCCACAGAGCCAGGTAGCAGACAGTAACACCAATGGGGGTTTTTGCTCTTTTCCTTCTATACAAGGAGAGCACCTTTGCAAGAAGCATTTCTCACGTGAACAGTGGATCTAAAGCAATGTGATTACTCACATCTGTGCAGGCACATCCTAGAGGGGAAAATAATAACTTCTTTCTCAGCAGCCTCCCTAGTGTGTTGTGTCTGCACTGCAGTATGTATGGGATCCTGGCTGAAGACATCTACTGTCTCTAAACCTCCTCAGTGCAGAATGAATAGTGTCCTTTCCATATCATTCACTATTGCACCAGTTTTTCCCAGTCTCTCCTTTAAACATTTAATTTGTAAATGTTTATCAGGGTCCTTGTAAAAGTTGCCCATATTTAAAAAACTGAATCCTTTTCTCTTTCACTCAAATAGTTCAACTGATTGAGAAGAGCAAGAAGTCAAATTAAAGCCTTTAAGGGAAAGGGTTTCAGTTAAAGCAATCAAATGGAAGATACTGGAAAAGAGCAACCTTTACTCCTTATGATTTTGGCAGATTTCTACAGGAGATTTCATCTCTGCATCTCAAAAGGTGGGGGGCTCCCTACCCTTACCCTGCCAGAGCTACATGTGTTTGGTAGTTTTCAGAGAGACATTGCTTTATAGAATATATTGAAGGCAGAGTGAAAAATCAGTATTTACCTGCCTGAGCAGCTGATTGAACTCCACCTATCTTTAGATTTTAAAACTATCCTTGTTTCTTCCAAAAAAAAAAAAAAAAAGAATGTCTCTTGCTTACATGATACTATCAAATAAGTCTTTAACTGAAATTAAAACTTCTTTTAGATCCTTACAATATTTAACTGTAAATTCATCATGGTCTTGATGCCATATTTATTTACAGTTTATTTGTAACAATGTCTACATCCTCTTTTATAAATATATTCTCTATAATTTTGTAGAGTCAGGATTGATAAGATGAACTTTTCTTTGTACTTTTTGACACCAACATACATATTTACTCATAAAATTATTTATATATCGATAACAACTGCCTTGAAGTATTATAAGGCTATATTCAAATTACTTTTTTTAAATTATTTGGGTTACCTTTGTAGTCCTTCAATATCTTTTTTTCTTTTGAAGCTTTAGAATTTTCATTACTGAAGTCCCAGCTAGCCTGAAAACAGTCTTAACTTCCATTACCTTTATTTACTCAGGTTCCGTCACCCTGAGTTCTTGAGCAGTTCTCATTGTTCTCCTACCTTTCACTCTTTCCTCTTGCTCCCTGAATGTGGAAGTGCAGTGTAACTTGATGATGAAATAGGATGTTATCCCTTCCTGATGGGATTATTCCTCATTATTCCTTCCTGATTATTCCTCATTATTCCACTGAATAATGATCTCCATCTGGAAGGGTTGTTAATAGCTACTTCAGGAAACTTCTGGCACATTACTGAATTTGTCAGAAATTGGTTACAAGGTGGGAAGAAGTGCTGAAAGCAAAATTTCACATCTCTCTCATATTACACACATACTCAACCCTCCCTTCTTTTTATATTCTCTGCTTTTAGCTGTATATATAAATGCATCTGTCCTTTTCCTTACAGTTACATTACTTCACTTACATTTTAGTTTCCATCTTACTATTTTTTACCTAGAGTTTTCAGTTATAATCAGTTATGCAAGATTTTTAATTTCCCCCTTTAACCTTTCTTTCTACGTATTTTTTTCCTCACAGACAGCAATACAATTCTGCACAATATTGATAGTCAAGGGGTTTGTATTCCACCTTGCCTTTTCCTTGTGCTTTGGTACCTTCTCTATTCTGGATTCATGGGTTTGTTATTTCACAAATCGATTATCCCTCTTGGTCAGAATTTGACTCAGCCTGTTCTTTCAGCTGTTTTCCATTAATATCAGTTCCCCAAGGATTTTAATTAATTCCTTTTTTTTTGTCCACAGTGATGTTCTTCGTATGTTAAGATAAATAAAATATAAAAGCCCCTCTGTGTTCTTTAGTCTAGTTTATTTCATTTTCTTAATTTCCTCTAGAGCAAAAACACCCCCATGTGCTTTCAAATATGCTTCATTTGTTAAAAACAACACTGTTGTGACATTTCTCTGATGTTTCAGTCAGGTATAGGAGGGATATTAAGATGCTGTGTGCTCCATCTGTGGTGGCTCTAGGAAGAAGTCTGATAATTAAAGGTCTTTCTCTCTATATATAGCTTTGCTTTAATATGTTTTACAGACTCTCATATCTTCACACTTCCTAATTTTTATGTTATTTTTTTCTATCCCCTGTCTTAAGTTTTTCTCCTTTTTCCCTTCCGAACATCTTGACTGATTCTGAAGATCTATTTCCAACTGCATCTCTTTATCCACATTTATTGTGAGGGGTTAGCAAGGGAAGCTGGGATCAGCACATGATCGCGAGACAGGCAGTGGCCACCTTTGCTGGCAAAAGCCCCATGCTGCCACCCCCAGCCCAGGCAGTGGGCAGGACAGTGTGGACTGGACCAGCAGCCCACAGCCAGAGACATGCAGGGCAGCAATGCAGTGGGGCTGCAGCTCTGGCCAGGCCTGCAGCAGAACCTGGGATGAAGGCAGCTCCCTTGGGACAAGGTTGGCCCTGGCTGTGGCTGCCCCTCCAGCAGCTGCTTTGCAGCTGACCCAGACCCCCCCAGCCAAATCCCCAACTCCTTTGATCATTGACCTCACCTACACATTCCCAGCTCACGTGTTCTTATAAGAGCTAGGATAATTCCATCACATGGAGGAGCATAACTTTGTACTTACCTTGGTATACTTGACAGCAGAACTCGATTTCAAAATACAGTAGCATTTTCATTGTAGTACCATTTCTATTCACAGAAACCATTCAGACCCCATTTTTTGAATTTGACAGTAAGATATATAAAATATACACAGAACTGAAACAACTTCTGTTGGCATTGAGAGTCTCAAGGTGTCAGAGAAGACGGATTAGTTTTCCTGTCAGAGTATAAATAATTCCTGAAGAAAAGCTATTACCATCGGAACTTGACTCAGTTAGCAAATGCTAATGACTGTCCTGTAATGTAAAATCAATAAAAGTTATTTAAACTAAACCCATGATTTGAGCAGAGTGGAAATACACTTAATTAACACGCATTCAAGTGTTCTAAATAAATGTACTTTCTTTATTTTTGAAACATCATGTTCTGTTCCAGTCATTTTAGCAGGGCTATATTTGGTAGAATTTGGGCTAAGCCTACATAGTGCTACAACTTTCTGAATTTAAGTGGAATCATTGCCAAGTACTCTATTTCTCCCTGTTCCTTTCGGAAAAAAATAATCAGATCTTCCAGTTCTTTAAATTAATCATAAAATGAGTATGTTATCGACTGGCAGGATGGAATGGATATATGTGTATAAATACAGAGAGATGATTGCATCTTTTGCTATCCACGCATTTTTTCACTGAACTGTCAACTTGTGTGTGCTTTCCACCAAAGTAATTTTCCAGGATTTGTGTCTTTGACAGCGGATAGAGAATACTCTTGAGTGCATGAAGCACATATCTCTCTTATACTGGAACATGAAAGAAACGGTGAAGGCAAGCAGCACTTTGCATCATTACTCTTCCCATGTGCCTTTTCTTTCAGGATAAGAGCAGTATGACTCTCATAGAAAACAATTTAATCAGGAAGCTATTAGAATGTACAGTCACCTCTCTCACTGAAGGGCTGTGTCCTGAATTCTTATCTCTTCTGTACTCCCCAGTAGATCAAAACCCAGTTGTGATAAAAGGCAATGCTGTTTCGTTGCAAGAACCTAAGCACTTCTGCTACCTGGCTAAGGTAGCAGCCTAGATCTCTTAGCCTGAACAGGAACCAAAAGGTTGAAGGCTATCTCAGCCTCCTCATCCTCTCTTGACCCATGGGCTGATGTATTAGGAGGTTTCTTCATGGGAAATATCTGGGTAGTGCTTCTTTTTATAGGTGTCTTACAAATGGCTGGGACACAGTGAGGGCAAGCCTCAGGCATGATCCCTGAAATCCATTTGTTGAGGATGTCGTAGAGATAGAAGGAATAGCACTGGCGAGCAAAGCAGGGCTTGCCAGGAGCACACAGTGGGCTCATGCTTGCTTCCCTACATCTCCATCTACAGCTCATTGATGAGTGAGAACAGAAATTTCTTGTCCCACTTCCTAGTCCATTCCAATAAGAGTTGTTGCAGCCCTTGTAAAAAGCCTGGGACTAGGGTGGCCAAGAGTGCACCAAATGTGTTTTGTAATGATGCACTTGATGAACTTAGAGGTCTTTTTCAACCTAAATGATTCTATGATTCTATAACTCAAACCTTTCTCTTGTTTATATTTGATCATAGTACTGTAGCCACTCAATTGACTAAAGACTTAGGAAAAACAGCTGAGAAAAGGAAAGCCAAAAATAGTTTATTGAGATTTTTGGTCAGATTAAGTATTTGTGTTGTTTGATCTTATTAACTTGAAGGAAAGAGAACACTTTTAATGTGGAGCTACAATATTTTACAATAAACCCCCTCCCATAAACTCAGAAGCTACCTTTCACATATGACCTTTTTATCAATAGGGGCTTTTCTGATATTGTCAATGTACTGGAAAAGCCATATATATATTATTAGAATTCCAAATACACTGACTTGAGATGATGCACTCGAAGTGGCAAACCATTGCTTTTTGAATGAGGCATAGTGGAAAAGGACGCAGGAAACTGTAAGAACAATAGGTCTGGTCCCATTTTCCTCTTCTCTTTATATAGAGATTATGAAGGAAGTGAAATGGTTCTGTTTCCTCACATTTGACCTGTGAGAAAAATAGCCTGTGCAGTCAGTTTTAGCTTGGGAACACATACAAGCTCTATTTCCCAGTAATGAAATAAAGGATATGTATTCCTTAGAAAGTGAGTAAACAAAACAATGCCTTCATTTCTTCTGGTGTGAGATA
This sequence comes from Promerops cafer, assembly GCA_013398275.1. Taxonomy (NCBI): domain Eukaryota; kingdom Metazoa; phylum Chordata; class Aves; order Passeriformes; family Nectariniidae; genus Promerops; species Promerops cafer. The sequence goes on from VZSE01009781.1 coordinate 418,643, forward strand.
CTAGTCTCAAGCCTTCTGCTTGCCTCTGTGATGGAAACATTTTGATCTGTAGTAACCAGTTAACCAACATACAAAGTCTTTATTGATGACTGTTTGCTATATGAGAAGCGGTTAATACTGAGCCTTTGTATTTGTTAACACTATTAACTAATTATTAGTTAACACTGACTTACTTTGCTTGGTCTGTGATACAATTGATTGTTTTAAGAAAAAAAATAAAACTACCCCTCCGATTTAGGTTTCCTGTTAGCAGTGTAATTACAGTTATTTCTGGATTTTAGAGCAGAAATAGATACACAAATTCTATAATCATCAGTCCCCTCTTCGCCCTCATCATTTCTGCCAAATTTGCAGATCAGCAGAAGTCTACTTCATGTCATCTAATATTGTTTTACAAGATTCCATTAAAATTGAAATGGAGATTAACTGTTTACAATGGAGTAATATGCTGGTTCCTAATATGCTGCATAGTGATGATGCACTCAAAGTGGCAAACCCTTGTTTTTTTGAATGATGCATTGTGAAAAATGGAGGCAGGAAACTGTAACAACGAGTTGGTGTAAACTTACTTAAGGAAGACTTGGATTCAGAGGAAGTGCATTGAGAAGTTTCTGTAACTTCACAGAGAAAACATTTGCCTGTATGCAAGACAGCTTTTGTGCTTCTTTCAGTAAACATAAAGGAAGTGGGATCCATCTGTGTTATTTGTGTGACAAAGAACAAATAATATTGGCTTCAAAATATGACATCACAATACCTTCAGAGCCAAATATTATCCATATACATATAATACAATCACATAGGATAACTATAAATCAAACAAAAGGATGGTAATATATTTTTCTTAACTTATATTTTTAAATCTAAGCTTCTGCAACATGACAGAGATCCTTGGACATAATTTCCTCAAGGAAAAATAAGAAAGGGTAAGACTTATACCAGAAGCTTGGCATACATAATTGAAATTCACTTTGCAGATGAAAAATTCATAAAACTTAGGTGTTAGATGCAGGAGAAAATTGTCCCATTTGTAATCAAACCATGTGGCATAGTTAAAAGCGCAAATTAATTTGATATTCTCATACTACTTCCCCGGCAGATATTTGTCTCCTCTCTGAAATCAACACACAGCTTAACCTTCTTCACCATGACAGAAATTCTCCTAGGCTATTAGGTCAATAGGCGAGACCACTGCCAGGGCTCCACTGGAAGCTACACTGGGAGTCTGACCATTGTTCTCTCTTGCAGTTTCACACAGCATGAAATCAAATTACTTAGGATCAAATGACTTGTGGCTGCAATGCCAGTGAAATTAATAAAATTTGATGACACGTGAATTTGAACCTCATTTGGATTTCAGTGCTGGCATTGTATCTTGAAGCCAGAAAAAAATTCCTAAAAGGCAGCTTGTGTACAGATCTTACCGTAAAAAATACTCTTCCCCATATGTAGGAAACAATAAGGTGTTTCTGTATGTGACTTAAAACTATAAATTCAGTGCAATTGCAAATATTATCAGATTCAAATGGTGTGATAGGCACCATAGGCACTGTTTTTCAGCTAAGAACCTGGAATGCAGATAAGCAAAAGTACAGACAAAATTGATCCTTAAAAATGCTTATGAACAGGAATCTTGAATTAAGTGATCATTAACTGTCATGAATCCAGTGATAAAGAAAGTTTTCTTCTCTATTTTTAGCCAACTGATTGCATGGTCAGCAGGTCTTGACATTTCACCAATTAAAAAAAAATTACTGTGATGACTTTTGCCATGACATGATTTCATGTGCTAAGTAAATGCATTCTGACAAATTCAAATCCACAGTTCCATTTCAATAAGATTTCCTTCAGGAAAAGATTTGATGTACTTCTGTCATGACTCACGATAAATGCCTGAGATTTGGGAAGGAAATTTATATGAAAACAATAAATAAATATATTACATCTACAACTGTATTTGATATGGATGTGATAGTAATTCCATATTAATGTAACAGTCATCGCTGTTATATTTGATATCTTTTATGCAAAGCCTGTATTTTTGGTTTTCTGAAAAACTCCCCAAAATATCAGTATGTTATATATATGTGTAGAGGGAAAAGAGAAAGTGAGGTGATTTTTTTTCATGATGCATACCAAACAAGAGGACAGAGGGACTAGATGATTCAGCTGTTCCCATGCTGTCTGGAGATCAGGAGATGTACTGCTGTTTCCTTGCCACACAAGATTTTTTGACACCAGGAATATGACAAAGTATTTAGTCTTCATGTTGCTTTCTCTCAAATATTCAGGTCTTATAACAAAGAACAATCTAAAACACATTACATACAATCAGCTATGTATACTTTTTTTCCTCTTTGTAAACTGTCTCCAAACACTGTTTGATGCTCTGCTCTCTCAAAACATCTATGCACATCCTCTTTACTTCACATCTTCTTGTGCAGAAAAGCATCACCCCCCAACTAATTTTGACTTTGTGCCTGTTGAGAAAGGCATTGGGTTCAATTTTACAGTTTTCAAGTAACTGCTCTCAGACACATGGCGTGCTGTATAACTAATGTCATGGGCCCTGTCTTTCAGCTTGTATTGACACAGCATCTTTCTGTCATTTCATACAGAGGTTTACTCTTGGCTTGGGGGTGGAGCACGTCATTTCAGTGATTTACTGCAAGATTTTAAACACTCCTCTTTTCTATTCCACTGTAGTAAAGGTTTACATGCTAAATTTAGGAAGCAGCAGCATTATATTGTTCGAGGCACCTAGTGAATAATAAGAAGGCTGTGACGCACTGAGGCCATTCCTGAAATGAGTCCTCTCTTTTGGACAGACATCAGTGAGCTTAAGTGAATCATTCCATCTACCTCAATGGAAGTGCTTGTTCAAGAACCAACACTGTCAGCAGTCATTGTGTTTGTATTTGTAGTCTTTCTTGTTCTGAGGCTGGTCTGGCATATTTGCTTTTATGTTAAAAATAATGTTTATTTTTCCTAAATTACTTTTTCGACTCGCTGAGAGAGTAAAAAGGAGAAAGTGTTGGGTTTTTTTTCTGTTGTTCTCTTTTGGTTTGGTCTTTTTTGGTCATTATAGGAAAAGTAAAGCTAAGAGCCCATACAATTAATATTTTTAATTGCGGCTTACACACAAATTTGTGGAAAGTTTTCCAGAGCATCACTATGCTTTTCATTTTGGTTAAATTATTTTCTCCCTTAAAACAGCTGCTGACTTAAGACAGGGACAGTGGCCAAGGAAGACAATGATTGGACCAAAACCTATGAAGGTGCTTTGGATATGGAGTGCTGTTTTCCTCATTGATTGGCTTGTCTCAAAAAAATACAGCTATTCTTCTGACTGCCCCTAATATCCATACTCTCTGAATATTACTTATTCCCCTCAGCTTTCTATAACAGCATTGACTTGAATTTTAATTTCTCATTGTACCCAAGGACCCTGTCGTGTTCTAGAAAAAGATATCTTACATTTTCTGTGGTGTTACAAAGTCCACAGGAATAAGGAATGTAGTAGATCCTCTAGCACCTGACATCCTTCAATCATATAAAGACTTTTAAGGCCTGTTTTAGCCTGGGCTGATGTGGCTTTACGAGTTCATGTTGAGTCACGTTGAGTCATAACCCTACAGCACGCCCGTGCAATGTGTGCAGTACACCCATGGCGAGAAGTGACTCGGGGCAAGGCCGATGGCACAGACACCTGGTGGGGCTGGGCTAAGGCAAGACACAGCCACATACTCCTGTTTGAATCACAGCACCACAGTTGCCATCCAGCTTTGGAGACAGTAAGGAGAATATGGCACCTTGAACAGGTACAAATTACTGATGTTAAAGCAAGGAGATGGGACACGGGCACATGCAGCAGGAATTGATGTCTCTACTAAATCAACATGTCAAACAAAAATGTGTTGTAAGACACAAGTAAGACCTGGATTATATAAGAAGGCTGTTAAGATGATCTCATCTAACAGTGAAATCTGCAAATCATGGTGTCGGTTCTAATGGTTTTTAGCTGGGGAGGATCTCAACAGAAAACTCTGTATGCACATACGATGCATATGTCTGCCTACGTATAAGCAGATATAATACGATGAAAATTAAAAAGAACAGTATTATACAAAACAAGAACAGCATGGGTTTTCATCATATACTAGTAAAATGAGAATGTCTAGTTAATATATGCTGGAAAACAATATAAATGGCCATTACCTAGCAAATGACCTTGTAACTTTCCCCTAAATTTTTCAGGCTTGGCCCTAATGGTGTTACACACTTGTCTCTGAAGAAACCTCTAACAACAAATATGTTTACCATGTGTTTACTGTAAACATTAAGTACTTTTATAGAACTAATTTCTCATGGGGTGAGAAGATATTCAGATGCCATTCAGAATCAATGAACAGCTGAAAGGCAGAAGGAGACAAAGAGGTAAAGCTGGTAGGGAACTGATAGTCGTGACCAAGAGAGGTTACTAATTACTAGTATGCTCTTAGTACCATTGATATTTGGGCCTCCTGTGCTGTTCAAAGCTGTCATTGAAGACATGGGAAAAGAGGTGATGAAGTTTGTGTGATCCTATTTTAAATTACACAGTAAAATACCTGATGGTACTGAAAAATGCGAAGTAGTGTACTGGGGGGAGAGTAATCCTAATTATCTGCAACAGAAAAATTAATTACTACCACTTTGGAAATAGTTTTTGAAACCACTGTGCATAGCACTTAGAACTTTTCAAAAAGTCAAGTAAAATGTTGGGAATTTTTATTATTGGGAACAAAATTTTTTATTTTGTTTTTATTTTTTTTATTTTATTTTTATTATTGAGAACAAAACAGAAAACATCCTTATGTCTTTTGTATATATTATACCCACATGCTGAGTAATACTGACAGTTCTGCTACTTCAATCCCAGAAACTAACACAGAATTGTTTGAAAAATTATAAAGAGAAGAAGATCAGCAACATGGAGACACATTCATTTTATATGAGATTAAATTAGGGAATGTGATGGAGAAAGGAGAAGATAGAATAATTACTTGCTCCAGTAAGTGCCAGAAGCCAGGAGAAAACCGATAGTTTTCATTGATTGCACTGTTTTCCAAATGCCTGCTCTTGGTCCCTGCTGGAGGCAAAATGTCCAGTTAAATTGATGGTTTGATCAGATGGAGTATGTCTGCTGTGTTGTTCTCCAGCGATGTTTTTTACATCATGCATAATTCCTCTATTTGGCTGCCTTCATGGGCATCTGGGGGGACAGTAAAAATCAAGTGAGATGCCAAGGAAGGTCAAATCAGAATAGTCTGTTTAAAGGCAGAATCTCATGGGTTTTAGGGAGCACTCTTACGCAGCTAAAATGCGTAATGAATTATGACTCTGATGATGACCTTCACCAGTTATATGAAATATGTATGAGCAATATTTCCATGTCTGTCTCGTGAGCTTGTAAAGGACAATTTTGCACTTCTTTCATTTTTTAAACAGCATCAATTTGTGGAAATAGAATGATAGGAAATCACCATCTCCATAATTATCATATTTCCTGCTCACTGCTGCTGCCCCTGTAAGGACATAATCAGTCATTCAGTTCTTATGCTGCCCAGCTAATTTTTGTACTTTGGCAATATCTGTTACCTTAATTGTCATGGTAACAGATGGTTTTGATTTCTTATTAGCATATTTTAACATTACATGGCTAGGAAGGGCCATGAAAGAAATAGTAACAAAAGTGTTTCAATAGTCTCCTTATGCCTAAAGACAAATACTTGGGTATAATACTTCTTTTTCAAAAGACAGAATAAAAAAATATATTAGGCTTACTCAAAAAATGTATTAAAAGAAAATAAGATGAGGAATTACAGAGTTTTGTTCATCTTTCTCAGATATATAGTTGATGCTTCTCATAAATTAGGGTCTATGAGTCAAAACTAAAAAGAATTTTTAACATAGATTTCATCATCAGCATAATAATAAAAATACCCTTAGTCTGAGAAGTCACAAACTATTACTCAATCAAATACAAATTATCCATAATAACAATCTCATTATGCAAAGGCCTACATTATTTTTGCAAATATAATGAGGTTTTTTGATGATTAAGAAATCTAGATTATGTGCAACTGAAAGCATGTTGTTAAGAATAAAACCAGAAGATAAGCACTTTTATTCTATATTGCTAAATAACTGGAATCTTTGACGTATTTGCTTACATACTAATCAAATTCACTTTTAAAAGCTTTATCTCGGATCTACCTTAAAAAACTACCTTTTTTTACTGTAATATTTAGCATTTTGTCAGCCAATATAACAAAGACCTTGGAAAAGCAGTACGCACATATGGCATCATATGTACAGAGCATCCGTGCTCTTCAGATACTACATCCTCCTGGGAATTTTCAGGTTTTTGTCTCAATTCAGATAGATTTAAATTTCATTTATTTAATTAGCAACTTAAGAATGTAGCACTTTTAATATTGTTTTCCTAACTATCAAGGTTTGTTTTTTGCAAAGAGCACTCCTTACTGAAGGAAAATACATCTAATCTGTTCCAGAAAATATTTTGATAGCATATCAAAACCAGATAGCAGTATGTTTTTTTGGTATTTTTAACTACCAAAGATTCTGTAACTGATTGATAAATAGTGATTATTCAATGAAAAGTTAATCTTTTCATGAAAACACCATCCAAAAAATCCCTTGGAAAAGCAGTGGGCTTGGACTATAATCCCTGGAGAGATAAAAATGTGATCTTCTTGGCATCATTTCCACTGTGCAAATCAATTTATCTAGCTGCAGGTTTGAGCCCCAGCAGAGCTTGCTGCAGTGGTTTGAGGTGCCATCACCTATTTATTCCTCCTCACACCTGGGATGAGAATGTAATAAGAGACCAGCCCCACCTGACACAGCTCACAGTCTGAGAGAGAATCTCAGCCTCACCTCCAGAAACTAGTGCATGAAAACTGTGAATTGCAAGAGCTGGAAATAGTTTCTTTTATCAACCCTGCTTTAGGGGCAGTCATGCCTGACGAGGAGGTGGGAGAGACAGCTGGGAACGGCAATGCCTTCAGCTGTGGCAGTGAGAATTTTTGGGAGAGCCTTGGTGCGAGCCTTGACTCTGACTGGGGGGCTTGGCGGCAGCTTCACTGCTTTGTAGGAGTGAATGCAGCTCTCAGCTTCAATGCCCGAGTCCTCGAGAGAGCACGTAAACGTTTCTGTGAGGTGAAGAGGAAGAAAAAGACACAAGAGCAGCAGTGAATGCCATAATACAACACAGAAAAAAATAAATTGCATTCTTTCTGCAGCGTAGGGTGCGAGGATATGGGTGCTGAATGGAAACACAGATACACTGCAACACAACTTTATCGAGGGTAAATGGTGTTAACCTAGCTCGTTCATTTTCTTTGGAAGGAGAACTGGTTTTTTAGGAGAAGATAAATGTGGGGGGCCTAAGGAATGTGGCATGATCTCACCCGGGGAAGCCAGCGGAGATGGGGCATATGGGGCACGGGACGGTGACGGACAGTGACTGAAGCAACATGGTGAATTATACAAAGCTGACCCACTGGAAGAGGGGAGCTGCTGAAGGGCTGGCCTTGGAAGACGTTTTACCTGACAAACTCACTATCGCCCGTGCCGCGAGAATTTAACGCTGGCACGGCACGGGGAGAGGGGTCCCGGCAGGGCAGGGCGGCACCAGCTCGCTCCCGCAGCGTCCCGCACGGGCAGAGCCAGGATGGCCGGGAGCGCCGCCCCGGGGCCGTGGGAGCCCAGCGCGGGAGGCGGCGCGGCCCCGGCGG